>CM019753.1:8241593-8841593 GCA_009761765.1 Phenacoccus solenopsis
ACTATTACATTTGTATTTTTTATATAATTACATTACGTATATTACTGGCAATTCCAAATGAGGGGGGGGAGAAATATGCATGGAAACAGTGTAAATTGTAATGGTTAGCATCCTTATAAGGACGTCCCCAGAGTTTTTCACATTTTTTATTACACCAAAAAAGTAGATTGGAGGGTAAGATGGGCAAATAAAATGGAATGAGTTGTCTAAGTGTCCAACAAAGAAAATCATATCAAAATTTTTTGAAACGGAGAACTGTAGCCATAGCTAAAAATCTTGAGTATTTCGATGAAAAAAAAAAATACAATTCTTTATTATGGAAACCTACAAATCTTAAATCAGGGCTATAACCTCTTCATCTCTATTCTGAAGGAGTTCAATTTGTTGCACAGATTCAATGCTAACTTAAAATCCTAAAGTAGTTTTGACTCGATTTTCTGCATTTAATCAAAAATTCGAAACAATGTCTAGACCAATTACCCGGAGTATGCTACTCCCAAAATCGCATTCTCCTCGATGCATGTGTTAATGAGTAATTTTGAGGATACTGAAAAATTCAGCTTCACTAATGGGACATGGATGCTTTCACATTTTGTTGATCTACTTAATTAGTGCTGGTCTAGCACAGGGGACTGATTGGGAATTTTAAATCAACCCAAGCCAATGAATTTTCAGATATCTAGAAATAAAGGGTTTGTTTCTTGTACGCGAAGTAGTTGCCTTGTTAATAAAAAGGTTTGCCAGTGTAAACAGTGAGCAAAAATTTCATCGTATTCTTAAAACTATATATTCAGAAAAAACTCTCACTTTAATAGAGCTGCAAAAGAAGTACAAGGATATACGAAATGCAAAAGGTCACCCTATCAAATCCTTAGAACAAGTCTGTCTAGATGAACTGAAGCACGATGTTCAAATTCTGGTCAGCAAACGAGATAATACACTGTATGAACTTGACGATGACATGAAAATTTTGCTGTTAAACCATATCATACATCAGTGTCTATGGAAACCTTTCGTAAAAACAAACCAGCGATTCAGCCACTCAGCATGGGGATAATATTCGTGAAATAGTAATGTACATTTGATGTTTTGATGACCAATATTTTCAAGAGAATCGAGGCAATCTGCGGAAGTGAGAACCATTATTAGCCGAATTTCTGAAGGATATGAAGGCTATTACAGACTACCTAATTTGGAAGGGGGTCGGAGGAGGGTGAGGTCTTCAAACCTTTGCGTTTCAGATCATTCTACATCATCTGACAAATGTCCAACTTTTTGGTATAATTACATATAATATATATATTTCTTATATTAATAAGGGCCACTTGTTCCGTACAAATTAACTATAATTCAACAATTCAGTCCAATCATTGGCAACGGAAGTGTGTAGAGAAAAGTAGATCACATTATTGCCAATAGTTATGTAAAATGAAGAAGATTTGTTTATTGACATCAATAAAAAATTTAGTTATCGATGTTATTGGCGAAAGTAAAAGAGAAGTTTTTGGGGGTTAAAAACAAAAGTTTTATTTCTCAAAAAAATCAAAAATCTGCTTACTTCTTGATTACTTTTCTATATCATAAGAGCTTGCTTATAGTGTTGGGCGATTAATAATCGATTAATCGGTAAAAATAATTGGAAAAATCGATTAATCGATTATTGGAAGTAATCGATTATTTCATCGATTATTGGAAGTAATCGATTATTTCATCGATTATTTTATGAAATAGATAATGGATTAATCGGCCAATTTTCAGTTTTTATGTTTTTTTTCAATAATGCTTCGATATTTCTGAAAAAAAAAAAATTATTAAAAAATAATCATTTTGTGAAAGACATTTCAATAATACGATGAAATCTTCTCTCATCGCCTACCTTAAATATGCTTGTTTTTTAAAAAAGAATTGAGACTTGGTATAAATACTGTCATTTTTGAATAAAGGATTCTGCTTTTGTAATAAATTTGAATGTTTTTTTTTTTTTTTTATTATTATTATAATTGAACAGAGTATAAAACTATAAGATACTTGAGCATCTTAAAAGCGGACTTTACTAATTATACTATTTTAAAGAATGTTATTAGAATAATTTATTTTTTTACCAGAACAAAAATTTTTTATAAAATTCAAAACTTCTACCAACTCCACTTCTCCTATAGTGCGGTCCACGAAACTAGACCCTTATATTTATATACAAAAAATAAAATTTTTTCATTCATAAAAAAGGCGTTGCCAAATCTCTTCAAATTAACCAGCTATTTTATAAAATCGAATTGTGATTCGCATCAGAGGTTCGCTCATCATTCATTTTAATAATCATGTGTTGGCTAAAAAAGAGAACGGTTTCGCACTTCCTTTAATAATTAAATTTTTTTCAACCAAAAAACATATGGCTACCATAATTTTATCTCCATAATTATTAGTAATAAATATGGCAACAAAGTGCTTATCAGGAGGGTCTAGTTTCATGGACCGCACTATAATAAATTTTTCAAATTTCGTACACTATCTTAGCATTTTATGCGGTGCCAAATTAAAGAGAAATAATAGCACCTTGGGCAAAATATGTTTGGCGTCCACGTAAGGCCCCAAAGTTTGAAAGAAGTTATCAAGAACATTGTTTTATTTTTCTGTATTTCTTACACAAACTTACGAACATTCGTAATTACAATAAAATAATCAAAAATTTTTTCTGCCTTTCCGTAAAAGTGATTGTATTTTCTTTTGTAAAATTTTTCTTCGATTTGCGACGCTCCAGTAACGCTGACAGTCTGCCCATCCTTCGCAGTAATCAATCCCACGTAGATTCTACGATGGGTACAGCATTGTAGATTTTTTCGATTTTTCTTACAAAACGTGATCTATCATAATACGTGATTAAACTCATCATCTTCTGATTAGCTCGCCATCTCGTTTCATTTACATTCTTCGCTCATTTTCGGTTCGACTGGGAACTGGGGGTCAATGAAAACAAGTTACTAGGGACGCCTTAAAACGGGCAACTTTGGGTGAGTTTTCCCAGCATATACATCAACTTCAGTCGATATTCGATGTTTGACTTTGCACTTACCCTGGCGGTCTTTTGTCTGAACTACGCCAGAAATTGAATTAATGTTGACCCGACGAAACGCTCGTGTAAAACACACCGCTTGCTATTTTCTCCACTCGCTCGTATAATAATTCGTCGACAACGTACGACTTACAGGTTACAGAGTCCACTTTACATTCCTTTTATGAAACTAAGACGAGGGCTTGAAAAAAAAGCAACGTTCGAGTTCCTAGATGGATAACTTAAAAATTTTTTCCACTCTTGTCACTTCCAGTACTTTCTTAGGGTCGTGATAGGAAAGTTTTGATGGCGAAGTAGTGTGTTATTTTTATTGTGTTCACGAAGTGTAGGATTTTTTACATGTGGAAAAAACTTTCCAACTTATAGATAACAATGAACGCAGCTTTCGACGTTACGACTACGTACCTAGGTAATATGGTTTTCGGAGTTTTCACAGAGGTGGAATTTTCACCGAGTACTATCCAGATAAGGTGGGGAAATGAAACGCGAAAATAATGTAATACGAAAACTACCTTATAAGCGAGATATTCTCAACTACGACGGCTTTGCGTGGATGAAAGGACAAATTTTCAGGGGCCTTTTCGAAATCGATATTCGCGTGCTATCAACATTCAACATATTGCGCAACGGACGCAACAATCCCATCCCCTCGAAAGTTGGTACACTGACGTACGAATACAGTGCGAATACCGAGACTACTGTACGCAAACCCTTCCGAATCTATTGTCCCATTCACCGCCGACCACTCGGCCAAGCTGTATATAACACCTGCATCGCGTTCCATCACCGAAAGCAGCGCAACGACTATGAATAGAAATTTCGAATAAATACATTTCCAGCTCACCTGTACATAGACGGTATTCGCAGAGGGCACGAACGAACAGAGCGCGGGGTATTTAACGTATAACCGCGATGGGAGTGTACTGCGTAGGTGCTCGAAAATCGCTATACGAGCGAAGAAGAACGCCGCGATCAAACGACAGACGCGCGTAAACAAACAAATTGGTATAGATAAAAATTCGAATCGACTAATGGGAAAGTAATTCGTTGGCACGTGACCAGGAAAAGTACACAAACTTTGTCTTGGCGATTAACCGTCTCGTTGGTTTTTGGCTTTTCAAACGATACGCGGCGCGCGTTTCATTCGATTACGTTTACGACGCTCGTACCTATCTGGCGTAATATTTTACGCGTACCTAATTGCACGTCGAACGCGACGACATTAACGAGAATTTAAAATACGCCGCGCCCAATTCCATCGGTTTGTCTCGAGTTGTCGAGCGTTTCGTCAATAAGATTTGGCGAAATTCGAATGAATGAAATGCTTCGTAAAACAATAGAAGGTATTTACACGGTATTCAAAAATTCAACGGGCCTTTTCGGCCTCTCTTCATTTGGGCAAATGAGCGAAATCGTTCCCTGGCGGAAAATACACACGGTGTTCGCTAACATCGCACATTAATGGCTTCGGGAATAAGGGGCTATACCGGCGACGCGCCGCTAGCGTCCCATCCTCGACGTATACATTGGATAAACGCGCTATTAAAACAAAACTATGTTACCATGGAAGTTTAACCTCTATTAAGTGAGGTGTTCGTAAATTACCTTTTACAATGCCGAATGTATGCGCATATAAGCTTCCACATGTATCATATACAAAAGCACCATAATGGATAACGTCGGACCGAACGTTCGTTGGCCGCCCTTAAACGCCGAGGTCTTCCGAATATCCGCTTCGATGGATTAAAACAATACGCTCGTGTGGAAAACCGCGTCCGATTTTTCATCCCGATGCTCGACCGGCGTACGGGCGTGAACTGCCAGAGGTTTATTGACATTCATACGCCGATCAAATATCATCGTTTAGTAACGGATATCTACGCTCTGTGTATGCCTCGTGTTCAGCATATTCACCTAAAGTAATGCATTCGTGACGAGCGTCATGAGAATACATTTGCTATACGTCGCTTTTACGGCTTTACGTATAACTTCGGGGGAAAAAAGGCAAGTGTGATAAAAAGCATCGTGTTTGAATCGCGTTATATTCGCGCCCGTGTAAAACAACATTTTAGGGTTGTTGTAATCCTCGTGCCCAAACCCTAGCTGCGAAGATATGAAAAACGACGACTTGCATCGCGATAACGGTGCTCTTCCTGCAACTACATTCGTGATATCTTTAGTTACATATATGCTACACAGTTTCTTCGGTTGAGTACTAGGGTGAGCCGAATTTCAGTTTTTTTTTTCTTTCAAGTGCTTACCAAGATATCGAATGAACTGATGGAAAATAACAATTTCAAATTTATGAATTTATTTTATTCTGGTATTTTATTTATTAATGAAAAATGTTCAACGTTCTGCCAAAATATCTTCACGATGAGTTGATACAATAGCTCGACGAGTCCATTAGAAATTTCTCCTCCGTCATTCTTCGCAGGCAAATTAAATCGATATAAAAATTGAAACAAATTTCAAACAGTTTTAGCTCTTCATTGATTACCTCAAACTGGGAGTAGGGGTCAAAATTACATGTATATTTTATTCATTGAAATAAAAAGTAAGTTCCTTCCTTCAATCTCTTAAATCTATTCCATCCTCATAAAATTTAAAAGGAGCTCAAAAAATGACTCGCTGAAAAGGCATTTTACCCGGTACAACTGTGCTCAGAAGCACAATACAACCCATAAAGCATTCTGTTAATTTTTCATCTTATTAATTAATTAACTAACTTACTGTCTGTCAAAAATAACTTGACACTTTTTAGCAGGACAAGGATAGGCAACAATTCGTGCATGGTTACTCAAAATGTGGATTGTATTACAAAGTAGGTTAATGTTTTATTACCTATCAGTTCATCGAATTTAACTGGAAACGTATTCACCGTGCTTGTTTGTGCTTTACTATTTCGACTATTTAGCCAGCATTTTCAATTTGAAAACATTTTGGGAAGTAATGAAATCGTGAAAATTGTCGCGCTTTTTGCCTATCCTTGTCCTGCTAAAAAGTGTCAAGTTATTTTTGACAGACAGTATTTATTTCCATTTATTTTATTTTTTCCTACATGACAATATAAATCAGAATTTTGTACAAATAAACTGATACATAAAAAAATTAAGAAGATGTGATTTTCAATAATTCGAAATCATCATTCTGAACTGCATTGCTTCATTGCTTCATTAAGATAGCGTGGGAGTACAAGTTATCATTTTTTGCACTATACTTAGGTAGATGAGTTGAGCATTGAAACGAGCAACACAGTAATTTGAAGCAATAAAATGGTGTTTCTTTTTCAATTTTCTCGTTCTTTCATTTGAGGTGAAGGGGAAGGGAGAGATTGTTATATAGGAAAAGATTAGTTGTACCTCCTTCCTCCCTGAATGATGCAGTATAGCAAATACAATAAAAAAACGATGAATCCAAATTATTAGAAACGTCGATCCATTGAAACTTTCACATTATTTTCATTTACTTACTTACTCTTGGATTAACGTGCCGTGTACTGCCACCTAGGTCAGAGACACGTGCTGATTTATTAGTTTATATTTGTGAGAATAGATTGGTCGATTTAGCAAAATTGAAGAGGGATACGATTTTTTGGGGGTCATCTGAGAGTTAATATTGTTTATTTAAAATATTTCCAAATATTTACATCTTTCAATTTTTATAGATATCAATAATTATAATTTTTAATTTTGTCATAAAATGCGTAATAAAAATGTTACATTTGAAATTTAATTTTATTAGGTACTCTTTTTATTTTATAAAGTTTAATTTTTTTTTTTTAAAGCATCATTTTTAAACATATTAATAATTCAAATAAGTAATACAAAACATGGTAGGTTAAACACTCCACAAAACGAACGCAGGGACGAACGAACGAACATGAATATTCACATGTTCGTATCATTTTAACATTAAACTCAACGTTTAGGAACCTTCTAACGCACATTGTACATAAAAATAATCCAGTAAATTTTGCCTCTTGAATATTTCAAGTGATCATATTCTGGCTCCAACTTACCTCATATACACAGCCCGAGATTTCTAAAATATATTTGGTGAGGAAATACAATATTCAAGAAAATTTATTATTCAAAACTTACTCGAAACTCCGTTTTTGGTCAAATTTTTTCGAAATTCAGTAACAAAAGCCTGAATAGAGCCCTTAATGTACACACGATGAATAAATCAATTTTTTGTTAATTTTTGAAAGTACATAACCAAAATTATTGCTTTTTGAAATAAATTAAAACACGGTTTAAACCTTCTAAATCTGAAAAAAAAAAAATGGTGGCTAAAATTTTTCCAGTCACAGGATGACAAACTTGACTTAGGAATGATAAAAAATTTTCAAACTTTGTCTTCAGTTTTGGGAGGAGGTCTAACAATTTAGGTAAGGGACTGAAACTGTTATGACGTACTTTCGAGGTAATTCAGCAACTACTGTGACTCCGTCTTTTTACTTATTGAAAAAAAAATTAGGAAATTCTGTGTACCAGTAGAAAGTTGATTCTTATGTACATGCGAACAAGCTTAGATTTTCAAGAACACAAACACAAACACCTTCGTAACAGAATAATCAGTATTGAATAATAAATATTTTTCTTACTTTTTTATACCGAGGGAGGAGGGAATGATTTATTTAATGAGGGAGGGGAGAGGAGTTGAATGAAAATGGAAGATCTTTAAGCCAGATGCAGTACCTTCAAACGACTTTTCCCATTAGCAAGACCATTGGTCGAAGAACTGTTACAGTGTGTAAAATCGTATACAAGACTTACAACACACATTGAAGGATTAAATCATAAAATTTTATAATGAAAAATAACATAATTTTCCGTAGTTAAATCGTTCAACTCTCAAAAATAGAAAAATTTGAATTTTTGCCCGTAATATTATGTGAATTGTATATTAAACTCCGAACGTACAGTTCTTCAAAAATTCAACACATTTTCTTCAAAATTTGAACACTTTTTGAAATTCACAAATTGCAAATTTTCATCCGACAACACAGTAAAAACAAAAGTTTCGTTCACTCCTCACCCAATCCTGCCTCTACTCCGATATACAAAACGATTTCACGCCGTTCTAATTTTTTGTTGCGCCATCTAACCGCAACCAAGCCGAAAACTCAGTCCGCTATAATGTAAAAATGTTAAGACTATCATAAATTTCAGTTTAACAACATCGGACGCTCGGCGTCGCGTCCCCACGGTATTACGATCTGGTTTCGCGTACAGTTTTACTCGACGCGGTAAAGCCAAATGAGTACCACCTCGTATTACATTTCCAACTCCGGTAAACTTTGTACACCTCACTTGTTCCAAGGTGAGGTTAAAAGATTTCAAAAGCCTGGGTATTCATGGCTCTTATTCCCCGGCGCCATTTACCTTTACCTTCCAAGCAGTCGCGAACAACGACGCGTAACGAGCGGAAAATTTTTAATGAAAATGCAACCGTAAAATTTTTAAACTTTTGTGCTTTTATTGCTCGTTTTCTCGAATACTCGTTCGAAATTTCACGAAGACCTTTAGGCTACAACAAGTCGTTGGGTGAACGTGAAAATGTTCATAGCTGCGGGTTTCTAGTAAAAAACTTCGAGACTAGAACAGTCTCATCGGTGAGATGGATACCGCAGCCTACATCTTCTACAAGTACATGTATTAATATAAGATGAATTTTTATTCAACCCCACTTACCATCGACGGTTGCTAGTGACCTTGTTTAAAGTTCAAAAATGAAAATTCGAAAAAATTCTTTCATCGAAAACCTGCTATATATGTATACAAGAACAAGATAACCCACACGAGTACGTATGAAACTTCAGCGACACAATTATAATGCAATTTTATTCGGTTGACTTGGCGTTATGATAGCAAGCTATTTTCCTTCACTGAATGCATAAATCACATTGCATCGAACGTGTTTGCGGAGGTACAATAAAGGTAGGCGGTTTCCAAAGCCAATCCTACATGATGATCGTCGAACATCATGTACGTAGAGATTACACTGCAAGTTAAACGAAATAATCAAAAAATATTTCTTCAGTCATCATGCCGAGTTATCTCACCATACCAATCACTTGCCCAAGTAAAAAAAGTTTAACTTCACTCTATTTTACATTTCCGATCACCAATTTAAATGACCATCGCTCGAGGTTGAATTTCAGGTAGGTATAATAAAGATTGTAAGCTACTTCTGGGACACCGAATCACCGGCTCACTTCGAACGTAAAGTGACAGAAAAAAGTAATCATTGACAAGTTGTAAAATAAAACTGCCCACGTAAACGGCCGGCTCGCCGACTCGACCGATCACAGTGAAATTCGGTAACCGGTTCCTTCGTTATAAAAACGACCACTGATAAATAAAAAATGAGTAGAAAAAAAAATCATACAAATATAATAGTTATTCTGAGGCGTCGTCTTTTGTTGAATTTAATATCTTCGAACATGGCTAAAAAATTATTCCGCATCAATCACAGAATATTAATGTTTGTTCGCACCGCACCGGGTCGTAACAGATGAAAAGATGTTTGCTCATCCGCCTTACAAGGCACGAGGCGTAATCAACTCCAGTACCCGAAATGTTCTCCGCGTCATAACGGCGTGACAATATTACCGGTATGTTTCGACGATATTTTTTCTCTTTTTTCGCTTCAAGGTCGATGTAATGTCGAATTAGGTAAACAAGGCGCAGCGTTAGACTGTGCCATTCGCATGGCTAAACTCGTATCAGTAACATAAAAACTTTAAAACACGCTTCGCATTTGAACTGCAAAAAAAAAAAATTCATTCATTCGTGCTCAAAACTCAAAAGGGTGACGAAAGCTCCGAAGCTGCACACACGTTTCATCATTCCCGAGGCAAAAAAAAAATCGCAAATCACTCCACCCAGTCTCGTGTTTACTTATACCAAGTGTTTTGAAAAACGAGAAAATTAAAGAAATCGAAACGCCATCATTTTCTTGTTTACTTCGATGAACGTTGTACCCTTCTCGTTTCCTTCGTTATTTGCACGCTCAAAGAATAATAGCTTATTCGCTAACCCGATTCTTTCAAGGGGGAACTTATTGATTAAACGAGAACCGCTTAAATCGAAGCGCAATCCTAATATAATTAAATGTTACGCCAACTCCGTACCTGTTTCGTACGGTATTAATTATTCGCATTCAACCAACCATCCTTCGCTAATTGATCGTACCGCGAAAGCTTAAATTTTTAACCAACCTTAATAATTTTCGTAAAAAGTTAAAGGCGACATTTTAATGAAATTATTAGCTCGCCGAATGGCAGCACGTGACGAATAAAAATTTCACCTCATTTTACGTGTGCACGCTTCCAAACTGCGTGCTACTCATTATTCATTCGTTTATTATATAGGAGCGCGCGATGCCGAACTGGACTTTTTTTTTTAGCACCGAGTATAACCGTAGAAGTACCTCGATTTATGTTTGGAGGTTCTACGTTCCATAATGAATTTATTTCCATGTTAATCGATTCGTATTTTCAAAATAAACCACGAACGTTCCGATGCATTAATAGGGCAATAAAAAGTAACGTTATCATTATTATTGACTACCATCTCGATGGTGAGGAAGTCGAATATGAACAAGTTTTACATTTTGCTTTTTACGAAAAGATTTTATTTCTTTCAATTTCTGTATTACGAAAGAATCTGGAACATTTTATGATTACCAAACTTGTATTACAAAATGTATGAAGGCCTTGCCGAATCTTCTATTATATATAGCGATCGTTGTAATCGGTAAATGAATGATTGACTCAACAGAATTCCATTAGGAAGATCTCAAATGAAAGCTTATAACTTGCAGAAGGTTTATAGCGTAACACATTGAAGAAAAGTGTAATCTACGAGCTGAAATGTGGCTTTAAAGACGTATTATTTAATAATTGCGAATCTCCTATTATTATAAATCGCCTTGAAAATAATTTTGAAATTCGAGATCATTTCTCATCGTGTTAAACAAAATCCAGAAAAAGGGAAAATGTTTCGATTTCAAACTATGACTCAAGACCACATTACTCTCGAATTCTGAAATTTTTCAATATTTTTCGAAATGAGCAATAAATATGGCACGTCTGATCATATTATTAGAGTACTACAAAATTTGACTACTAATAGGGAACTCCATTTTTGTTCCAATAAAATTCGATATTTCTTTCCTTGAGACCAACTTAGCATATTTTTTACGCTGACGAGGGGGAGGGGCTTTCTTATAATGGTATTGTATTTCTAGCTAGTTTGGGTCCCAAATTAATTTTTCTCTATTTTCTCAGTGGTACTTGGTTTTAACACTTTTGTTTCTAATGTTGAGCTCCCCTGAAATCTTCTCAAATTTACTCAGCCCGCTGAATTGTCAAGAGAAAGTTGCCCAAAGATCCAAAGAATATTTTACTCATTTCGCTTCGTCTCATGAAAATCTGTGCTATACACATGACATGGCATAGAGATGGCGTACTTCAATGCTCCCTCACTCCCTTTCATAGTGTTTAAAGTAAATACATATAATAGGACTACGTGATCGTACACGTATTAGGGTTGTCAATGCTAGTGATTTGTAATACGATGACCTTTTATGCATTTTGAGTTTCTCCCTTATTGAGTTCGTGATTTTGGCATCGCTTTATGAATTTCAATCATTGATTCAAGCGCATTAAGGTGTTTTTTTTTATTGGCATAATGTAAATACTGAATGCCTATAGTTCCTCGAAATTATGGTTGTGGTTCAAAACGTGATTAGCGAAGTTAAAGTTCCAAACTCGAGACTTCTGATCTCAAGACTGTCATTCACAGCCTCAGAATCTCGTCTTAGTCACTATTTCTAACTTATTGTAAAACTTACGAATGACTTCTCCATTTGGAAGGAAATCTCATGCTCGAAGTGTTGTTGGTTTTTTTCCAAACTTCTTCATTTTTGCAAAAATTTCAGGAAATCAAATTCCAACTGCGAGAGCTGAAAAAAAATTAAATTATCGTTAAAAATTACAAAATGAAGTAATCCATTTATCATCAATCACAAATCTAACGAACTTACAAATTTATTAGGAATTTAACAAAATGAAACTGAAAATTAACTATTTCATTTCAAAGAAAATATCATGCTTTGAATTTTGTTGTTAATTATCAGTTATTTCTTCAAACTCCTTTCTTTGTGGAAATTCAAGAAACCAAAATTCCTGCCAGCGAAATAATGACGTAATTCTTTCAGCCCTATTCAATTTTCTACACATATCTTAAATTTATGTAATGGATTTTTACTACTATAATATGGCAAAATAATTCGTCATAAAAATTAAATTCAATTTTAATCTAATTTCGACTTATGTAGTTTTACCTCTTACAATTTTTCACCGTATTTAATTTCTCTTTCGACCATTAATTTTCGCGAAATAATTTTTTCACACTCATAAGACCATATTGCGATACGTATCGTTTTCAGTAGGCGTTCTTCTGTTCGTTCACGATGAAACTCATTTTTACGAAATTTCTGCTCGCTTACCCCCTTAAACGTCATTTACACGAAGAAAACTTGAACCTTTCTTATCGATATGGTAACACTGCCGTCTGTCGAGCGAAGATTTCAGCATATGTCGATACAACGACGTCATTTCGTTGCTCTCCTTTTTTCGAAACCAATAACATCTGGTTAGCGCGCCTTCGTGGCGAGATTACCGAGAAAAAACCATGATAATACCATTACATGGACTGCCCTATCAGTAATATCCATCGAGGAATAATTAATTTTAAGCAGACAGATTTCATCGTCTCGAAATGAGTGAAGAAGAATAGCCTGGGATCCATGAAGAAGCGACTTGTTCTGTTTACATATATTAGTAAATTTAAACGTTTGTATTTCGGTAACTATCGAATATTTTCGAAAACCAAAATTGAAAAATTCAGAAAACGCAATGTTTCACTTTGAAAATAGAAATAAACACCTGAGTGAGATGTTTCGACCATGGAGCCTTGAAATAAATCCTCTGGAGAAAAATGTTAACGGGTAAACATTGAATATAGCCCATCTGTTGTCCAGTACAAAGAGATAAAAATATGATTGGTTGTTTTCAGGAATATACGTAAACCACTAAACGTTTTTTTTTTTTTTTTTTTTTTTTTTGCAGCAAATATTAACTTTTTTTGAAGCATCGAATAATGAAAAATTATTCACATTAAGCTGAAATAAAATTTAGAAATAATGAATATTTTGATCAAAAATTTAAAATTCATTCTACTTTTTTATTAAAAAAAAAAAAAAAAAAAAAAAATTAAAAACATTATTATGGTCTATATTAAACCTAATTACATGTAGTACTCCAATTTCAATGATTTTACCTTGAGTTATAATTTTCTAAAATGTAAAAGAGTTCAACTTCGTTTTTTTTTTTTTTTTCAAGAGAACAGTTCAATCTCTCAAAAATTCAAAAACTGAATCATTATTTTTATTTATCTTTTTCTTTCAAACTAATTCAGATAAAAATTCATAAGCATTAGATAGCACACATGAAAAATATTTCCCCTTATTTTTCAAAATTAATTATAAATCGTATAAAATTTTTAAAAACGTTAATTTTGATGCGAAAACATCTCATCGCAGTTTCCAAGCAAAATGAGTGGTTTTGACACAACGACGAAAATCATCGTTGGGCACACGCCATCGTATCTATCTTGCTTCTCGACGTTTCATAACCTCTAGAAAGTTGTGATTCGGTGGCCAGTCATCATCGAAACGATTGGTACACCCGGTGGCCAAGAGCCGACAGAACGTGCCTTTACTAAATACCCGCGCTATAGGGGAGATTTGTAAAGAAGCCAGGTGCGAAGACAGGTGCTATTGTGAACGCTAGTTCTTTCCCAAAAACCAGTTTAGAAGCCTAGAAACACGCGTTGTTATGTTAAGAAGAAGAAGGAAAGAGAAATAATAATAAAATAAAAAGAGAAAGACGATATACGTTACAATAATTCCTAAAAATCGTCCATTCGAAACGTGAAATTTGCGACGTACGTGATCTTGCTAACTGGACGCAGTTTAAAAACAAAATTCATCGAATGGTTCAGCGATGGAAACAACATGTAGTCTTGTAATTTGATTTATGATTAAGGTTGGTCGTAACGAGAAAAGAAAAGAAACCGTAATTGATTGAGAATTCAGATCTGAGAACACTGACACCCTATAGTCATGACATCTATTCTCACGTTGTGAAATAACAGCCCAGAATATGGCACAAACAGATGGCAATGTATGCTAAGCGAATATCTTTTTAAAAACTTGAAAATTATATTCATCTCCAAATTACCAAATTTACGATTGTTTTAATTTTACAGTTGAATTCAATCCCTTCCATCGCTAAATACTGAAGTACTCGACATGAAAATAATGAAATTAAATAATGTTACACTTACGTCCCCGATATAAAACATGAAAGGATAAAAATTTAATAAGCTTCGAATCTATTAAGTACTCCATTCATGCGATGCTTTAAATTTTTGGAAATAAAAATACAAAATAAAATAAATAAAAAATGACGTCGATGAAATCTCCCAGGATTTTTAAAATGTTATATCGAACCTAACGAACCGGTTTACTCATTCATTGACATTTTTATCCACACTAATATAACTGTACCGTTTTCACTGAGATATAGGTAGGTAATATATAAAAAAAAAAAAAAAAAAAAAAAACGTATAAAATAATGCATATACATAATGTGTATACTTAATATCGATTTTGCCCTTTATCCCTCTCCCATTAAATATTTAGCTTCAATCCCAATCCCTCCCCCGAGCACCTGCATCCAGGGGCGTACCGAGGACATTCTTCAGGGGGGGGGGGGAAACCGAAAATTGCCAACTAATACCATGAAATTTTACCAACTGTTGACTTTTTTTTTTGCTCCAAGAAAATAAGATGTTAAATAAGATGTTACAGTCTTGTTAGTCTTCAAAAAATTTAAAAATAGCTGTAATAATACTGCGCAAGTGGTCAAGTTTACCAACTTTTCAAAAGCCAAGGGGGGAAGCTCCCCCCTCCCCCTTTCGGTACGTCCCTGCCTGCATCACTCCCGGAAAGTCCACTCTTTTTCTTCCAAAAAAAATCGAACTCTTTGTTTTCGGCAATAGTACTGCCACTGCTTCATTTACTTTCGCAAATAAAGATGAAGCTCAATTCCCTAAGGTCATTTTTTCCACCCATAGAGTTTAAGGGGTTCTTGAATTTATTCTTAGAACGAATATTTTGATTAGAATTAATATAATAAAGTTCACTCAAGCACTCACAATAAGTAATATTTTTTTTTTTAGTTTTTTCAATGATTCGAATTTCCTATTCGTTATTTTCCCCTTAAAATAAACCAATGACGTAAGCAAAAAAGATCATCTTCCTTTTTATAAATTCTTCCGGTATACTCGTAACCCTAATCAGTCGTAAATTAAGGTTAGATAGGTGGACTATTCCCTACCGGTAATTCAATTCAGATACAAATTAAGGACATCGTATGGGCGCATTTCTGAAATGAGTTTTTCACCTACCTTCCTGCTCGTCTAAACCATCTAAACGTAATATATATCTTCAATTAAACATTCTCTTTGGTGAATTTCAACATACTACTCGTACGTATGTACGTACAGCATTTCATTCCATCAAAAAATATCCATAATTAATTTACTTAACCCTTTACCAAAATTACCAGTAATTTCTTCGCTACATGATAAACCCACATTACTTCATTACTTCAAATACGAATTTTACGCTTGATAGTGGTATCCAAAAAATTAATTTAATATTCATATTACGTCACAATTTCTACCTTAGGTAGTACCCGATGGACGCTTAAAATAAAATCTTACTACTGGCCGTTTCACGAAACAGATGTTTTTCGAATACGAAATCGAATGCTGGCTAATGGCGACTTCTCGCACTAACGTTAGAATTTTTTTTTAAACGTGATTCATGATACTTAATATCGTGATAATTTTTTCCCCACACGCCTCTGGCTGACTGCATACTTACAAAGCAAGGTCCACTAAGCGACTTGAGTGGTTTAGTAAGCACACCTAAGTGTATACAGTGTACACACAAGCTGATAATTATAACGTGTCCATTCGGTATTTAAAATTCACCTCTAAATGCAGAAAATTTATTTAATTCACTCGCCCTCTATGAATTCAGCGATTACAAAATTTTCACGAGCGTGAAAAAATCGTAATATTTTAATAACCGAGTATACTTCAAATAGCATTTTTTAAGAATTCAAAAAAAAAAATTAAGACATCAACTACTTGTATTTTTTTCCATCATTTTATACCCAAAGTAATGAAAAACCACTTTTCACGCTGCGGCGTTTCAGGCGATGTAAAGAATAGAACAAACGTGCATTACGATCAACGCTCGTTTTACCCTAGAGCGTTGATACGTCAACTTTAATCTCGTCGAGAAACTATATTACCGGTTGTCATTTCGTTCTCAAATCACGACAATGCACGCACGTATCGTGTACGTTCTTCGAGGAAATTTCACCTCCTAGGCTCGTATGCTGCCGAAACCTCTTCGTAAATTATTAAACTACAATGCGAAACCTTCGTGAAAATTTTCCACTGCCAAATGGTACAGATAAGGGAACTGAGCTGAGTATAGTTTCAATATTATATTGGTATCACTTTGTTAAATCGGTGAATCTATCGTAACAATAAACTACTCGTGTTTGCAATTACGCCGAACAGGAATTTAATTAATGCGAAAACAACGTATTTCATTTTTCTTCAACTTCCCGTCTCGCGAATGCACAAAAAAAAGGCTGAGTCTCTGAAACCAGCAACCATAGTTGTACGTCGGCGATGCCGATATTTACGCGGACTTGGCGAATTCCACGCGAAATCCAGGAAATAATGTATTTAAATGGCTAAGTATATAAAAAAACGTTTATTCACGGCTTCGCCTGTGGAATATGCTGAGTTGTATTTTTAGATATCGCGTGCCTGTTGTATACGAGTATTTAAAGGTGAATAATGAAAAGTGGAACACTCATAATGTGTAAAAATGCGTTATATGTTAATATAATAATGCATTCTAAACTACCCAGTCACCGATTAAGTTTTCAGTACTGTGCTTTAATATCACATTTTCCAAAGTGATTTACAAAAAAAATGACAAGTCAATCATTTTACATCACTTTTTGAAATTTTTTTCATTGCATCTTTTTTTTTTCTTCCCCATCACGTCCATACATCTTATATCAGTAAATCCATAATAAACGTCATATTTTAGTTTTCAAAACAAATTTCCACAGAGGCGACCAAATACCCCATTTTGTAAGGAATACGTTTCACTTTACTAACGTAAGCAGTTGTAAGACAGGATCTTTAATAGCAAATGTTCGAAGGTTATGTACAAACAATTAAATAATTAAGCCCAATTTTTACAACATTACTTGATACTTTTTCAGTGAATCTCCATTTCAACTGCACCATGTCAATAACTTTTGTACCGGTAAAACTACAATCTACACTGTACAAGGTAATGCAAACGATATCTCCGCCCCCTCTTCATAGTTTGTGTGAAAAAAAATTCAATTGCTCATTACCATAAGGGATTTTTTTTTATTAGTCTCCTCAATCCCTTCAATTTTGTGGATGAGCAAACATCCATACTTTGTATTCATAATGGTTGATTATTCACCACGCGAAGTGCCAAAATACCAAAAAACTTACATTTTCACTAAATGTTGATTTTTATCTTTTTTTTCGACATCGTTGCTATTTAAAATAGTAATTTCACCCATTCTATGCAGTAAGACTCAAAAATGGAATTTCATAGATCGAGGAAGCGGTTAAAAGTTCTTGAAAAACTAATCCTCGATATTATAAAATTGCTAGTACGACATTTCGTGTATCTTACAAATTTGGTCGTTTTCTTTTATGAAACGATATTCTTAACGAGTAACATGATGGTGGGGGGCGGGGGCGTTGATAAAGGAAATTTCAATTATGAAAGAATTAATTTCATCGACGAAAAATAAATATCAACTTAAATTCAGCAAAATGTTTTCTTCCTTTATTTTGAGCCTTTTAAAATTAAAAAACTAAATCTCCCCATTTCATGGAATTTAATGACTTTAAAAAAAATAATACTCATTACCCATCAATTCTCTATGAATCACCATATTTCAAATATTATGTAAGTATTTATGCGGTAGAAATACTATTTTGAATCACTAAGATGCCAAAAAAAAAAATTAGGAAAAATGAACTTTGAATAAGAGCTCTGCTTTTTCCACATCTATGTAGCTGAATACTTTTTTTAGTAAACTGAAAATGGTACAAATTCGACGAAGAATTACTATTAAAAGCTGAATTTTGATTCTGGAAATTTCCAGCGATACTCTTTCAATAGCAACTGATTTGGTCAAAATGTATGGTACACTCCTGGAAAATGCTCCCTTACAAAAATATTTCAAATTTCTCGAATATTCCATAAATTCTCCAGGAATGAAAAAAATTACATCAGTTAGGATAAAAAATGTCATTTCCGTAACTGATCCGGGAATTTTTTTATAAAAAATTTCAAATCAAAATCAAAAAGTTCTCAAGAATGAAAAATCAAAATTGAAGAAATTTATCGACAAAATACAAGAAAAAATATAATAAAAAGACGATACTTTCAGCCCTCACACTTTCAAAAAAAAAAAATTAAAAATTCACAAAACCGTTTTAACTTAGATGACTCGTCAAAAAATAAATAAAGCAAGCTAGAATACCAAGTATATCTAAATCAAATAAAAAGTTAATTTCCCCTGTGACCCATGATTGCATTTGGCGATACGTCTACGCGGACTTGGCCAATCACGAAAGCGTTTTTCTTACTCCCTCTGTGATGGCAGTGGCTAGAAAGTAAATCAGCTAAAGGGCTTTTATATCACTTCACCAGGATAAAAACGTTGTTACCATTTCGTCGCCAATTACAAGCACAACCATCGTTTCAAAAGGCGAGCACGATTATCCACTTATACTCGATTACAGCTTTTAATTTATTCAAAAGAATTTTCGAATTTCTAACATAAAAAAAAAACACGTTTAATTTCAAAAGACTAGTGAGAGGAAAAAACTCGGTGAATCCATGTTCACCATTCCGTACACAGAAAAGAGCAATACGCTTTATAAAAAAAGTTCTTTTTATCTTCACCGAGTACGACCGAGAAATTTTTAATTGATTTTTATTCTTTTTTACCTTTATTAAATTAAATTACGATTTTGTTTGCTTTTCGGAGTTTGCCTGACGTTACCTCGCGGCAGATCGTTTGCGGGGGTTTTACAACATCCTACGTTACGAAATCACTGACCCTTTTTGATACGTTTGTATCTTTTTTATGGTTATATTTTTTCAACTTTAGTACCGTCTTGTGTTTATATACGCGAAAAAGCTTATTACCAAGATCGTTACAACGCTACGAAAAGGATTACTTTGTACTTGCTGTTCGGCTTTAGCGACTATACCGCTGGTTTCGCGTTTCTTCTAGACGAACTCATCGTCTTAATTAATTTTGAGGTCGCCGCAAATAGCGGCATTGAGATTTTACGACGATGGGCGAACACGGTTGCGTTTATGCCAACGGTTTCGTTTTAAGCATAGACCATGATAAATTTCCCGAGTGGAAATTTTCGCTTATAACGAGTTATTTGAAGTATTCAGCGTCGATCTAATTGATTCGAATCTCCCATCGAACATATTTCGTTCCGAGTTTTTATTAAAAACGAAACGTCGATTTAATCTTTGGTAACCTATGTACACCCACCCCACCCCTAGGCTGTAGAAAATTGTTACGATATCATTGTCATTGGCACAATGAAATTTCAAAGTTCGTCGCTCCGGCATCGCTATACGTCACAAATAGGTTCTGTAAATCACGAACACTTTTATACATTACTCTTTGGCAATACTTATAGCCAGCTATATAGATTCCATACAGATGCTATCATCTCTGTAGTCATATTTGTCTTTCTCGAACCATTTGTGCGTTAGTTGAGCATCAGAAAAGCGTTAATTAACTTTCGGAAGGCGCATAAGGCGAACGTTATTTAATGGTCCATTAGGCTATGAAAATTTCATTATAACCTGTGCCGACCTATCGCTTTATGACAGCCTAGCTTCTACCCGACGAATACCTCTAATAAGTCCCAGCAGCGTGATAAAGACAAACAACGATGTCGTATCGTTTGGGTTTCAAGCTCTCAACTTACAGGATTTTTGAAAGAAAATTCGATTTTCGACTAGCCTGAACAATTGTCTATATCTGATTCACTGCTCATCCGTTACAGCCATTGTCTATATATACAGTTGGTTGCGATAGTAACGCCTGAAAAATAAATGAAAACGACAAATACGTTGTAATATTTCCTTTATTGTAGATTTCCGTCGAACTTTCCTTCGTTGAACGATGTGCCATCAATTCTACTCAACTTGAAAACAACCATCGGCGAGTCCAACATTTTGAGTTCAGTTGAACATTAGAAATATACGACTTTAGGTCTACATACTCGTATACATTTCATAGATCTCGATATTCTAGATGTAAACAACGGCGAAACGTGATTACGAATTTATCGTGCCTTATCTACATTTTCGAGTGTGTGCCCAACACTTGACGGATGCGAATTTCTCACCAAAAAAATGTAGTTATTTTACCCTTACCCCGCAGTAAAGTTGTTCGATATCGTTTATTTCAAGAATCAATTTTTATTCGTAGTTAAAAAGGCACCAAATATGGTCAGAAATTCATTCGAATATCGCTTCCAATCTATAGTATCGAAGTGGCCATTTTAACAAAACTGAAAGCGCTCCTCGTGGACGTATTAGGAACTAATTACAATACGAGTTGAAGAAAAATTACATTTATACTCGTGAGAAGGTTTTTAGCTAAGGCATCCAATCGAGGAAAAACATTTACACAGATTTATTTTCAAGTGGATGAAATTTTTCCGATAAGAATATTTACATACTAAATGTACGTTATTTTTATGAACATGGTTGATAAAAAAAAAGAACATGTTCTTATTGTTCTTACAAGAAATTTCACGTTTTAAAAAGGAGTTATACTTAATTATTTTTTCCTGGAATCTAGTTGTCTTCCTCTCTATCAGCACCAATGGTATTTTTTTCGCAGCTATTAGTATTCTAATTGGGTAAGAAAAATTACCACTGGTATTACTGTCCGCCTTGGTTAGACACCAGGTTATACAAGTAGAAATAACAGGTTGCACCATTTAAGCTAGTGTTAGAAGATCTGAATTGTGTCTGCCATCTAAAGTCGCCTTTCTTTCGAAAAATCAATTGGAATGTCTGATAATTCAAAAATGAAAATAAAATTAAGGGGGCTGGGGTAGGATATAAAATTTTTTGGTTGAATGCATACAGTACACAGGCGGTCATTTTTAAAACATTTTTATATTACCATTTTTTTTATATGTAAAATTTTTTTTAAATTGGGAAACTAGATTCATTTTAATTTAAAAAAAAAAAAATGCATGCAGTTCTCAAAAAATAAAATAAAAAATCATACTGAATTTGTATGATGTCATTCTGCGAAAAATATGAATAGATGTTTAGGAAAACAAAAAATTGAAACATTAAAATTGTGGGAAAAATATGATTTTTGCTTTATGCTCCGTTTCCAGAAAAATTATGCAACCCTTGAGGATCTTTTTGAAAAATTTTTATTCAGGAGTGCCTGGTCAATGATTTAATGCAAGGATTTTGCAAAATTCCTATTTCATCTCAACAACTGTTCAACTTTCTCATAATAATTGTCATGTTACTTCAGTCAATTCCATAACAACTACCACCAAACTAAAATTTTACCAAATCCTCCCATTAAATCATTGACCAGGTACTCCTGAATAATTTTTATTAAAAAAGATTGTCCTTGGTTGCATAGTTTTTCTAGAAACGGGGCATAAAGCAAAAATCGTATTTTTCCCAAATTTTGATGTTTCAAAAAAATCTATTAATATTTTTCGCAAAATGTCATCATAAAAATTCAATATGATTTTTTATTTTATTTTTTGAGAATGCATGCATTTTTTTTGAAAAATCAAGACTTTAAATTTTTGCAAAAAAAAAAAAAATAAAATGAATGTAGTTTCTCAATTTTTTAAAAAACTTTACATATTAAAAAAAATGCGTGATATAAAAAAGTCTTAAAAATGTCCGCCTGTGTACTATATGCATTCAACCAAAAATTTTATACCCAACCCCCCCTTAAAATACAGATTATTTCATTTTGCATAGGTATTCAAATATTTACCTCGGATATAAATTATTTTCATTGTGAAAAAAAAATGCACTAATCCAAGAAGGAAAAAGTCTACATTTAAAATGTATTTTCATTTTAAAGTATTTTTTCAGGAGCTTTATTCACGCTCATAGAGATCCTAAATCTACACAGGCAAAATTCTAAGACTTGGGGCAAATTTTCGTAAAAGTGAAAACCACCGAGGTACTAAAGAGTGAAAAAAATTGCCTAACGTCTCCCTTCTTCTGCTTCCGCAATGCATATAATACTTCAGTCCTAAACATCTTTGAAAACTCGGCGAGCCCGTCCGCGTTAAAATTCCGTTACATCTTTAATTTTACGCGCGAAAAATTCCAAAACAAGCCTAGCGAACCTTCAAAAGCGTAAAAACGATGTTTCTCCGGGTATACGTAACGATCCGCAGCCCGAATGAAAAATGTTCTGTGGAGAAAAAAAACAACGCACGCACGAAACGATTACATAATTCAAAGTATAAAGCGCTACCTTACGGTTAGGAAAAATATACAATTTTTTTCGGTCTCGAGATACGTTCGTATGAAAACCTCCATCATTCGCTTTGAATAGAATTTTCAACATAAACGCTAAGAAAAAAACGCCGAAAAGCTTCGACACGACCAAGGTGTATAGGACGCTTGAAGGGTTCGAAAAGCGAAGAATAAAAGCAAAATTACCTATTTCGATATTTCGACGTCATCCTCGGAACAGTACTGTGGGAAACGGAAAATTATACGGAAACCTTATTTAACGCCGAGAAACCAACGAGAGAAAAGAAAGCCGGAAAATCGCTTTCGAAAGAATAACAATGAAGAAAATTCTCCATTTTGTTCGTTAAAATAAATAACCCGAAAGTAAGTCGCATCTTCCGTCTCGTATAATAATAATCGCCAAATCGAGATACCTACTCTCCATTTATCAATTTTAATTCGTTTAAACGTGCTTTTGTTTCGATTCGTCGAGACGACAATGCTTCACGTGAAATTTCCACAAAAATATTTCCCATCGAGGAGCTTTCGAATAATAAGTTTCCTCTTGTGTGTCCATTTTAATACAGATTTTTTTCTCCTTCTGGGATTGCAATTTCACCAAGTAACATCTTTATGGAATATGAAGCATATGTACCCAACCACCCATTAACCAATATGCAAACATTCATTTTCGCTTTCTCATTCACAAACGATGGGATTTCTCATTTTAATTTCGCAATATAGAGGCCCGTAATAATTCCTCACACAATACCGATAAAGTTCGCGTTTAAAAGTGATACAAGTTTTGGTCAAACGAAAACCTTTTCAGCATTAAAGAACTGCGAAAGGCGATTCGAAGCTATTGTTGCGAACAAATTAAAGGCTGGAAAGTTCGCCTTCTTCAAGCTCGTTCGTTCGATTTTACGTACATACTTATTTACTACACGGTGCGGTGTTGCGTCCCTGGCCAATTCTTCGCCAAATAAGAAATTCGTGTAACGATTTTCTGCAGCCGAATTCATTATATCGACTCATCCAACGGGATTGTTTCGTTTGTCGTGGGAAATTTCGGATATTGCGATTCGAATATCCTTTTCGCGAATTGACCGTTCGACGAATTTCTTTAGAGTGTTACTGGCTTTTTCCTTTTTCGAAACGAACGCTTCGGAAAGCAAATTAATTTCGGTATTCTTTAGAAATAAATTTTAAAATTCAGTAAATTCGGTTTTCGAAAAAAGGTAAAAAAAAAGAAACTCGATTATCTAAAGAAAGATTTATAACAGTACTGGCTCACCAATTGCTCTAGACGTGGCCACATTAACGATTCACAAGCCTAAAAATACATAGAAAGAAAAAAGAGAAAAATGCTAAAAGAAACTATGCAAGAGAATGCCAAAGGAGATAAAAGAAGCAAACAATTTAAAAATAGAAGGCCCGATTAGACTAAATAACGAAGGAAATAAAATAAGTAGGAGAGAAAGCAAAACGCAAACCCCCCCCCCAAAAAAAAAAAAAAAAACAAACAGAAAAACAGAAAAACATGCCTGAGAAAATTATAATTTTTTTCTAGAGCAATAGTTGATTGTCTAAATCCAAATGAAAAAATAAGCTAGGTACCTATTTATCATTTTCTATTTTCGGTGTGCTGAATTTTTTCAAGTTCGCTGAAAAATTATATTTCAATACTTCTAAATGCATTAATAAAAAAAATTGTTTTTTTCTTCGATAATTATGTATGTATAGGTTTGATTTCTGCCCTGATGAACTTGAAAGACACGTGGTACCCAATTATCATCTTTCCGAGGCTTCCAAGCATTTTTTATTTAGAATTAAAATTGAGCGAATAAGTAAGGTAAAAATTGGGAACTTGTTTCTCATACCTACTAACACATACAATAGGTTTGTTTCAGAAATGTAAAATACTCTTGTTATTTTTGCGAGAAAACATCAAAAAAGAACATGCTGAAATTTTCAATGAGAAATTCGTAAAAATTTTTCAGATTTCTGCGACTTCGTAATTCAGTATAGCTTTTACAAAGGGAGCATTTGAACAGGGGCGTAACGAAGACATTCTTCAGGGGGAGGGGGGGAGAAAACCAAAAATTGCCAACTAATATCATGAAATTTTCCCAACTGTTGACCTTTTTTTTTTTTTTTTGTCTTCAAAAATTTTAAAATAGTTGTAATAATACTGCTACGCTTAAACTCCAAATTTACCAACTTTACAAAAGCCAAGGGGGCTACGTCTCTGGTTGTGTGCTATACATGATATAAGTTGGCATCAGTTCGAATTTATTCGAGTTCTTATTTTCCCAAAAGAAATTCCAAGTTCCCAATTTCAACGTTGAACAATTATAAATTTCCCAACTTTTCAAAACACCTGGGGGGAAGCTCCCCCCCATCCCCCCTTGGTTACGCCTCTGCATTTGAACATTTTTGCCTGATTTATCGATAAAAATTTAAACAATATGGAATGTCCCTTTATAAAATGTTGTAAAGTACTTTCAAATTTAGATCAACAAAAGTAATCTTTGAGGTCACTGAATTAAAGGGAAATTTCCTCAATGCTTACGAAATTTGGGACTAAAAATATTTTTTGGAGGCAGAATACTTGTACATTTCGTTTCCATAATATCAAAAAATAAATAAATAAATTAATTAACACTTTATTAACAATATTACAGCAGAACGTGAAAGACAGTAAAATTTGACATACAGATATAGCAGAATAAAATATTTTTGGGACGCTTGAATATAATAAAAAATTATATTACATATTTTTTAAGGCTTTAGGAGATGAAATACAAGCATTCTGCCAAAAAAAAAAAAAAATGTTTTTTAGTCTCAATTTTTTTTAATTTTAAGCTTATTATGTAAATAGTGAATACTAACCTAGATGGCTGACATTTTTTGAGCATACTACTGATGACTTTTAACAACTTTTCTGTTCTTCGCTATCAATTTTAGAAAAAAACTCAAAATCGATCCACTCAAGTGTACACTTCTATACTTTCAAGCATTTTTAATTAACTTTATATCATTAGAGTAAAACCTAAGCGTCAGATTCATGAATGATGCTTGAACTTTACTTGAGTGAGTAATGACTATTGAAACATATATGCGAATTCGAGTGAATTTTGATTAATTTTTCTAAATATTTATGATGAATTAATACTTCAGTTCATAAAAGGTCAAATCAACCAACAGAAATAATTAATTTTATTCACATATATCACAATTTTCCAACGCTTAATGAAGTAAAGACTAACCATCAATCATAAATCAAGACCTTAGATTGATTCACTCTACTGGAATACATACTTTATTTTAATTCCAAAAACCTAAATAAAATAAGCCCCCTCACTCCACACAGTGTAAATAAGATTAAGTTGAAAAAATAATAACAGAACGAGCAGAATCATTTTTTGGAATTTTTCAAAAAAAAAAAAAAAAAGGAAAATTATCCCCTTCATTTTAATTTGGGAAGAATAAATAAATATTGATCTAAAGAGATGTCATTTTTCAAGTAATTGTTTATACATACTTTTTTATTCGCTGAAAATGTTCTATCACTTTTTTTAGTACAATTTTTCCTTTTATTTTCAAACAATTCTTATACTCGTAGCGTTCAAGTACGTAAATACATGAATGAAATTTACTTCAAATATTTTTGCTGTCGGATTTTTTCTTTTTGGAATTTTATCGTTTAATTTTTTCATGATGAGAAATTCAAGAGAAGTTACCTTACTTTCAAAATTCAACAAACAGAAAAAACAATATTATACATTTTCCTTCTCTTTTACAACTCGTGCCATCATCTATATCCTTAACTGACGATGTCAATTGAAGAATTCCACGGAATTGATATTATAACATAATATGTAGATTAACGTGAAAAAAAAATCATCAAAAATGACGAATCACCCAATCCACAGCCATCACGTTATATTTATCCATTCCATGCAAAATCTGATGAATTAAAAAATGCGAATTGAAAAAAATCCATCAAATCAAAGTTCAACCAAAAGGCATTCTGATAAGAATGGTAGAAAAACCAGGTAATTAATTTTCAAAATACATCAACGTTCCCGTCCAGATAACGATTCAGCTGCTATTCAAATTTCACGAATAAACGTACGATGGGAAAAAACCCCGGAGCCAACGACGATCAGCACGTTGTAACGATAATGAATTTTCAACCGATTTAAAAATCACTATTCATAGAAAACTGAGATAAAAAAAAAAAGGAAAAGAAATTTGCCCGAATAAAGAAAACTGAAGATAAGTGAAAGAATATAATTCAACTTTAATACAAAATAAATCGATACTACGAAACCCTTATACTTGGAAATATGCGCAATACAAACCAACGTCGAAGAACATCAAAAAGAGCGGAATAATTAAATAATTTAAAACCGCAGGGTTCCCCTTTTTCTTTCCTTTTTGCTGGTTCGAGCGAAGAAAAAAGTAGCACAATGGTTGTGGCATTATGGGGAGTATTTTTCTTTTAAACTCGCGAGATGAATTTTTTCTTCGCGTGGTAATCTCAGTCGAAGAAGTCATCACCCTCTATGAACCCGAATCTGGTAAATTTATGCGACGAGTTGTGGTTGAAAATGCGATCGAGTAAGCTGATTCGAAGACACGTTTTAGGGCTTGTCGGATAAAAAGTTCATTCTTTGAAGGTAACACCAACTCACCTTCGCTTACTCTTCTAAATTTCTAATGGCATACACGATACAGCGACGACCAATAAACACCACTGAGACAGATACATTAAATTTTAAACCGCAAACCAGTATGCATTTTTTCGTTTCATAAGTACGCCTAGATTTAACAGCGAGACAAGCGTATATTCGCATATCTCACAGTCAGCCGTCCGCAGCAGATTCGGTTAAAAATTCTGCACAACCTGCCAGAGTAGGGCAGCACGTAAGCACGTAACCGAGCTTAGGATTAAGGAATAAAAAAGCAGCGTGCGATACGAATTACTTTTCGCTGTTTACGACTTCATCACGTCTTCGGTATGAGAGAAGATAGAAAAAGGGAAACGACTCAACCTTCTTACGATAGTATTGATCGATTCTTCGTTCTTCATGACCGATACACTAGAGCCGGACTAAACCATAGCGTGTTTCTATCCGATACCGTTTTGGCGAAGAACCTTAGCGAAACGAATTTGTCATTGTTTTTCCGCCGCGTTTTTTCTTCTGACCGTTGTCTATGCGCGCGCCAAATTCGAAGGGGCTCGAGGCGATACCGAGATACGTCTATTACGCGCTCCAAGTTGTACGTCGCCTGTACACGGGGGTACTTGAGATGGCGTTTTCCTTGACCTCAATTATTCGTCACTTGAAAAAGTCGCGTAATTTCTTCGCTGAGTTGGGGATAATCCGTTTTCATGTCATTCGTTCGTTCGAACCGATGGATTTCGTCGTTTACACGTTCGACATATCCCCAAATCGTACGAAACGATGGTTATGAATATTTCACCAGTTTTTCACATTTTCAGCAGAAAAAGATTTCCGTATTTTCGTAACACCTTTTCATTATCCCTGCGCTCGAAAAAACGAACCGACGACGTCTCATTCGTCTTCGTCGTCTCGTTCAACTTTTGCGACCAATTTTCTTAATAATTTAATCGATTTTACTTTTGGCACACGACATTTTCGTATTATCGAACGACACGTTGGGTCGCATGGCGTGACGACAAAAACACTCTAAGTTTCAACGAGCGTTAATACAGACTCGACGATTTCTAATTTCGCTCTCGAAATTTTCGCACACAATCAAACAGTATGAAATTAACGATACGAATCAAATTGAGAATCCGCACGTAAATATTTATTCGGTCGTTGCGATTTTTATCCGAAGCAATTTTAAATTTTTGCTCGCGATAAAGGTTCATATTCCAAAATCCCATTACCCGCGTCAATACTGTTTGGCGATCTATTACAACAACTCGTCCCGGTAAATAATACCCGACCGACTCGGATAAATAAACGAAAACCGAAGCTTTCTCCGAATCCAGATTGTTATAGCGGTATAATTTTTCAAATATTAAAGTCTTTTTTTTCAACTTCAGCTCCTGAATCAACGGAGTAAACGATTTTGAGAAATATATGGAACCAAAAAATTACCTATTTTAATATTAAACAGACACTCGAGTGATTTTATTGAAAAAGCTTCGGAAAAATACTTGGAAAATAATTCCGATACTAGAATAAATAAAACCATCTAATGGGAAAAAATTTATATTCGAATATTCTCAAGTGCTCTGACCGCTCTAGATATAATTTATTTAAGAAAATTAAATTCAGTTTATTATTTAGTTTATTTTTTTTACTCCTTTCTTCTTCTGATCAACTAAACATTATTTACAGAACTTTATTTTGCACATTTGCAGAAACTCGGTTCATCGACGTACGTCCAAGAATTTTAGAACAGTTACTTATTATACTTTTATATAGAAATATCAACAATTATCTACAAATAAGAAATTGCAAAAGTTCTGTACGAAAATAGTGAATCAAAAACGCAACAAAAAAGGTTATACATGCAAAAATGATTTTTACATAAAATTCAAAATGCCCAAATTTTTGATACCACTTAGCTCCCCTCCCCGAAAAAATACGAATTTTTCATACATTATCTTTTTCATTGTCCATTAAAACCGTTTACAGTTTCACGTAATATTTCTTCAATTCGCTAAAAAATTTAATTTCCAGAAATCTAGTATGACATTATTACTCACATAACATTACCAATGGTACCCTTTTCAAATCTGTGTGCTATAAATTTTGAAAATATTTTTCCAAGCCTTTGATTTGTGGAATAAATTTTGAAAAATCTAACATAGCCAACGCCGAGCCATTATGGTGACATTGTGAGAAGAATGAACACAAATAAACCGATTGCTTGCTTCACCGGGACAATAATTATGAGAGAATAAACACAACATTTTTTTAATATTTAAAAAATTACAAATGCTGAATAGGTAGTTAACAAGGCCTATTTCAACAAGAAATTGCACGAAGTTTGCGCAGTCCGAGAAAAAAATTTATGCTATCATACGTACAATGGAGTTCGTATTTATCAAATTTGAGAATTTTGAGGTTCACCAAGCCTTCATCAGATATTGTTCATTCAACATTTTGAATTCATTTAGATCCAAATTCAAGGAAACAAAATTATTGCGATTCCTAAGAAATCCTGTATTCAAAATTTGAGCTTTTAAAATTTTACATTACAATAATCAATTTTTTTTAAATAGATTTTACAATAAATTTTAATTTTATTATGCTATAACTATTCATTTTTTTTTATTTTCATTTTCCACAAAAAAATGAGCAAAAAAAATCGAAAAAAAGAAATAATTTTTGAAAGTTGATTTTACCTAATTTATTGTTGCTGTGAGAAAAAAATGGTTAATAGGAAGATGAAGAAAATAAAATTAAGAGGTTTTTCACATGCATAAAATTTTTGAAAAAATTGCCAGCATAGTCTGTATTGTTTATCAAAAAGACCCGAACATTACTTTGAATGCAAAAAAATTTCAGATCATGTCAAATTCGAATTTCTGAGAATAAAATGAGTAAAAAATAAAAACAATTTTTAAAAACCGATGTATCTTCAACACATATTGATTGTAATTTACGCGGTAAAATTGTCTGAGAGTACATTTTGAAGATCAAAATACTTGCTTTTGCTTATTATCATAGAAAAAAGTAAAACAATGATTTACACGTAGCACGCTAGTTCAATTATTCGTGATGAGCAAAAGAAAATTGTTGGCAATTTTTTTCCTGTGAAACAATTCTTTGACAGTACGAAATATTCTTCCTCATTGCTCCACCTTTCGCGATATTCGTTAATCCGTAATCCTAACCTTCTCAAGATTCTACTTATTATTCTCTAAAATATAATACTCATTAGAACAGAGGCGAAAAAATCAATAAATAATAAAAATACAAAAACCATCAGGCTTTCAGATTTGTCTAGATTGGTGAATATAACATCAAAAATTTTGGGACTGTGGAGGGGGGAGAGAGCTGTTGATCCATCTTAGCTGTGCCACTGCATGAATGCCTCAAGTTAATAAAAAAAACTTTATCAAACTTATCCTAGGTCAGGTAATACCACATATGTACCAGCTGATACAAATTTATTACAAAAAATCATTCTAAGTTAAATAAAATTATAACACTATAAAATTGAAAAGATGGAAGTAGAATGAAGCCACGAAGTTGTGAATGAAATCTCCATCATTATTTAGTAAATGACTGAAAAAAGTCACATATGTAGCAACAAAGCTTACGAAGTTTGAGGCAAGCGTAGGTCTCCTAACACATGAATTTTCAAAACGTAGAGCACAATGGACGAGCGAGAAAAAATTAGTTCTCTCGAAGTTTAATTACGAGTTTGAAAAATAAAATGAAAACCAATTTGCCTACAAAATTACAGATTTTAATTCATTCGTTCAAATACGAAACATTAAAAATTAATGTCCCAATACTCTGCTTGTAGAAATGCCTACTTTTGCGCAGTCCAACCAGAGCACATCTTAAAAAATAACCCTAAAAAAACAGAAAATCGTCTATGCTATCTACATTCAAGCTCCTTATACCACCTAATCACAGTATGTTAATCTTTCTTTCAAGCCTGTAGCTTAGAGTAGTACTGGGCTTAAGCAAAAAAATATATATATAATTATATTCAAATCAAAATTGATCAAAAATATAAAATTTCTAGACAAGAATTCTTCAGTTCAAGAATTACTCCCACTTTATAATTTTAAATTTGACCTCGATTCGAAAATACATATACAAGAAAATAATCTAATTGAAATTATTTGAACATTTATTTCAATATTAATTATTTTATTTTTTTCATTTCCTTCTATTAAAATTCTTTATTTAAATAATGAACAAAAAAAAATGCATAACTTTACGCACGACACGTCAATTAGTACTTGGCCGTGCATTTTTAACGCCATTTCGCGTAAATGTCTCCATTTGCGTGAATATTCATCGAATTTTTACCCTATACGAAGGGCATGTAGAAGTGAAAATTTACCAAATCGTTTTACAACGCTGCAGAGAGCTACAAAGTCATGAAAAAGATGCTCTTTTATTTGTTCTATTTCACCGACATGGCTACTATATATTCTAATACCTATTTAATTCGCTTTTTATTATCTGTTGCGAATGTTGAATAAAGATCTTATACCATCTACATCGTACGTAAAATTATGCAAAGCTTTTGCCATTTAACAGCTACAGAATATTCATGTTTACTTTCAACAGTTCATTTACGCCTGACTTATTGGATGTGCGCGTACGAGTCGGTTATTATATTCGGCTTAGGCGCTAATGAGAAAACGATTAGTTCTACTTGGCCTGAAAACCGACCCATATTACCCGCGATTGACGAAGGCTGCATTTCGTCCTACATGTAGATTTGGTAAAACCGCTCGTCATGCGTGAACTCTTGATCTTCAAAGTGTCGCGAAATAACCTTTCGATACAGATGTGACTGTAATATCAAATGCTGATACCCTGATGGTATATTAATATTATTCGAACTACCATTTTGGTATTATCGTAGGTTAGGTTGGCTAATACAGCTGAGGGATAAAAATCGAAATAATGTACGCCTTAAATATGCATACGCAATACCCTTGAAAGCGTTGTTTGCACTTTACGAATAAAATCTCTAATGTATTTTTTTTTTTCCATAAACCTAAAAAATTACTTCCTCTCTTCCAGCGATATTTTTCGCGTCAACTTCGAGAAAGACTGAATAAATGAAAAACGTACATGTCAAAAAAGGAAAAAAAAATGCCAACAACTCTAGAACCTCATTTAGTCTTGAAAGTTTTACACTTTAATAAAAGTAATGAAACGAAGCGTAGGGTTACATGTTTACCCTGATGTTTACATGAATACGAGCTCCTGGCAATTTTTCATTTATAATAAAATCGAAATGGAAATACGCGAATTAAACCTTCATCCTTGAACTATCGCGATATAACGCTGTATCGTCGCACACGTGTATCGTAATGGGAAATTTCTCTAAACATAAATCGACAAGTGTATTCAAAAGGTTCCCATATAAGAAATAATTTCGGTAACTTTCAACCCACCCAAAATGGCGGAAAAAAGCAATCGCTCGGACTGGAATTTACGTCAAAGTGATTTTTCATTTCTACCTCGTAAGGCTAGGGCCGGCGACGCGTTTAATAAAAAAGTAATTACTCGACCCGAGAAATAATCGAACGGTACGACGAACGGAGGTAACTCAATCAAAAATTTCTGTTCTACAGGAAATTGAAAAGTGTGATAAAAGTAGTAGGTTTTTAAGAGCTGGAATGAAAAAAAAACCATTTGCCGAAGCAAAGGTTGGTCGAATTGCGTGTAAGTTTAGTAAGTTATTCAACGCGAAAGGAAGACGCGACGACGGAGACGCGAAAAAGCTTTCACTACGAAAGGGTATTAAAAACTGGTAAACATTTCGCTGCGTAGTTGCGAACGCGGGCAAGGGAGGAAGTCGACATTCGTATCGGGGGTTCGCAGTTCAGAATCGTGGAATAATCTAGTAACAGCGGCCCCTTTTTAGTATCGATTATTCTACCGTTGAAAGAAGGGTAGAGTTGCGAGTTGCCGCGCTTTGTCCCTTATGAAGTCGACCCTCCGCTATCGCCGCCTCCGCCACACCTTCACACTATTAAGTCAATTTAGCGTGCATGTGTGCTTCATTTCCTGTTTTGTATCTGTCTTCTCGACCGTGTACTTTAATAAGCGACAGACCTTTTCGGTGGAGCCGGGTACAGTCCCAATTGGGCTGCTGGGTCTTCGATAAGAAATCATTTTTGCTGAGTCGACTTCGTTGTTCATAACTACACATCGTTACAGCGAGCGATGAAAATTTACGATGGTTGAAGGGTTAGCTCTAGGGTGGGTCAATTTTCGCTTTTTTCTTTGGAAAGTATCAGAGTCGTGTCAACGATATTTGCGATATGGCTTCGAAAGAAAACACCAAACCCCACCTATAGGAAACATTCCTCAAAATGAAGTCAACATTTTTGATTATTTTAACGAAAATTTCAAAAGTAAATTTGGGCTGTAATTTCAAGAAGATGAAAGGAAACTCGGACTCGACTTTGTATTTAGGCACCTCTTTCATAGCATGCAAAAATTTGAAAAAAAAAAATATATATATAAAAACAAGTTTTTCTGAAATCAAATGAGTACATTTTAACCCTCTGATGGCACACATAAAAGTAATTTAAATTGTAAAATAAAAATTATGCCGAGTAACTCAAGAAATTGAAATATAATATATTATTGTGCTTGCTGAAATGCAGAATTTCATTACAAAAAAATTGCATAATATCAAAATTGAATGGGCAGCATATATAGGATAAAATAGAACAATTTTTGAAAATTTATAGCTCCTTCAACACTGAAGATAGGCAATTTGTCCTTCTATTTTTTTTTCTTGCAAATCGTTCGAACTACTCCATAGCGTGGTTTTATTTTAAACTTTTGCGACCTGAAAAATCCAACAAATAATTTACATAAAAATTCAGAAGTAAATCTGCTCCTTCAAAAATCGATATATGCAACCAACATAGATGCCCAAATTGAAGGAATTGTGGCAACGTTCAAGACATTTGAGTTCAAATTAAAGAATAACCTAAAAAAGAAATTATTATAAAAATTAATAATATAAAAAATCCTGAAATCCATAATGATTTGATAAAATAAGATCTATAAGTTAAATTTCGTTTAAATTTTTTTAAACCAAACAATGTTAATTTTTTTTTTTTATTAAGTATATTTTTATATAATAATATAAATATATTTATTAAAATCTATTTATATTTTAAATTTATTAATTTAATTAATTAAATATATAAATATATAGAGGGCTTTAGCCCCCTATTATTAACTATAAAGAGTGCACAGGTATGAGTAACCGGTTACGCCTGAGCGCAGCGAAGTTGTATTACCGATGTGTGAAATTCACCCATGTGTGCCAGCTAAGGGTTAATACTACTATTTGGAGTAAGCGAATACAATAGTAAAAAAATCAAAATTTATTTTATTATACGTTTGAAAATTGATTTTTGAAACATTTTCGGTGTTATAGCCGGAAAGCCTCCACTCCTTGTGTCCGCCAATGTAAAGTGTTAATCATAACGAAAAATTATCAGAACCAAATTTTAAAAAATTCATGGATGCGGTCAAATCATTACAACATAAAAATTCGGTGTTACCAACTATTGAAAAAAAAAAACTTTTTAAATCAGAATTTTCTAATTGATGAATTTGGTCTACTGTAAGAAATTACGATAAAAATTTATTAGATTGTTTTATTTTACAAAAGTAGCAGGAAGGAAAGATGAATAAAATTTTTCATTAAAAAATAAAATTAAGATTTTTAATCATCTTTCTTACTTAAGGAAGTTCTCGAGATAAAAATAGAGAATTTTAATTTGAGTTCCACAAAGGTGAAATTTTCAACATCCTAATCATAAATTATCTATTACCGCACAAATCTCGTAATATAAAAAAAAATATATAGAAACTTTCCCTGAAGATGAAAAAAGTGTATTCATATGTAAAAATTCTGAAAATTAAAAAACATGAAGGTAAACATTTATTAGACTTCAGATAACCAATTACAAGATGTCTTACAATTCTGCAGGATCCAGCAAGTCCTATGAAAATCCTTCATTTGGTGGAGTGACACTGCAATGGAAGAAGTCTTGTAAAAGCATTGCATTTTGCTTGAAGATTTTGCATTCTTTATACAGAAATTTTTAAAGAAAAAATTATAAACAAATTATTGTTTTAAAACTATACGTTTGTTTCTATATTCATAAAAAAAAAGAAACCTCGAATGTTGAAAAACTAACGGTCAACATTATTTCTACCATTTAGACAACAAATTACCATTCATCTACGTCTTGGAAGATGTCAACAGTAGATTGAGAAATCTTAAATTTTTTGTGATTTCTTTCGAGGTTATTTCGCAACTACTGTTGACACAGCCTCAATACTTTCCAAAAGAAAAGCGAAAAATAATCCAACTAAGTTAGTCCTATTGTTCAACAGTGTAACTAAGAACGCAATGGAAATCGAGCTCGAGCTCCTTTCAGTTAGTCTCAATTTACTTTTCACGCCTACTGAGATTACAAAAATAAAGTTTTCAGGTTCGCGGTAAACGTTTTCGAGCATTTACTTCGTCAAAACAGCGTTCAATTTAAGTACCTACCCACAAAAATACCACATTACGTACATGTGACGGTAAACACTAGCACCTAACTCTTAGAATTACACTTCCTAAGCGATCTAATTTTTTTTTTCGAACTTTCTAATTAAAATGTCAAAATTTACACGCTTCGAATACAAGGAATTTATTTCATTCAGTGGTGTTTTCAGCACAGCGCGGCACATCGATCATAATTTTCATCGTAGAGTACTATTCCACATGTGAAGTACCATTTAACCTAAGAGCTTACAATTTTTCTTCTCTGTTTCTCTCAATTACGAAAGCAGTTTTATTAAACGTTTTCGTTTAGTAGGTTCATTTTTCTTTCCTACGCTTTCGTTCGCTCAGCCTTTGAAATGCTCGCAAAAGCTGGACTATATTCGTGTTACTTTTCCTTCAAATTGTTCCATCTTTAATTCTTCTTCAAGCGAGAAATAATTTTGGATTAATTTTCGATTGTTGAAATTTTATTCATTGAAGATAAATCATTTTTAGAGGTTTTTTTTTTGGTGGAAATTTTCATCCGCTTTTTAAAATAATATTTCTGGAATTTATTATCATCGTAAAACTCGAGCTCTTAATGGCAAAAATTAGGACACGAAGAATGGATATTTTCGTCCTTACCATTTAGCCAACGATGATACGGTTGCTTGGGTATTTAGGACGAAAAATTCGTAATTTGTAATTTACGCATAAGGCTCATATTCCTGTTCATTTGAAAAGCGCCGAAACTGAGGAAAATTTCAACGAAGCGAACTTTCTTACGAGGAAATGAAAAATTCACACCTTTTTCGATCGATTGGTGGTAAAAACACATTACAAAGAGGAAGTTGGCTTCATACTCGAATAGACGGATACGGGTTTTTGTTGGAATTGTGTGTGGTTTCGTGCATTTGAGCGACGTACCTTGTATTCGCGCAATTCAAACGCAACCGTTTGTAGACCCGTTGAATTTCAAAGGCAGAGAGTTTTCCAACTATTCGCGCCACTGTCGCCCCAACTCGATGTACCAATAGCGTTGAAAAGCTCGAGGGTGTTTAATACGCTAGCACCGGGTGAAGACTTTAAATTAATATTCGCCGAAACAAAAACACTTCCGAAACACGATATTTTTAGTGAATATAAACGACGCTGCCACCTTCTTCGCGGTTATAATCGAGCCACTACGAAGCTTTTATTTATACGCGCCGTGTGCCATTATCGAATTATAATACGACGTCGTCTTCCACTTCAACGATGAATTTTTTTCACCTTTTCACTCCACTAAGGTTAACCAGACCTCACGAATAGATCGATGGAATAACTCGTAACTGCGCATATTGACGTCTACGTTCGGCTTTTGGTCGCGAAACCAGAAGGAAAAACGGGGTTAGATCCTTCAATGTCCGAATTACGTACGTTTCGCGTATTTCAAAGGTTCGGTAGTTTTTTTTTTTTTTAATTTCGCAAACGAAAAACGTAAAAGCTTCACTCAGACGTTCGCGACTATTCGACAAATTGCTGCGATACCTATTTCTCTGCAAAAATGTACGTTTCCCGAAAATTTATTCGCTTTTACAAACAATGTCCGACAATTAACGCGATAACACCGACGCCAGAATATAAATGGGCGCTCTTCGCCGCTACAATGGTAATTTTTTAAAACCTAGAGTGACTGGTATTTTCAAATTAAACAACGACGCGTTTCAGCTTGTTGGCTCGCTCCCTCACTTTCAACCTCGAACAACAGTTTCATTTAATTATTTCATTTCATTAAACGCTTTTAGAATTTTCTCCGCAATACCTCGTAATTACTTTTTAAAAGGGGTGAAAATTTCGGTGTATCGTTGTCACGTTCGATGACGAGAAGGGAGGGTGAATTTTAAATCTTAAATTCTCGCACACCATCATGGGATACAACTTGCCCGTGATGGGCTGTAACACCTGTATCCTCAATTTAGAGTCATTTGGCACGCACTAGAGGGTTTAACTTTCATTTTCCTCGGATTTTATATTCATAATCTCTAATATTATTCATTTTCATAAATTGAGTCGAAAAAAAAAATAGGAATGGGTTATTGAGGTTGAAAAATTAGAATTTCATTTAATGCGCAAATTACGCCACAAAATGAAAAACTCATAGAAAAATCAATTTATTAGAAGAAAGAAAAGCAATTTCGAAATACGTACGGTAGATATAATTCGTAAACCTAAGAAAAAAAATTGATGAGATTTATTTTTCAATTTTCAAAAAATTGCATCATCAGGCCTTACTGCGACATTATTTTTTGACATGAAAATATGTATGTACAATACTTTTTTAATGTAAAAGGAACATTCTTAAAGATAATGAGCAAAAAAAAAACAAACATTTTCAAATTATATTTTTGGAACACTCAAGCTCCTACCCACTGACCCATTTGCTTAAAATTTGGTTCTGATAATTTTTCGTTATGATTAAGACTTTACATTGGCGGACGCAAGGGAGTGGGGGCTTTCCGGCTATAACACCGAAAATGTTTCAAAAATCAATTTTCAAACGTATAATAGAATAAATTTTGATTTTTTTTACTATTGTACTCGCTTACTCCAAGTAGTAGTATTAACCCTTAGCTGGCACACATGGGTGAATTTCACACATCGGTAATACAACTTCGCTGCGCTCAGGCGTAACCGGTTACTCATACCTGTGCACTCTTTATAGTTGAACGTTGCCACAATTCCTTCAATTTGGGCATCTATGTTGGTTGCATATATCAATTTTTGAAGGAGCAGATTTACTTCTGAATTTTTATATCGTAATCTCATAGCGATAAATATAGGTCAATTGCCTAATTAGCTATCACTCTTTAATTTTTCGCTTATTATGGTTACTTCAAAAATTATCATTTTTATGTAAAGAATAAATGAATACAAAATTACCAAGACTTCTCGATGATTTCCGTTTGATTACACTACTTAGATCCGGATTAAAAAGGGAACTGTAGCTTCGGGCCACGCCGTTCCAGTCGCTTTTGGTTCACGATGTAGTGTAATTGTTGACAATTTCGTAACTTGATGCATTAAAACACATTTAAAAAGTTACTGATGCGCATTAGTTCCCTAATCTTCTTTCATCAGAAGAAAAAAGGCTGGCAAATGAAAAAGTATACGGGGTTTAGTATTCTGATATTAAATTTATTGTAAACGATTAGGTACTTGAAAACGTATAAATTTAAAAAAAGTGTTCCCAACCTTTCCATAGATTTTTCGAGTACTCAATTTTGAAAAACAAAACTTTCATAAGGTTTCGCAAAATAGAAAGTTTTGTAAAGAACAATAAGAATGTGCTGATAAAGAAATTAGAGGATGTGTGAGGGCTATGATGCAAAAATTGTGGAGGCCTAAAACACTGAGTAGTCTCTGGCTCCACATCAACTTAATCCGGCTCTGACACTGTTCGACAAATTACAGGTCAATATTTGATATTACTTTTCTTTCGGAAAAAATAATAACTCAAGTATTATTAGTACTATAAGCTTGCAAAAGTAACCAATTAAAAAAATTTTTTTGATCATTACTCAATAATGCAAGCGGAGTTGGAATTGAAAAAAAAATATTTTTTTTTTTAAATTATATAAAACAAACGGTCTCTTCTCACCTCTTAAAACCCATTGCATAAATTTCACAATAAAGACAAAAAATGCATTAGACCCAAAATTTATAATTGGAGACAAACAATTGGAATACAAATCATCCATAAAAATTCTTGGACAACTCAAAGTATACCACAGCTACATCCATTGCTATACAGACGGCTCGGAAATCACCAATACCCATACAGGATACGCATTTTCCATTCAAAACGAAACATACAGCTTCAAAATCAACAATATTGAATCAATTTTTACAGCAGAACTCACCGCAATTTTCCACTGTTTGAGAAGTATCCAACAAATTACTACACCTCTAGTAAAAAGTATCCTCATTCTATCCTATTCCTTCAGTTCCTCGCAGGCTTCACAAAATACTTTTTCAAAAAACACATTGATTTACCAAATTCAAAACTTGATACACTCCCTTATTCAAGCAGGAAATAAGGTATAAATCATTTATATTCCCAGTCACGTAAAAATCGAATGTAACGACCAAGTCGACCACCTTGCAAAAACTGCAATCAATACTTCACTCATTCGAATCTTTACCCCCACAGACCTCAAATCTCACAACAAAATATCCGCAACATTTTGACTCTTCTAAAACGACGCAGCCTCCTCTTTAAAATCTAAGCATCCTAGAGGCGGCATAATAACCAAAGCAGTTAAAAACGCTACAAAAAAAATAAATAAATAAATATTTTAAAATAAAAATAATATTTTAGCACTAAAAAAATTCCAAGTAAGACTAACACATATAATTTAAGATTAAAATATTAGTTTGTGAAATTAAAAATAATATAATTATATTTATAAATAATAAATTTTATTTTTATAATAATTTTTAATTTAAAAAATTAATGTTTTTTATTTAAACTAAAATTTATTAATTTTTAAAAATTAAACATTTAGAATTTTTTTAATTGAATAAAAAAAAATGCATGAAAAATATTAAAAAATAACAACTTTTTTCGGAAAAACATTAAAAAACGATAAGAAAGAGCAAAAAATGAATAAAATTACTTCCAAAATATACTGCAACAGAGAGAGTCTTGGTCGCGTTTATGCAACGTTGTACTTACTACAGAACAAATTTTAAAAATAAGCTACTTATTAGGACTAGGGTATTAACCTTGGGCTGACAATCAGTAAAAAACAACCGGGTGCCAAAAATGACACATCATGTATGTCTCTATATGTAGAAGATTTGAAACCTATGATGTATTTATACGCAAGTATTTCGTCAAAAATATAATATATTAATGGTAGCCGACAACTTATAATCAATTTGGATTCACTTGAAGAAAAATCCGGTTTTGGGTACTATCCTAAGATCCGAAATCTGAAACAAATACACTAAGGCAGTGGCGTATTTAAGAGGAGGGGGCTCCAGGGGGTCTGGAGCCCCCTTGGTGATTTCAAAAACCGTATTTTTGCCATATACAAATAAGGAACAACGAAAATTTAATATGCAAATAATCAATAGTAATAAAATCGCAAAATTAAAAAATACGAGTACGCTAATATTAATTTTACGCCATCAACTCGTACATTACCGCATCAGATGAACGCATGACGCATGTTTTTTTTTGATTTTTTTACTTGCTTAGTTATCATTTTTTTAATTTTTTAATTCGCAATTTAATTTCATTTTCATAAAAAAATGGTGAATAAAATTTTGAGCCTACCTAACGATTTTTATACTTGAAAATTTTGCTGGACCCCCCCCCTTGACCATCAGTCTGGATACGCCACTGCATTAAGGTGCCGGTTTTTGGAACCTAGTTGTTTTTTCTCATAAAAATACACGGTTGCGCCCGTTTTTAGCACCTGTTGTCAGCGCAAGATTAAAAATGCGATGCATGAATCCAATTAAAAGAAGAAATTACAAAGTTTCCATATTAATATAATTTTTTTTTTTTTTTTTCAAAGAAAAAATGTTGGCTCATTTTTTTCCATTCTAATTAATCCTTTCATTCCTCCAAGAGAATAAAATTCTAGAAAGAAAAAATCGATTGAAACTGAAAATCCTTAAATAGCCCTTTTAAGTATTTCAAACACGTTTTATATTAGGCATGTAGCTACCTATTTTTTCTTATTTTCATATCCATCGGGTATCACCATTTCACCCATCTTCATCTACACATCGTTTGATCCTATTACGTCATTTCACTAGCTAAAATACTATTTTGGAATCGTATAATTCTAGTTGCCATTTCAATTTCACATCGAGCAAATTGGAATTCTAAAGAAAAATTCCGGCTCGAATAAATCCCGATGTTAATCCGAGCTGCTCGAATCGCATCTAAAATTCTATTCCACATCTAAAGAACTTTTCGCGCTAATCGTATTCGCAAAGCTTAAAAAGACTATAGCACGTGAAACCTCTACCAGTCTACCGCAACGTAAAGTAATAAAATTCGTTTCAGTTATTCGCCGCTTGATCGAAGCTTTCATCATCCTACATTAGGCGGCTGTTGCTTTAATTTTTCGCCCACCTCTCCTTCCCATCGAGATGCCTATTTCAAATTCTGTTTGTCTCGTAAAATTGCAAAAAAAAAGCACGCGAGAAATACCAAACGAACCGTAAACGCTCCGAAGGACGTAATTAAATTGGCTCGTTGCGTCGTGTTAAAAGTCATCGATACAGGCGACGCGTCGTTAACGACTGGAAATACGAAAAGGAAAAGGCGAACGCGTTTCGATATTCCATAGTCGAGTATTTAATTCGTACTTCGACGAGTATGTACTTAATTTCTGATTCATCGTTTCCGAAAGATTAAACCAATTTACATTTACACCATACTGCGTGACATTTCGCCGAGAAAAAAGATTACCGAACGAGAAGCTCTATACCGTTGAAACGAACAAAAATGACACTTTTCGATTCGACATTATTCTAATGAGAGAACCAATGTAACGGCATTTTCTTCGGGATTTTCAGCGATTCGCAGAAAAAATAGAAAAGAGCTGGTATTGGCAACAAAAAAAAAAAGCGAACTGTTAGAATACAGCGAATCTAAACGCGTAAATCGAATCGCGCTCGGACATTTCCGTATACTCACCTAATTCTCATACGACCGTATAAAAGTTTATTCCCTTTAGATCAAATATTTATTCGTTGGAAAAAAAATCGATAACCGGTAGTTTCTACAGTGGCGTGTTTTAAGCCAACTTTTATTCAGCTACTGTAATCACGAACGCTTCGGGCATCTTTTATTTAACAACAATTCTCTCGAGTATATTTCAACGCGTTCGCGATGTACATTACTCGCACACGCGCCAAATACAGTTCATGATTATTGATTAACTAATATTATAACTGAGTATTATTTTAAGAGTAATTTATAGTAGAAGGTGAGCAGCTCTGAGCCAAAATTTTCAACGAGCGAATGTTACGAAGGGTGAGTCGTGGATTTCACTACACAAAAATAATACTAAATATACTGAATGTGACGATAACTTACCATAATAATTTTACTATTGAAGTCGGTAAGTAAAAATTAGTCTAGGATGAGCTGAAAATTGAAGAAAACTTACAGAAAATATAAATTTCAGAATAATGTGATTGATAAAACAACATCCTCGAAAATAACAACAAGAGGGCTTTAAAAATATACATATTTGAGCAAAAACGAACCCCTACGCCTGAAAATTGTTTTTTTTTTAATTTCCTTACTCTATACAGCTACAGAAGCTGGCGTTGCGCATCATGGGTGAGTTGGAGCTGCTTAAGAAGGCCAGAGGAGCTGAGGTAGGACAAAAGCGACTATATTGTATCTACTGTACCTCCTGGTAGATCGTAAAGGATCTCTAACATAGCTGAACCTTGGTATGTGGTGATTATATTGTGGGCATATGAGATGAACAAATCCCACAAGATAGTCAAAAGCCCCTCTCCCCACTCAAGAAAAAAATCAAGTTTTTCCATCGTATCTCATCAAGCATTTGTTCATTCAGAAAACAAAAAATCCAATATAAATACTGAGAAGTTGGAGTCTCATAATACCCACCTCCTCACGCAGAGAGGAGGTGTTGAGGGGGCGCGACTAAAGGCTCGGAGACCATTACCCCGTTAAGGGCCCTGGTTTCGCGCTAAACCACGAAAAAGAAAACGCGAAGTATAATTGAAAATACTCGATTTATTAATCGACTTTTACAAATTTAATTTGTAACGCACGGTCACGATCGAAAACGACTAATTATAAGACGAATGCTTACTGATCACTTGTACTTAACTTCAGCTCGCGACTTCGGTATCCTGGTTCGAACACATCAATATCGATCACCGTTGAAATTAAAAATCGTAAAAAAAAACACAATCCCAGTAGAGAAGATGAATGAATGTCCATGGATACAAATATAAACGCGAAAAACTGAGAAAAACGTATGTTGCCTATACGGAGTCTATAATAAGACAAAGTTCGACGTCAACAATATGCCAAGTTACCTGCTAGCGCCGAGCTTTTGGAGATCTGTCATTGGTCCGATAAACGATAACATTTAGTATCGTCTATCGGAGCGATCACAATTAATTTACCTACACAAGAATAGGTATGCCGAAATGGGGAATTCTATTTTTGTAATGCCTATTCTTATACGTATTTTAGCCAAAAATTGGGTACCTCCTTGTTTCTATGTGACAATACAGTTGGCCATGTTTATGGGTTGTACAAACAATTCGATATAGGTACACATAAGTTCTAATAAATTTGAAGTAGAACAAAATTATGTTGAACTATTTTTACCGTAAGAGCATTCCGTAAGGAAATACAAAAAAAAAATCTTCAGAGAGCGGGAGGGGAGGTTAGCCTTCATGGATGGGCTATGCTCAATCCCTATTAATGGGGATTTTCAGTATGTTGTTCTGGAAGTCATTTCGTACATATTCATGCGAAAATCTTTGTTTGAAATTTTTTCTAGTAAAAAGTTAGATTTACTTGATTAATTGATTTGATACACGATTTTTTAAACAAATCCCCCCCCCTCCACAATTTGGTTAAAACAGAGGATAGGGCGATTTTTAGCTGTCAGGAACCTTTTCATTTGACTTCTACGTTTATTTATCGTTTGCGGATGATACAGCAATACTGGGGATAAGTGCAGACAAGGATGAAGCCTCAGCTATCGTGCAAACCCACCTCGACAGAATTCAAATTTGGCTGAAAAAGTGGCGAATCAAAACAAACAATAAAAAAACAGCACATTTAACATTTACGATACGTAAAGGAAATTGCCACCAGTCACGCTTAATGGTGAAATAATTCCTGAAAAAGACGATGTAAAATATCTAGGTTTACATTTAGATCGAAGATTGACCTGGAAGAAACACCTGACAGCCAAACGATACGAGTTGAATTTGAAATTACGAAAGCTGCATTGGATAATGGGAAGAAGATCGACACTATCTGTAGAAAATGAACTCCTGTTATACAAAGTCATATTGAAACCAGTGTGGACCTTATGGAATCGAACTGTGGGGAACTGCTTCGAAAAGTAATAGAGAAAAAATCCAAAGATTGCAGAATAAGTACCTCCGGACTGTGGCCAGCGCAGGTTGGTTCCGCCGAAACGACGAAGTACACGAGTACCTACAGATCACCAGCGTCGGAGAAGAAATTAAAATACGAAGCGAGAAGTATCAGCTGAGGTTGCATCAGCATGAGAATGACCTGACGTTAGTATTACTCGACAACAGCGATACCACAAGACGGCTCAAAAGAACGCACGTACTTGATTTAGCTTAAATATCTCTCAAGGTCTACTTGCGCTAGAATGTTCAGGTTAACGAGGGTGCACTCAATGGGGTGAATCCTCTTCTTTATTCTTTATTATATTTGTCTAAATCGCGCTTATAATCCTAAGGATTGATTGTGTTGAGAAAAAAAAAAACCTCGTCCCCAACCCCTCCGAACCCTCTTTGAAGGTTTCTGACAGTATCTGTTGGTTTCGGTAATTTTTTTCCTAATATGATTTTTTTAGATCACTTCGAGCCTCGAAATGGATTTTTTGAAATTATTTTCAACTTTTATATTTTTTTGAAACTCGAGCCCGGCTCTCCATATCAACTTCAGCAGCTAAAATTTTTGTGACGAGTTATCCAAGCGACCATCTAAATACCTATAAAAAATGAAAATAATAATCATTTTTCTCAGCTTATTCACTCAGATGACAGATCTTTTCTCGGATTGAAATAACTTATTTCAACAGCATTCTAGCAAAAACGATATTCCACGACCTATCAAAAAAAAAAAAAAAAAAAAAAAAAAAAAAAACGAGGCACAATATATTATTTGCAAATAATTTCACCAAATGAAAAACTTCGATATCACTTCTTTCGGCAACTTTACAACTTTATAATCCCCTTCGCTTTCATATACATCGAGTATAACAATAACGAAAGCTCTACCGCGAAATTCGCGCGAAAAAAATACAACCCACTTGAAATTTAAACGCGGTTATTCGAAAGGCTTTGAATATACGCGCAATAGTTGAGCGAATCTCGACGTGTACGGTATTAAATTAACAATACAAAATAATAAAACACCGCAACATTTAATATCCGCCGCCGTAAACGTTGTTGATTTTCGAATATAACGCTACAGCTAATAAAAACGCCAACGCGAATTATTCGCAAATGTATAGCCGCTGAACGAAGGCAAAAAACCTGCACGTACATGTTGTACTTACCGTTGTACAAAAAGCCACTCGAGTGCAACTTCATAATAGTACTTTAACCAAGATACATAGACGTTCGCGATACTATACACCTTACGTATTCGATGTAATATTCTCCAGCATATCTGAACTTTGTTATCGTAAAAATAAACTGACGAACTTATCCCGCGGCTTCAATTCTTTTAGTACAAGAAACGTCGATAAACTTCGCGTAGAAATATCAAGGGTCTTCGATAATCTAAAGTAGAGCAAATAAAAATGGCGCGTTTGATTTGAAAAAAATCTTTTTCGAATAATACTCCATCTCGTGTACCTACATACGCGAATTTCTTAAACGGTTTTATTTCCAATCGAACGAAAACAATATCATAAATGAAATCAAAACGTTCGTGCGAATATGTAGTGGGATGTTAGCGCATATTAAAGAATTCGAACTTACAGGCACCAAACGGCAGACACCGAAATAGAGAATGAAATTGAAAATACCAATTTCCATATTAATTCGCGACTACGTAAAATGTTCGTGTTACGAGTTATGACGATAATAAAATGTCGTATCATAAATATTACTGCACAAGGTATTCGAATCGATTCGAGGTTTGCGTGCGTCCTAATACGCCTATACGACTGAAATTGCCTGCGAATATAATGGCATTTAGGTGGAGCTAACGAAGAGCTGAATGCAATTTATACTTCGAAGAGTATTATTTTTACATCTTCGAATTCAAGTCGACTACCTACTAGAAGTTCATTCGATAAGCAAGTATTAACTTATTCGAATCGCGTGAATTCGTGATTTCCTGTACGGATGCATAAAATGTTCACCTGTTGGTGGCTAAAAATTATTCACGATTTTCCGCTCGAGAGCTAAAAATTAAAATCGCACAATATAGTCGTATCGCGAGTGAGTGTCGGTCGTATAAGCGAAACTAAAATTTGCTAACAGTCTCCCACCCCCTCTCTTCGTTATTTTCAAAGCGACTGCGGAAATTCGCCATATTTCTTCGTCCGCATCAACATCCTCTCCCTCCTTCAGCCATACCTACAATATATCCACTTAAATTCTGCAACCTAATCGAATTATACACGATATAACGAGAAAATGTCGATTAAATAGGTCATCGATACAACACATATAAAACGGTTTTGTGATTGAAAAGCGGTTAGTAGTTTTCGAGCATTCGAGCGCACAATATGCAGGCCATCGAAACGATACTCTGAAATTTCGCCCAAGTGATAATACGAAAGCACGCCATTCAAAGGTTTCGCGAAAAAGACACGCTTTTTTGCCCATACAAAATATTTTCACGTCAATGCGGATATTCTTCGACGTGGAATTTTTTTCGCTTCGAAATTCACGATATCGACAGCGTTCCAATTTTCAAATTGTTACTCGTCTCGGTGGTAGTATATTGAGAACGTCTTGGCAGCTACGTCGAATTATTCGAAATATCCTCGTTTGCACCTTTGTAAATACGTACTTCGCAACTGGAAGTGATTTTCTCGAAGGAAAAAAAATTAAAATACGAATACAAAACCTTTTCGGTATAGAGATAAGAATTATTTTTAATATTTCAATTTAAATTCCCTTCTCGAGTAAACCATAATCTCATATATCGTATCCTCGCTAGTCCGCTTCGCTCGAATAAGTGAAGCATTAACTGAAAATTTCGAAACGTCGAATTTAATATAGAATTCAAATAAAGCAACTTTTTAATTACGAAAAATGAGAAATTCTCCGCCGAAAAATTAACTTTTAATATAGGTACCTAAGAATCGAGGCAAGAAATTAAATATTCTCTTTTAATCCCTCGCCGCGTTAGACTTATTCAAGGTCGACTAAATATGACGTATCTTTTCGTGAATTTTACTCGACCTTGGGCCCAAAGGCAAGATGTACTCTTTCGAAAACTCTAGTCTGTAATATTAGAGGTGTTCATTTTCTCGGGCATCCAATCCTCACCTTGGAAACTTTTTACTTACGTGCGAACTGTACTGGAAAATGAGAGAAAAAAACCATAAGCAGCCACGTCACACAGTTGGAGCTGAGTTTTTAATAATAAAGTATTCACCTTTGCTGATAATTCTGCTTGAAAATCTCCTACATATTCATTCAAAAGCCAGTAAAACTACGAAAATAGTTGAATTTTGGATATGTAGTAGTTCGTGACCACATGAATCATATGAACTCATATATTCATAAAATCTTAGTTATTTGAAGTCCTCAAATATCTATTTTGGGCCCATTTCGACTTCAAATTTTAGGGTTCATAATAGAGTCCTAACTTCACCATACGTATAAAATTTAACTTTTCACATGAATATAATGAAGAGACCCCCTCCAAGAACCTTTTTTCTTGGGGGGGGGGGCAACGTACGAATATTAATATTTAAGAACGCGTATCTCGATCTCTACCGTAAATCTTCATTCTACCCTCCCAAAAAAAGAAAACTTCATTTCATTTATTTATTTTTTATCATTATTATTATTATCATTATTGTTATTTAAATAAAAGAACCAACTCACAAAAAATAACAAACTGACTCAAACATTACAATGCAACAATAAAAATTAAGAAAATATATAAACACAAATTAAAATTTATTCCATTTATTCGTAGTTTTAATTTTCAAGTTTTTATCATTTCTCAAAAAATTACATACTAGTAGCTTCATTAGTATGTGAAAAACTAATTATTTATACTGTATGTAGCTATGTACTCGCCTTATTTATGGCATTGAACTCCTTACTTAATTCACTTTCAAGGTTGAAATTTTGGTATTTAGGCAACATGAACTCTCTATGTAGTATGAACAGATAAAGGGAAATTTCGGATTTTTGGTTTTGCCCACCATAGTTAAAGGACAAAGAACCTTCTTTTTCCTTCCAACACCACCTGTGAAGTTGGATTTGGGACAAAATATACATCTTACAGCCGGTAATCGTATGAAATGAAACATTTTTCAAATTTCAAACATTCGCCATTTTGGATTCATTTTGACTCAAATTCAAAGGATTCTATTCCAATCTCCAACTAATCATATATGCCAAGTTCGAGTTTCTTAGGCTTATTCTGTGAAATGATATGGAAGATTTGAGAAATGTCATGTCTCAAAACCTCCTCAAAAAGCTGCTTTTTGCTTCGACTCATTTTCAGATTCACTTGGAAAACTGAAATTTGGAAATGATAGTGTCCTTATCCTGCTTTATATATGACACCCATCGAATATCTCTACAGTTTCTTTACCAATTTGTAAAATCCGCCATTTTGAATCGAATAAAAAATACGAAAATGTTACATTCTGATTTATTTTCATTTCACGTATATAATTATATATACTGGTAATAGCTGTAATATTTATTGCAAATTCAGCAACCAACTCATTTGGTATTCTAAAACAAAGCTGATAAGAGGGGTAACGTTCACTTGAAATATTACGCATGATGTTTCCGCAGAATGGAAAATTTTAATTTTCTATAATGACCCAATGATGAAATTTTCATCGACAAAATTCAACTAATTGAAAATTTCTACCCATTCGTTAGAAAAACGAAGGAAAAAGTATTTTGAAGACACTGAGTACCTCATCCTCCGTCTCTGAAAATATATAAACGAAACATCATCGAAAAAAAAAATACAAATTGCAGAACATTCGTTATCGCGTGTAACGTCGATTGATCCCTTCGCTTCGAATTTTCACCCGAATCAAATCCATCATCGAGCATAACGGTGCAAATCGCCAAGAAAAGAAAAATCCATTCACCTGTGACTCTCTAAAACGCGTAGATACGTTAACAACCGAGTAAACGTATAAAAATTACTTTGAAAACGAATCCCATTCACGAAACTACAAACGAATGGGAATACCATAAAGAAAAATATGACGTGAATTTCGACACGTTGAAAATACGACGAAACGAAATATATCAAAGTTTCCACGCTAACGCTAAATAAGATGAAGGTATGATTTGATAACGAATTTTTTACATTTCAAAGCACCCTCGCGCCGAACGCTGTTTCACGTTTGACAAAACTTCCTCGAACGGAAATCCACCGCTAGGCTCCGCTTCGTCTGAAAGTTAGCGCGCGAAATTCAATAACAGAAAGAGGATATTAACGAAATTTCAACTCAAGAACCTTCAACGCTTCTGCGTATTGTACACCATATACGATGACACCGGCGTTGATAAGTGAATTGACGCGATTTCTTTACTCGAGCTTCTAACCCCAATGTCTTACGTCATTTTGCGAATATCAATTTCACTTATCTCGTTACCAAAATAGTAGACATTTTTTACCATCGTGTGTACAACTATACCTACATTATTGAATGCGAAACACTGCTATGACATAGAAAGATAGAATTCAATTAATGCAAAATTTAAAGAAGTTAGGAGATTTAAAAAAAAAATTGACACACTCTCTTTCATTTATTTTACCTATTATATAATTTATGTTGTAAACCTAAAGAAATTTATAATTTAGAAAGAGATACATTGAAAAAACAAAAAAAAAAAAAAAAAACGTAAGCAGCCATGCCGCATTACTGGAGCTGAGTTTTTAATTGGAGCTTGTTTTGATTTACTAATAACCTTGCTTAATCGTTCATGACTACAGGCCACACCCAATACCAAGTCTGAAAACCCCTACCCTATCCTTTCCAAAAACACTTAAGAAGTTGAATTTGCCACAAATGTAGTATTTCTTGCCATGAAATAATCATGTGAACACATATTTCTCAAATTATAACTATTTGAGGGTGCTCAAATTATCTTCAAATCTTGATAATCCGCCATTTTGGATCCATTTTGACTCAAATTTAAGAGGTTATATTCTGGTCACAAACTAATCCTACACACAAAGTTTGACCATTCTAGGCCGATTTGGTGATGAGATATGGAAGATTCATGAAATTTCCTGCAGCAATTTCCCCTCCAAAAGCCGTTTTTTGCTCTAACTCCCCTCCAAAATCACTGAGGAAGCTAAAATCAAAATACGTTTGTCACTTGGGCTCATTTTATCATATGACACAGCATAAAAAAATTTTCGACCCTCCTGTACCCCCACCACTATTTTAGGTTGATAACCCCGCCTTCCCCCTCCAACATCATGTATGGAAGTGAATTCGGGATATAGTATACAACTTATCCCCAATAACCATATGAATTCATATTAATTACATTTTTACCAACTTGAGGCTCCTCAAGCTCTACTCAAAATTTTGATAATCCGCCATTTTGATCCATTTTGATCCAAATTCAAGAGGTCATATTGTGGTCACCAACTAACCTCACACACAAAATTTGACCTCTTTAACTTGATTTGGTGGGGAGATATGGAAGATTCAAGAAATTTCATGACTCAAAACTTCCTCAAAAAGCCGTTTTTTGATCTAACTCCTCTCAATATGCACTTAGAAGCTGAAATTTGGATATGTTAGTATCCGTGACTCACTCTTTCATATGAAATCAAAAACGAAAAATTTGAGCTATTTGCCCTTCTCCAGCCCCCTCAAAATTTGAGTGATCCGCCATTTTGAAATTTATCGAAAAAACAAAAAAACACTTCTGCGCATTTTCAAGAAGAGTTCCTCACCAAATTTTGAGCGAATTTTATGAATACTCGCCGGCGCTACGCGTGGGGGAAAAAATATATATACGGGTTACGTATAATAGTTGGATCCGTTGAAAAACAGTGGAAGTTGCATCGACCTTAAAAAATGGTTGTAAAAGGTATTAGCCTCCAGGAAACAGTTGATTGTTATTTGTCCATCTTATAAATGGAAGAAATATACTAAATCGATCATTAGAACGAAAGTTATGAGGGAAACTTCAATTAGAAGTATATGTGAGAGTCGACTCCATCCTTCAAAAAGACAGTTATAAGTTGGCTCCATGAGAAAGTGGATACCGTATATGGAGTCGTATATTTAAATATACATTTATAGAGAAAGTTGGCTCCACTTGGCGAGTACACCATGGGATAGAGCGCGCCTTGACGAAACTAATGCATGATTTGTGAAAGTCAGCTCCATATACGGTATCCACTTTCACATGGAGCCAACTCATAACTGCATTTTTACATAGCGGGAGCTGACTTTTATATGTAACAATAATTATATATATATACCAAAAAGTTGGACATTTGCCAGATGATTACAAATGGTCTGAAACGCAAAGATTTGAAGACCCCACCCTCCCCCGACCTTCCCTTCCCAAATCAGGTAGGCTGTAATAGCTATCGTTTTTATTAAAAACTCAGCTAAAAAATGACCTGAAGAAGTATGCGTTTTCTAACCTCACATCTCATGTCTCATTGTTTTGTCGTCACAGTAAAAGTAGCGAAATTCTACCTCACATCTCACATAATGTTATTTTCAAGTTTCACTTCAACTACATTTCACTTCACGTCTCACCTATTAACACCTCACGTTATTAGACACAATAAAAATTTCGAATTGGTCGGACAACCCCAACGTCAGTTATCCCGTTAGAAAAAAATGTACCGAAAATCAGCTTTAAAGCTTCAAAGCTGAACTTCCTCTACACAAAATTGCAGTAAAAACTATAATAAGCTTTTTTTCCACATGAACTACAGTTACTATGAAAATTTCAAATCGATCTCTTCACTTTAATAAAAGAAAACGCGATAAAAAGAAAAAGCTTTAACAAACAAAAAAAAAAAAACAAACAAACCCTGATGATTGCAATATCAAATTTCTATTTCATTTCGAAAATTTTTGTTATGCAAATAAAAATTATGAGTCCGAGTGGTTCCAAATTTTGCTTAGAACATTGTATCAACATTTAGGTTGAAATAAATATTGTCAAAAGCATACACAATTATACAAATTTGAAAACGAAAATATAACTTGCACTCCTCTTTTACTCAGTTTATGAAAAATAAATTTCACATGAGAGAGAACATTATAAAAACTGAAACAAAGTAGGTAATTCACGAAATGCCAACAGTCAAGTCTTCGGTTAGAATAACACATTCTCGAATTTCGAGAGTAAAATTTCAAAGAAAAGAATTCTCTTTAAACACAAACACTCTTTCACAAATACCAACATCCAATCGAACACAAGCATTCACTTTATCCAGTCTATGCGAAGTACTTAACTCCGAAAAAGTATTTTGCAAATCTCGACTAAGTAAAATTTTTGAATCGACAATTCGACATCGAAAACCCAGAAAGCCAAAACAATATTCCATTCTTCAACAAAGAGTTAATCGATTTGCAAAAAGCGTTCGAAATTAGAATACCCTTTTCCAAGGCTTTCTAGTTTTCGCTGGTTTTTATGAGGGTAGTGAAAAATAATAATGGCGATGGCGAAATCTAATGAACTCTAGGATACAACTATAATTTGGAAAGCGTAAATTAACCACACACAAACAGATGGCATTGGAATCGGCACACATTGGCAGTTGGTTAATTAACGATTTCGCTGTACCGAAGTGGAAAATATTTTCGCGTTTCTTTCGATTCGCTTCTTGATTGGAAGTTTTCGTTCTAGTTTACACGCGTACTATGAAAACCCCGAAATGAGAATATAATTAACATTTTAAATTGGCCGACGCACTGATGGGCCTCGAGAGAAGCTCGATAAAAAGCGCGGTACTCCGGTACATTTTATTGTTCGGTCAACACTTCATTTCGAACGCCAATTTCCGTGCAGTGGGTTAATTTTTGTACTTTTGTTCTCGCATAGAGTAGACATTCCATTCGGGCGTCGCGTCGCGCGTCCAACACAAAGCGGGTAATTAACGTTTTTCCATTATTGTTTTTCGCAGCAACAAGCGTTGAAGAGTATGGCCGCCGGCGACTCGCCGCCTTTACATTTCGAACCTCAGGTGGCATTATTGTGCGATCAGAAAACTGGGCAAACGTATTACAATCAATACATGAGCCAATCGGGACGATGGACGGTGGACACGAATTCTCGACCTGGCGCCTCGTCTTCGTCGTGTTCCAACGAAAAGCTCGACATATTGGAGTATTGTAAAAAGGTAATATCCGTACACTTATTTAATCCGCCTATTATTACTTAGCGCCTCGACATGCAGATAGCATACACTTCCGCGTACAGCGCTCGAAGAATTCCAATTCGTGCGCGTCACGTAACCCGAATATAATAATTTAAAACCGACCTGACATTTAAATAATCTTGCAATTTGCCCGGCTAAATCTGCACGTACGCGCGGATTTACCGGTAGCGAACTGCGACAGGCTTATTCCTACATTCGTACGAATTTATTAGAATTATTTTTAACGAGCGTTTAATCGTATATCACTTTCGTACGTAGGATTTACGATAACACATTGGCGGTTATGTGCCATTTCGTAATCTACCGATGCACGTATACGCCGACGACTGCAATAATACCCGCGAAAGGCGTATACCGGCTAGCTTCGTATGAACGAAATTCACGCTAATTTCGTACTTTTATTCATTTCACACGCAGGTATATCCGAACCACGATATTACGAATATCGTCGAATCTAGTCATTTCGTGAAAATCGGCGGCTGGTGTAAAGTCGGTCGTTCCAAATGCAAAAGAACCGAATGGGTTAAACCTTATCGTTGCTTAGGTAAGTTTCGCATCGTATAAATATATTACAACTCGTTTATTTTAATACTATAAATAACCTACTTACCTCTAATCTGCAAACAACGCGTAATTTTTCACCGTACATTGTACCTCTCCGTTAATGTCTTTCATCGCTTCATCCTAAGCTGCAATAAATTACTTTCGGAAATTAATTCGCAGCTTTCTCGTATACCGAGTAAACATTCGCGAAACTCCAAAAAGATCACTTACCGAATACGATATTCCTTCAAATTTTTTTTTTTTATTTATTCGTAGAGCGAATTTGACATTTCTGAGATATTATTTCTTTTCATCTGAAATAAATTGAAAAATGTACAAGTATTCAAAATGACGTTGAAGATAATGTTCCAGTAAATCGAGACCTTTTTGTGAGCGAAATTCCAAACAAGGATTTTTTTTCATAAATATGTAGAGACGAGCTCCACCAACAACATACCAAAAATTCCATTCCATGATGGTGTGCATATCGCTTGGGGAAAGAGGTTTCGAGACCCCAAAAAACAGATTTTCATATATCTCCTCAGAGTTTGAGCTCAGTGCAATTTTTTTCCGCATTAAATTTTCTACAACTTTTATACGTGAATTTTGGAGTTAGGGTGTTTGAAATTTGGTACTTTAGGGGCTCCATTATAACTGCTTTAATTATGCTATGTGACATTATATATATGAAGGAAAAATGCATATTATAAAATAACTTGTAACAAGATACAATGTCAATCATGATCCTTTGTAGGTCTCAGCCCTCCTCCCCTCTACCATCAAATACATATCTAATTATGAAAAGCATAACTGAATCAATATTGTAATAGAGGCCTAAATTACCAAATTTCAAAAACCTCTTGAACCTCCACCTACATATAAATGATAGAAAAAAATGCTCATATGAAAATTGTAGGAAATCAAGAGTAGAATAAAAACGTACTGAATAATTTCTACCGTACATATTTAAGAAAAAAAAATATTTGTTAGGAATTTTTCCCACATTTGGTCTAGACTTACCGGGCTATAACGATTTATTGAAGTTACAAAGGTATAACATATTATTATAGTATATCTGAAAGTACATAGCATAACTCAACCCTAAAGACAGTTAAATGAATGTTCCTCAAGAAAAACCTGATACATTTTTTAATCAATTTTTTTTTTTTTTACTTTTTTTGTGCACAAAAATTGTCTGGCTTGTGAAATGAGAGCTTCAAGTTTAAAGTTTTTACGGAAATTCCCTTGATATGACAGATCATTTATAATCCAAATATAACGCTCTGGTACTACCGAGCTGCTGCTGTAGAGGTTGACAACCACCATGAAAATAGATAAAAATCACTGCTTTCAGAAATTAATATAATTATTTTTTTAATTCAACTCTCCTTCTCGTATATATTTTCTCAAAGCATGAAGCTATACTGAAAAGTAATGTGCTAAGAATTTCACACGAATATGATCTTTATTTTTTTCTTTCACATGTGGAATAAAAAGTTATATTTTTTGATTTCGAAAATATATTTCAATTTCGAAAAAAAAAAACTGAAATTTTTAAAGGGCTTTACCAAGGTAAATATATCACAAACCGAAATTTTAGAAAACCTGAAACGCAATCTTCTAATTTTATTTCTTTTGGTAAAAAAAGTAATCCTCGAAAGGATTTCAGCTTACCAAAATATTATGTTTTGATATTAAATTCACTATAAAGCTTCATGTTAGTTTCCAAGCGAAGAAATTTCTCTTCGTGCCATTTCTAAATGTGAATGAAAATACTTTTCTGGACATACGTAAGTTCATTTAGACGAAAAGGAACATGTTAAGGAAGGGGGAGGAGGAGGAAGCTCACGCTCTAGAAAAATGGCAAGATTTTTTCTCATATAAGTGTGAGGCTGTGACTCATGCTAAGCTTACTATTTAGTTTACATTTCAATTTAAAATTATTTTATTATTTAATTAATTTTTTTTATCAATTTAATCTTTAACGTAATTTGCTTCATAAGTAAGATGAAACCGAGAAAATTGAATTATATCACTTTATAAGATTACATTAATTGATCCTTGAACATATTCTGAAGAGAAAATGAAAAAACTTTAATTTAGACTCATAAGCATAATGTTCACAAAATTTATGGAAAAAATTTCAGTGTTTTTTCTTGAAAATTCAGTTGCTCTTCACCGCCACAAAACAAAATGTTTGATCATAAAACAATTCAAAAATACAAAAATACAAAAAAAAAAAAACATTATTAGAACAATTTTCTTCCCATTCAGGTGTGTACAACAAACTTACACGAGATAAGAAGTTTTAAATGATTTTTCTAGCACAAAACGAAGTACATAGGCATGCTAATCATTTCTATAGAAAATTCGAAGTAGACCACTCTCAAAAATAACTACTTGGTGTAAATTTATCTGAAGTCCAGTAACTCCACTCCCACAAAAATAAAAGATACATGGCCCTCTTAGCAGCAGTTCATGGGTTCGGTGTATTAGACAATTACCAGAATTCAGGATGAAAACCTGCATTAAATAAGTCATAGATGGGAACCTGCATTTTTTCAAGGTATTGCTCACGTAAATTATCATTAATTTTATCAACTGCAGTGAAAAAATCCTTTCCTTGAATACTGAAAAAATTTTGAAGTGCAGAAATTCGGAAATTAAAAAAATTAATCTAGCAAAAAATCAGAAATTTAAAAACAAAATATAAATCCATAAGCATTAATGATCATTTATTTGGTTGAAGATAAGTCTTCATTGTGTTTTTGGTGAAATCCAAGGTGTTGCTAAGCAACACAGATTATTTTTCAATGTATTGTTCTAGCACGTAAGCAACCTACATAAATGTTACCTCCCGCCTATTTAAGCTCTCATAGCTTTCAAAAGTCCTGTACTTTTAACCAGCAAGACAAATTTTTTTCCATATAAAAATACTACGAAAAAATCTGAGATTTGTGTTCAAAGAACATTCACTTAGCTAGTTGTTGGACTCGTAGAGTAGCAGGTACACCGTATGTAGTTTCTTTTTTCTTCTTTTTTTTTAGCGGATAGAAGGAGCTTATTTTCTAAAATTTATACAATTTTGTAGAATGCTAGTCGAAAACTAAAGTATACCCTTTGAAATACCTTATTACGACAAACTAAAACGCATTCTTGAAAATATAAGATCTGAGTACCCTCGACTGAAACTACATGAATAACGTATCAAAAATTAAACTCGTTTGGGTCGGCAGCGAACTCGGAAAAATCCTTCAAACTATATACCACCCTTTTACTGCTGCTCGGGTACTTAATTCGGAATATTTTTCATTAGAACATCGCCTCGGTGATTTAACGAACAAATGTTGCGTAACATGCCGTAAAAAGAAGAGCTTAGGTCGTTTGCCATTAGTTATCTACTTCATTTCTTCACTGTAAAATATCCTGGTGTACTCGTATAGTTCGTTTAATACTAGAATTTCTTTCGAAGGGGTTTTTTTTTCGACGAAATTGAGGAACTAATTAACTGATCAATCGATCCATGAAATTAAACTAGTCGAAGCGTCTCGTTACTCAGCTGTCGTACGAGTTTATTAATCGTGAGAAAAATCGATTTAATATTTGCTCGTTGCGATCAACTATTTCTATTATTAGTCTAGGAAGATTAGGATGCAAATAAAATTTTTTAGGGAAAATGTGAATTGGATATCAGTAAACTCCACTCAAAACTTGTACCTTATACACCATGTATTTTCTACTGGAAAGGGTGAAATGTGCCCAAAATTACGGTTCTACTCAGAATGTGAAGAGTAAAGTTATATTAAATAACATAATTATACAGATCTAGATTCCTGATAAAATTCTCTTCTAAATGATACAATAACATATGAGCCACTTCATTGTAAGCGACTTCCTCAGATAAGGTTCAAAAATGATGAAAAAATTTCACCATGACTTGTTAGAACTGTTGGTGAATAACTACAAAATACTTATTAGCTTTAGAGTTCACAAGGGCTCCATTCAATACTCAACAGATAAACAGCAAAATATTCAGAAGACAAGCACGCTTTTAATGGAGCCGTGTACGTCCCGTTTCTTTTCTTCTTTAAAATTCGAAATGTGAATAATCATGAATTTCAAGATAGAGGAAATAAATACCTGCACCATGTAAAGCAAGATCTTGCTGGTTTAAATTAACCAGAAAGCAAGAGAGGGAATACTCCACATTATTATTTTTTTTTTGGGGGGGGGGGAACGAATAAACGAGAGTAATTTCGAGTTTGAAATGAAAATAATCTTTTTTACGCGTGATAACCAAAATTATTATTTTTTTTTTAAATAAAAAATTTTTTTAACCTGCTAAATTTTTAAAAAATTGACGACTAACATTTTCGCAATTTCTGGACAACAAAATACGACTTTGCAACATATTTTTTTCATTTCAAAAATTTAGAACGTAGACTTCATTTCGGGGCTGGGAGAGGGGTCTAAAAATTAGGTTAAGGTGTTGAAATTTTTCTGATGTCCGTTTAAAATTATTCATCAATAATTGCAACCTGGCACTTTTTACTTTAAAAAAACGTAAGCAGCCATGCCGCATTACTGGAGCTGAGTTTTTAACTGGGGCTTGTTTTGATTTAGTAATAACCTTGCTTAACCGTTCATCACTACAGGCCACACCCAATACCAAGTCTGAAAACCCCTACCCTATCCCTTCCAAAAACACTTAAGAAGTTGAATTTGCCACAAATGTAGTATTTCTTGCCATGAAATAATCATGTGAACACATATTTCTCAAATTATAACTATTTGAGGGTGCTCAAATTATCTTCAAATCTTGATAATCCGCCATTTTGGATCCATTTTGACTCAAATTTAAGAGGTTATATTCTGGTCACAAACTAATCCTACACACAAAGTTTGACCATTCTAGGCCGATTTGGTGATGAGATATGGAAGATTCATGAAATTTCCTGCAGCAATTTCCCCTCCAAAAGCCGTTTTTTGCTCTAACTCCCCTCCAAAATCACTGAGGAAGCTAAAATCAAAATACGTTTGTCACTTGGGCTCATTTTATCATATGACACAGCAATAAAAAATTTTCGACCCCTCCTGTACCCCCACCACTATTTTAGGTTGATAACCCCGCCTTCCCCCTCCAACATCATGTATGGAAGTGAATTCGGGATATAGTATACAACTTATCCCCAATAACCATATGAATTCATATTAATTACATTTTTACCAACTTGAGGCTCCTCAAGCTCTACTCAAAATTTTGATAATCCGCCATTTTGAATCCATTTTGATCCAAATTCAAGAGGTCATATTGTGGTCACCAACTAACCTCACACACAAAATTTGACCTCTTTAACTTGATTTGGTGGGGAGATATGGAAGATTCAAGAAATTTCATGACTCAAAACTTCCTCAAAAAGCCGTTTTTTGATCTAACTCCTCTCAATATGCACTTCAAGAAGCTGAAATTTGGATATGTTAGTATCCGTGACTCACTCTTTCATATGAAATCAAAAACGAAAAATTTGAGCTATTTGCCCCTTCTCCAGCCCCCCTCAAAATTTGAGTGATCCGCCATTTTGAAATTTATCGAAAAAACAAAAAAACTATTTTTGCGCATTTTCAAGAAGAGTCTCTCACCAAATTTTGAGCGAATTTTATGAATACTCGCCGGCGCTACGCGTGGGGAAAAAAAATATATATATACCAAAAAGTTGGACATTTGCCAGATGATTACAAATGGTCTGAAACGCAAAGATTTGAAGACCCCACCCTCCCCCGACCTTCCCTTCCCAAATCAGGTAGGCTGTAATAGCTATCGTTTTGTTAAAAACTCAGCTAAAAAAAACTACTATCTCTTGTCATATAACAAATTCATTTTCACGTAATATCTCACATTTTTTTTTTTTTTTTCAAATCATAAATTCTATAAAACGCCTCTATCGCAAGAATCCGTTCCCTAACTTCATCTCAATCGATGCATCAACCCACGCAGTAAATGTATAGACGCGGGACTACCTTGCTGCTATACTACATCGTCGTCTGCACAGTGATTGGTGGGAGGGAGGACGAAGAGATTTTGGAAGTAATTTTTATAAAAACAATTATGCTTTTGGAAATTATTAGTCAAGTTCTTCATGAAAAACTAAGCTATCACAGCGACACAGCCTATGTGATATGGTGAGAAAGGGTGAGAGGATATGAGACTTTCATGATCTTCATTTTATTAAAATAACAATTATTATTTTTGAAGTATGAATTCCCAAGCTAACGTATTCTTAAGCAATACTTGAATATCGTTTCCCAGCTATTCGTTCCTATGTAATTTAAATGGGAAATCCCACCACCGCTCCCACTCCAACAATGGTTCATATTATCGAACGAACTTAAATTTTGGTAATTTAATTTTTACTGATTATGAACGATTGTAAGGGATCTGTGAGTCGAAAATCGATGAGAAACGCCCTAGGGTGCATATACAACATGTATTATGGCTATCAAAATATTCATTTCATTTTTATCATGATAACCAAAAGAAAAATATGGTATATGAAGGGTGTTCAGACATTTTTTATCACTAATCACAGAAATTGCGATTTCGATGCGATGGGCTCGGAAATTATAATTTATAAAACATCGAAAACCCACACAGTTAACCTCAACCGTGAAAATGATGGTGGCTTTAAACCCGAGATACTATAAATTACGAAATTCACATATGCGAACCAAAAACAAAATAATATTTCGTTACCGACGAAGCCATTTCGAACGTACGAGAACGACTTACGTCTCACCGCGACTGGAATAAGTTGAACGCCGTCATAAATTCTCGAGCCGTAAACACGCCCGGTGGTATAATCTGGTCGACGCGATAAACCACTTTTGTCATTGACGGATCGCGATAAGCTTGCAGTTTATAAAGTTTTTTAATTTGTTCGAAATAAAACGTTTAGGAAAAACTTCGAAAGGGTAAAAAACTTTCGGCGGTAACTTTTAACAAATCGATTTCACCACAACACCGTACGTAGGAAACAATTGTTCGAGCCGATGTCGGAATATGCTTATTAATAATTTATCGTATTATGTTCGACAGAGGGACCATTCCAAAGCGACGCTCTTCTGGTACCGGAGAAATGTGTTTTCGATCATATCCACAATCAGTCAAAATGTTGGCCGTTTGATCGATGGAATCAAACCGCTTCGGTTTCGTGTCAAGATCGCGAAATGAATTTACGCAGCTTCGCCATGCTCTTACCATGCGGAATTTCCCTATTTTCCGGAGTCGAATTCGTTTGCTGCCCGAATAAAGGTATAGTATGATATTACGATGATACATATTGCAGACAAATTATAACATCGAACCGTTTATACGCTCAAATCGACTAATCGAATTGTACCGAGTTCTACGATATTTCCCTATCTTACCGGATACGATGAGAATTTTCCTCTGGTTATTTTATTTTTGCATCGTAGTAAAATTTTATTAGTCGCGAAAACTACACCAGTTTTGTAATATCGAACGACTTTCGATAACGTCACGCTCGATTTCCTTTCCCTTTCGGTACGACTTGGAAAATCAAAGTTGCTCGCGAACGCTCCGCCATTAGCTGTCACCGTCCCAGTTCTTATCATCGGGTTCGAACACGTATTTAATACGGCCAAATGGATACCGTCATCCCCACGAATTCCAATCGATACGCGAAATTTGCTTCTGAAATGCCAATACGAAGGTTTTTTTTTTTTATTAAAATTTCACCGAAAATTACGCAATTTTATGGTAATGCTTTTTCTCCTCCACAAAACATTTCCTCTCGCCGATCTGACAGAGACGATTTTGTCGTGTAAAAAATTAGCCGTTCCTCTCCCAGTTTATAAACGTCAAAAACAAGACGAAATTTAATGGGAATTCGCCGAACGTCGAGGTTAAACGATACCCGCGATGAAAAGAATACGGTACGATTTTAAAATACGAAATGAGAATTCGGAAATAAGGGTTCGTGAAATTAATACGAACGTCTTCGAGAAAAGAGACGATAAGGGAGGGTAGGAAGCTTGGTGAAAAATCAAAATCAATTTGGAAAAGTTTAACGGATCGATGGTCGCGCCATATTAAAGCCTAGCGATTCGTTTGTGCTCTTAATAAGATAAACGTTAGATAAACCGAGCTATCTCGCACCGATACGAAAAGCTTAATCGGAAATTTTCTCCAAAAGTTCTATTTTCGTCGCACACTCGCAAAATTTAATAAGTCTGGCGGAACGGAGACAAAATGCGATATGACGTCAATACATTAAAACGGATGTTGCGAATTACAAAACAAGCCAGAAACAGAGAAATATTTCTACCGAAAATTTCCCCCAACTTGTCACAATGGTCAACGAAATGAAAAATTGGAAATTTATGCTTTTTCTTACTTTTTCGGGTACAGACGAAAAAAAAATCTAATTCAAACGAAAAACAAATGTAAAGAGATCGGTAAATCTTTACACATTTAAGATAATTTTTCTCTCAAAAAATAATATTATATGCGTTGAAGAAGGTTGATTTTTGCTCTTTTTGAAAGTGTAGTACAATATCAATAATAGCTGTAAAATAAAATCAATAGAGAGCAAATTCGCAGCTCATTTCAGGTTACAGCTTATTTCGCTCTATGAGGGAATGTTATAATTTTCAAAATAAGAATGATGGAAATAATATTTTCTCTCAAAAATAATATTATATGCGTTGAAGAAGGTTGATTTTGCTCTTTTTGAAAGTGTAGTACAATATCAATAATAGCTGTAAAATAAAATCAATAGAGAGCAAATTCGCAGCTCATTTCAGGTTACAGCTTATTTCGCCCTAGGAGCGAATGTTATAATTTTCAAAATAACAATGATGGAAATAACACAAAAGTTCAGATTTTTTGAATTTTGTTTTCATATAATTGAGTGATTTTAAATCATCAACATACCAAAATGTCATTCTCTAGAGTAGAACAGACGAGGAGTTGAAGCTGAACATTATTTTGTAGGAAAATTATGTTGAAAAATACTGTAAACGTTTCGTCTCTTCATAAAAAATTGTAGTGAAGTTATAAACAACATTCTCCAAAATGGAAGTGGAGTTTAATAACCAAAATTATTTTCAGATTTAGGAATAATGATATTAATTTTGAAACTAAAAAAAAAAAAAAAAAAAAAAAAAAAAAAAAAAAAAGTTCATCTTGTAACTCAATTTAAAGGCAGGAAAATTATTTTACGTTAATTCTTTATTGATATCTTACGAGGGAATCGACCAAAATTGCATTTCTAGTACCTGTTTCGTTATTTTTTTCACAAACTCATTAAATTTTTACGATACCATTCTACGAAAAATATTAATAGATGTTTTGGAAAACAAAAAATTGAAACATCAAAATTGTGGGAAAAATACGATTTTTGCTTTATGCCCCGTTTCCAGAAAAACTATGCAACCCTTGAGGATCTTTTTGAAAAATTCTTATTCAGAAGTGCCTGGTCAATGATTTAATGCAAGAATTTTGCAAAATTCCTATTTCATCTCAACAACTGTTCAACTTCTTCATAATAATTGTCATGTTACTTCAGTCAATTCCATAAAAACCGTCACCAAACTAAAATTTTACAAAATCCTCCCATTAAATCATTCGACCAGGTACTCCTGAATAATTTTTACTAAAGAAAATCCTCCTTGGTTGCATAGTTTTTCTAGAAACTGGGCAGAAAGCAAAAATCATATTTTTTCCAAATTTTGATGTTTCAATTTTTTGTTTTTCAAAAAATCTATTAATATTTTTCGCAGAATGTCATCATAAAAATTCGATATAATTTTATATTTTATTTTTTGAGGACTGCATGCATTTTTTTTCAAAAATCAAGACTTCAAATTTTTTGCAAAAAAAATTAAAATGAATCTAGTTTCTCAAATTTTTAAAAAACTTTACATTAAAAAAAAAATGCGTAACATAAAAAAGTCTAAAAAATGTCCGCCTGTGTACTGTATGCATTCAACCAAAAAATTTTATATCCACCCGCCCCCCCTAAAACCCTATACGTGTGATACTGTAGAGTTGAATTAAAGTATTGAAATGGAAGAATCTATGTTCTCTTTGCGTGCGAGATGCTTATGTAATAAATAAGATGCGGTTTTAATCTCACTTCTATAACCCCCAATAGAATTTTAGTGCAATTGGTTTACTCTCTTTTTTTCCTTTTTAGGTTATAATTAATTACAAATTGCTAATAGTCCGGTATGAATTTATTGTATATTTGACAAGTTTTTAGGGGAAAGCAAATGATACTTTGGGAAAGCAATGAGAGACAAAAAGTAGAATAATTTATGTTTGAGTTTCACAAAAATGAAATTCAAAGCTTTGTAACCATAAATAACCTGTTATATATTTCTTTAATCTTAATATCACGCAAAATAAGCGACGAAAAAAAAGTTAGAATCGCTGACAATTGAAAAATTTCACAATTAAAATTTATTTCAGTCCTTAAATGAAAAAATATCTCGCCTACATTTGAAAACGTATGACTACACCACTTTCGATATTCAGGGAGAACTTCTGAACAATATTCCAAAAAAAAAAAATTTCTACCCCACCTAAAATGTTAATAGAACCTATCCCCAAAAATTTTCTTTTTCCCATGTTCCGTACATAAGAGGAATAAACATCGTGTTTCTTTCAAATCTGCATGCTATTTAACCCTCATGAATGGCTTAATTACCTTCCATGTTATTTGCAGATAAAGTAACCACTAAAAAACTCTCAGTCCCGAATACCATGTCCGATCAGTTCGATATTGACGACGATATCGATGACGAAGACGACGATGACGATGATGACGATGATCTCGACGACAGTGACGACGATTACGACGGTTACGACGATAACGTAATGAGTAGCAGTACCAGAGCACCGACAACCACCAAAGCTACTACAACAACGCCAGCGCCAACCACCACCACGACCCCGCCACCTACGCCGGATCCATACTTCACGCATTTCGACCCTCACGAAGAACACAAAGCCTATAAAGAGGCACAAATGCGATTGGAAGAAACGCACAGGGAGAAAGTAACCAAAGTGAGTACCCTCTCGAAACGAGTCGTCGCTACAAATGCGTTTTAATAAAACATATTTCGCATTACGGAAATACATTTCATCAATCGAAACTCGCGCCAGGCTCTTCAGCGTATGTACAATGTACATTCATATGTGACATCGCCTAAAGCCTCTTCACTTCCAGTTCGCGAGAAAAAAGGATATTAAATTCTATATTTGGAAAACATTCGCTTCGCAGTCGACAAAAAGAAAAATATTACTCGTCATTTTTTCATTAAGTTTTTAAAACTCTTTTCGTTTCACTAGATTCCATAAGGAGTACGATTAAACAGCTCTAGGTAATAAACATCAAAGAATACTATACGATGTGTTTTCAAATCGCTCTGGCCTTTTTACCGATATCGCCGTTATCGATCGGCTCGATAAGAAATGAATGCGCGCGTCTGTCAACGTACACAACGTATTCCCCGATTTGATCTATCATTACCGATGTGAAATATAAAATACGACTTTCTATCGACAGGTAATGAAAGACTGGTCCGATCTCGAAGAACATTACCAAGAAATGCGACTGAAAGATCCGCACATGGCAGAAGAGTTCAAACAAAGGATGACGCTCAGATTCCAACAAACCGTACAAGCTCTGGAAGAGGAAGAAGCGGCGGAAAAACATCAGCTAGTTGCTATGCACCAACAACGTATCAGCGCACATATTAATCAACGTAAAAAGGATGCCATGAATTGTTACACGCGTGCTTTGAATGACAATCCGCCAAATGTAAGGGCGTCTCGTATAATAATAAAAAAATATAATTGAATTGCTTAATTATAGCGACGCCATTATATTTACGCGCGTGTTTTTTTTCCCTTCGTATTGCAGACGCATCGAGTACAGAAATGTTTACAAAAACTCTTGAGATCGCTTCACAAAGATCGTCATCACACTATCACGCACTACCGTCATTTATTGATGACCAGCGTCGAGCAAGCCGAACGTGAACGAGCCATTACACTGGAACACTTGGTTGATATTGATCACATGGTTAATCAGAGTCTCCAGATGTTAGAGAGGTATGAATAAAATTTTACATCTGGTTTTTTTCTCAGTGTTTAATGTTGATTATTCATACTACAGAGCGCATAAAAAAAAACAGTTATTGGAGGAATTCGGCATATTGGTTCATAAAGAATATTTTAAAAATTCGTAAAAAAATGAATACAAGAACAAATTAAGAAAAAAATGCAGAAATGTAATCAGACTCTTTTAAACGAGTATAATGAAAAAAATCTACTTTTTAATTACATAATTTTATCAATAATAAAATTTTGAAAAATTTTGGTCATTTCTTTGAATCAAGATGGCGGATTCCCCTACTCATCTTTTTTTAGGTACCTTAATTAATACCATCTCAACTAATTTTCATCGTGAAGGTATGAAATTACATTAATCAGAGGCAGGACTTCATTAAGGGTAGGGCGAATGGGGCAACTGCACTGGGCGGCTAATTTTCTTCATTTTTTTTTTCTCTTACAAAGAAAGCTTTTGTTTCATTTTGATTGTGACTCTTCGATTGCCTCGTGTACGATACTGAATGCAAATTCAAAATACTGCCACAAGATTCTACAGTATAAGCACAAAGTATTTAGTTTTCAATAATTAAAATTTTAAATATGGAGATATTCTCTAAAATTTCAACTCGAAGGTTGAGGGGGGAAGGGGAGTGTTCAAAACAAATTTTTTCAGGGTGGCACGACTGATTAGCCCCTGGTCAGCAAAATTCTTTATACCGAGTTTGGTCTCATATTCCTGAACGAGTGAAATGGAGCAGGAGAGGAAAAAATAAGAAACCATCATTAGTGCAAATGAACGAGGTTAGAACCTAACGAAAAAACATTCAGTGCCTTTGTATGGCTTATAGCTTTTGGATTGCATGAAATGTTCAATATTTCCCATCAAGCAATACTATAGCGTTCATTACTACCCTCTGTAATTTTAAGACCTTGATAGTGCTTGGAGAGCGAATTTGGAACCAACAAAACGTTTGTTTACGTTCAATTAATTCATTGCTCAAGAACCAATCCTTAACCCTGGAAACGCACCGTGGGGTCCCTGGGACCCCAAGTTCAATTTCACCTCTCTTACAACTTGTATAAGACGTGCTACCTAGCGCTAAAAAATATTCAACTGCCTTTTCAAAATTTATTTATTCATTAAAAAAATTATTTTTTCGAATATTTTTTTAAAAGTAATTTGTGATATCGTCTTGTGATGACGTAGATGCTCTCATTTCTTATTGATTTGAGGAATGTAAATAAGAAATTAATCGAAGTAGGGATTTTCATTAAGGCATACCGTGAATTTTTTCAGTTTGCTAAGTTATAAAAAAAAAATTATGGAAGAGGAGAAATTAGAGAGGGGAGCAGTAATGACAAATTTTATGTTGGTTACTTCAGAAAATAAATATAAAGGTAGCATTATCAGTCTAATAGAATTTAAGTTGATTTTTTACCTTGGGATCCCAGTGACCCCACAGTGCATAATGAAGGTGTTAAAATTCTTGTGCGTTTCCAGGGTTAAAGAGGAATTCTGCACAGAAATTTTTTCAACAAAAAGTATTTTTTACATCATGGTATACTTGGTGGGGATCAACATTTCACTACAAATGTTTTGGGTGGAAGGGAACGAAGGGTAAATCAAAACCGGAGATGTACAAGATTACAAGAAAAATTTTTACACCTGATCAAGTTTCAAGTTTATACAAAACCAAAACATCTGATTAAAAATCACAGAAAAATACCACAGACACCATCATTTTATTTTTCGAATTCAAAATTACTTATCACATTTTATCAACTTCATGCATCCGGGCTCAATATCAAAAATCATTAACATCCGTTTTTTTTACATGATCGGACTCGCTAATAATAGAAACCCTTACGAATCATGATGGGTGATTCGATTCTACACGCATAATCGATTACGAAGATTTTTAGTGAATTATAAAACAGTACTGGAGGGGAACGCAACTGAAACTTAGTAAGCTTGGAATAAATAAACATATACGAGGTGTTCTGTGAGTGAATGACTTAAACAAAGGGAGACAGACACAGTACATCAATGTTGTGATGGTTTGTCTAACCCATGTGATGTAAGGGTAGAAATATAAGATTTTTAAAATTGCCCACTTTGAAAATTTTTACGTCTTCAAGGGCAGATAAAGACAAACTGTTTTGCGCTAAAATGTAAAGAATAATACAGTGTAGTTTTAATGATAAGAAAATTATAAGACTGGAAGAGAAGGATGGGGAAAGATGAATATACTAGTACGGATAAAAAAGATGAGGTGATTTTTTTTAGTATATACCTTCTATGAAAATAATTTCCGAGTGATTAACGCTCGATATCTTAAAAAATGCTGTTTTTTGAAGATATTTCACTAATCCACCCTTCTACGCCAAAATACTTCTGTGCAAAAATGAAGAGTATGAAATTTGCAATAAATTAAGCGGTGGCATTATTCGGATTTCCATTACAGAGGTGCATTTCGTTCGATATCGAGATGAAAAATTGAAAATAGACTGATTTTTTTTTTCAAGAAATTAATTTTGAAAGCAATAATAAAACAAAATGCAGGGTTGATTTATCGATAAAAATATTATGGCAGTGTGGAGGGCGGAGGGGGGGGGGTTAGGTGAATAGGTATATGAAATTTTTGGTTTCTCCTGAATAACTTTGGGAATTGTCTAATCAAGACCCTTTAGGTAAATATTTCACTTATGAATTGGCTGAAACGAGCAATTCGAAGAATCAGCGATTTTATGTGATGACTTATGAATGATATTCGAACATGCAAATACATTCTTTCCACGAACAACTCGAAAATTATGAGTTGCATGAAAAAAATAAATCCACATAATATGTAAGATTTAAATGCTTATTTAGTTGGCACTTACCATGCTCGTTCACTTACAAGCAATGATAAGCGAGATTTTTGTAAACAAAAATGGTCATAACCTATACCGCACTCCCCTTCAAAAATCGGACAGCCGAATACAACATCGCTTTGTATGCTCACTGGAAGGTCTTTAATAACTCCAAAAATCACAAAGAATTCAGCTCAAACTCTGAATTCGATTTTTGTAGATTTTTTTGCTTTCATATTTCACTAATTCCAATCGATGAATCGCGTAATATAAAAACATTTGCGTACACAATGAGTTGCATCTTATCGAATTCTCGTTTGATTATTGAAAAATTTCTAATTTTTAGACTTTCCTCGAAAGCGGGCATAAATGAATTAGAAAAACCATTGTGCATACGCAACCAACAAACCTAATCTTATAAGAAAGAAACACCTTCCACTAAATAAATTAGCGGGTCGCGGATTAATTAATTTCATCAACTAATCTAATACCACGTTTATTCGGCTCGTGAATTACACTCACTATATAATTTATTTCGTTGAAATTTACATCGTTGATTTTCCACGTTTCAAACAATTTTCCGTTAATTGCGGTCGAAAAGCATCTAATGGAAAATAAATTGAAAGCAAATTGAATGTGAAAAGCTAATTTCATTTAATGATCAGCGAAATTACCCTACACGCTGTAAAATGCATTAGTTGTAACGACATTAAAAAACGCGTAGCCAACATCTTCCAAACGTCCTAAAATTTATACGTAGACATCTTTTAATCAGCAGGTGTGTTGGTAATTTATTCGACATTGTTATTATATGGAATCGTGGTATTTATCAAGCGTGTTTTCTTTCCAGGTACCCATCTATTTCCGGTAAAATCTCCAAACTGATGTCAGATTACGTTCAGGCCTTAAGGAGTAAAGACGAAACACCTGGATCTTTGCCCGCAATGACTAGAGAAGCCGAAGCAGCCATTTTAGATAAATATAAGGATGAAGTATCGCAGCCCAAGAAGGTATATTTCGAAATCACGTTCCCTCGAATCGCAACATTTTATCATTAACGCGATGTTCATTACTTGCGAAAAATTTTTCTAGATAAAGAACGCGAACGAATTCTCGAAAAACAACGCAAAGAAGCCATGAAATACGATAAAGTTGAAATCAAAGGCGACGAAACTCGCGCCGATGAAATCCAGGCCGAATTTGACGCCGAAACCGTTGTCGATGATCGACGTACCACCATACAATCATCCACTACCACCCCGTCGACAATTACATTCCAACCCGTTATGATCGAACATCATGATACGCAACCACGCGTCGCGCATGCTTTAAACCATGACCTCGCTCATGGAGAACCGGTTAGTATACGTTTTTTTGGTTACATTAGCGGTAGGTGACTTCGACAAACGTTTTAATATTGTTTTTCCGCCTTTGTAGATATACGCGATTAAAACCGAAGCTTACAACAGAGGTCCTAAAAATTTATACTTCACGTTGGCATTCACTGCGTTCACACTGATGGCCGTTACTTTAGTCGGTATTGCTGTTATCAGACGAAGAAATGCTAGACTTCCACAAAATCAGGTAAACTTTATTTGATTTTAACTGTTTAAGATAACAATAAGAGAAATGGGTACATCTGCGTTGGAGCTTTTAAAGTACATGGATGGTAAGTTCTAAATATCACACCTTACTGATTACAGAGGGCTCGGGGGAGGGAATCATTCAAGCAAAAACAATTGAATTTTTTTTTGAAAGTGTAAGCAAACCCACTCTTCGCCATCTTATTTTTTTCAGGGTTTCGTTCACAGAGCGACAGCGAAACCCTATTGCAATCTTTTATTTTTCATCTTATTCTTCATCAACTAGCCAATCAGTGAATTATTATATCCAAAAAGTCAATTAGCGAATCATTATATCCTGAAAGCCAATCAGCGAACATTGTTTTAGGAACCAAAAACGAGATTTATAAACTGGGAATAGATTTATTTGTTTTTTGTCCTTTAAGTGGTTTGTTAGCGATGAGACGAATACCGGGTGTCTATTCGATTCGGGTACCCTAGAGCGCTAAAATCCCTAACATAATGTTGTTAATTATAATTATTACATAAATGGGTACACTATATGAGATTCGTGAAATATAATAATTGAAAGCTAAGAATTTTGAGATTTTTCATGTTATTAACGAGGCAAACAAGCGCGTATTTAAAGTTATTCGAATTAACTGAATAGCCATTTTTAGGGAATTTTGCGCTTAAGGGTACCCGAATCGAATAGACATCCGGTGTGTTTATTAAACAATAAATAATTTTATAATTTTTCTAATATTTACTCAAACGATAAACTTTTGTGCTAACATTCTGAAAATAAAAAACAAAAATTTATTCACAAAAAAGAAAGCGAAACCCTTCCGCAATGAGTGTGAACTAAAAAATAACTCATTTCACTACTAGTCAAGCTTAAAAATTGAATAAGTATGTTACTAACTATAATAAGCTAAAAAAGCAGAAAAATACGATTTTTCAAAAATGGACTTATTTAATGGGCTGAAATAAGAATTTGAAGGGTCCAGGATGCTGATAAGCATTTTTACCTATTGTCGAATATTACATTGATGAATTTTAATGATTAGTAAAATCTAATAATGAGTTTACTAATCAAAAAACAAAAAACTATAAATAAACAAAAAATTTTGATTTTCCAAATATAAGAAAGAACTTCATATACGCGCGAGCAGATTTAAAAAATTAAAAAAATATTTCGTACCAGATTTTTCTGGTTAAATTTCTCAAAAAATAAATATTTTCAAATTTTCTACATAACCAAGCGAAAAAAACACTGGTAAATAAATAAACACCCTACTGTACAACACACCAAGAAAACTGTAAAAATTGATCAACTTGAAGTAGAACGAAATATTTTTATCCATTATTCGCCTGAAGTGGTTCCTTGATAATCGATGCGATAAGGAGTTCAAACTAATCAAGTAATCAAGTACCTACATATATTTGATGTACCTACCTGTCTCCGAGTATTGACATAAAATCGCCAACAGACAAATTAAAATTAATTCATTTTATTCATTCATGACCTTTCTGTTTTTGATTCAAAATTGCTTTTCAACGTATTTATTAAACTAATGAAGAATAAAATACCCACCTCAAGTACTGTTTGCACTCTTCGTGATTATAATTTCATTTTCAAGGCGTTCTGAAATTAAATAAAAATAATTATATTTTTTTTCTGATATTTTCAGGGATTCATCGAAGTAGATCAAGCCATAACTCCCGAAGAACGTCACGTCGCCAACATGCAGATCAATGGTTACGAGAATCCTACATATAAATATTTCGAAGTTAAAGAATAAACTAATTTAAAAAAAAACGAATACATTTATGTAACTGTTTAATTTTTTGTAAGTCTTATTTATTTTATACCTTCGAAATTAATTCTTTGCGGAAATATTGAGAAAATTTCGTCTAGAAAATTGTTTTACTCGACGCATTGTTAGATTTTATATTACGTATAAGAATGAATTTTGTTCGTTACATCGTTGTATGTTCTTGAAACCATTTCCATCTAGTCTTTCGTTTTTGTTTTCTTTTTGCGTGGAAAATAAAGGTATGGTCTTCAATTTAATACTTACGTAATCGTATAACGTGGCTGGTTTCGTATTTCTTCATCTTTTCAAAATATCAACTTCGGATTCTAATAAATCACGGTTTTTCTTTCGATTTAAACAGCAAGAAGTGCAGGAAACTAAGAATTAAATTGTTGACCATTCGTATGCCCATCTGCAAAATTGAGATAACAAGAAATACAAAACGAAATATTATCATTAAACCAATTTAAGAATAAGTTGATATTTGTTGACTTAAGCGAAATTTTTTTTATTTAATCTATACATACTCTTATGAAAATTTAAGTATATCCTATTTATTTTTCAGGTTTTACATTTGTGTGTGATAATTAATTATTCAAAATGTAGCGGTACCAGACGGTGTATATTTATTTGAGATAATTAGAAATAGATATCAAAGAACTACATTCATTGAGTAATCATAATTAAATTTAAATTACAACATAAATTAGATGAATATTACTTACATTCGTGTAATCTAGTTCTGTTTTAGTAATTTCAATGTTTCTAAACACTGACTTCAAAAATGGAACTTTTATATGTGATGTTGTTCCTATAATGATTACTACTTATACACTATTCTACACTTGAAAAAATTTGTCCTTTAATTTGAAAGAGAAAAAACATAACGTTATAATCATTTGTATATTTGCATTTTTGTCTTATCTCTATATCAAAAATCAAATATTTTTACTATTACCTAGGAACTTTTTCCTTAATTTTTGATTTCTGCTTAAGGTATTATTTTTAATTTAGTTAACTAGCTATATATTTTTTTTTTATTTTACCGTAATTTACCTTTACTGTTATTGTGCTGTATATTGTGTAAAGTATTATTTTTAATAATTACGCTTTCTTCAAAAGCTTTAACCTTGAGACATTTAGCTTTCACTAATGATAATTTTATTTTTATTTTAAAATTCAACATAGGTGGAAATAACGGAATCTGTTTCACTCGTATGACAAAATAATGTTTTGTTTTTATTTGTTTTTTTTTTTTTATACATATATACATGATTTTAATGTGAAGGTGATATTATTTTCTGTATTTTCTCTCTCTACTATGAAATTACAATAAACGAATTGGAAATTCCAGCGATACCGTTAGCAAATAAAATTTGGCGTTTTTTAAAAACAAATAATACTTTTAAGAATATTTTTGTTTGTTAAATGTTGCAATACTAATTTTTATTAGCAGCGATGTTGAACCTATCGTGCTTTAAATGCAATGGTATATGAAATTTTTAATAATAAAATTATGTAAGTTGAAATACCTGATATATTATTTCGCGAATTCTGAGTTTTCGAAGACTGTGAAAGAACTGTGTTAATACTCTTGAAAAATGAGACTGGAATCATTTGCAAATTGAATCACAAATAATATCAATGTGAAACAAACGATAATCAAACATCAACTTACAGTAATAATCATGCTTTGAGTATGGCATTTCTGCATTTTTGGTAACTCAGCTTCTGATATTCATCTTTCACTCTTGAACTTGTTAGAAACTGTAGCAACCGGTAATAAGTTTCAATTGGTTGATCTTCAGTGAAACACAACAGATATGAAGCTATTTGGTAGTTGATTCTGAATAAAATTTTGACATTTTCGCTCACAACAAATTTTTGAAAGGCCATTTTGAAAATTGAAATTTTGTTATTTTGTTTACCCTAGTTAACCCATTGAGACCCGAACAACCGCTTGAGCGCTAGCAACGTAACTACGCACATTGCCAACCACATTGCCACCGTTAGTAAGTTACGGTAATTACGTACTATACCAAAGATCGATATTATGTAAAAAACAATGTTCTTTTGTAATTGGTCCGAGTCATAATTATACGTCAATGAACTTGATTTCCATTCTCGTATTTGATTGGCTCTTTTAACATTCCACAAGTGTAATACTTGCATGTTAGGCGGGAATTTCAAACTTGAGGTTTTCATTTTTATCACACTTCCTGATATGTCAACTCAACTGCACGTAAACGCAGTTGAATCAACATATGCGCGGACAACATTTTTGTCTGCGTAAATTTCAGCGTCTATGAGTAATTTCGCTTTGGAAATCGTCATTATTTGTTATACATTGTGTTAATTATTTATTTTAAATTTAAATGTTATATAATAAGATTTTATCATCGTAATGAAAATGAGTCAAGATAGAAACAAGGATGAAACAATTAATAAACTTTCTAATTTATCATGGCGAAGGAAACTTAACGACCGGTAAGATACCCATTTGTATACACAAACAAAATGGATTTGAATATTCTCAACCGTTGATTTCTTTTTAGTGATTCACCACCTAGAGGGAACAAGAAAAACAATGTCGTATCTAAACCATTTGGTAAGGATTAATTTTAATAAAATTATGTATTGAAATGGAATTTTTCTGCTACAATGGCATCTCATTTTTATTTTGCAGTAAAAAACAATCAAATTATTTCCACGGAGGATTGTAAAGAATCTGACAAAACGTCTATATTAAGGTTAGTGTCGTGAACCAAAGTAGTTAAATCTTTTTGGTCATTGTGGTGATGGGTATTTCAAATAACTTCGTGAAAGATAGAGCTACGTTGAGATCTTAGCAGGTAGTGTTTGTCAATATCCTATAGTGAATGCAGTTGAAATTCGTTCACTGGAGGAATTATGAATTTTATTTTGTGCATATAAATGAAACAAATTCACTACACTTGATTTTAACATTATTATAAAATACCATCGACTCATCAATGTGAAATTGGTCGTCAGTATACCGGTATTGCACATTCAGCGATGGTAGTAAATATACTCCATTGTTGGGAATCATTAAATTTCGTTTGATACGAGTTATTTCTTCTTTTTCCCATTAGTGTTATCAGTGAGATTAATTTTAAATTATCAGCGTAACTAATATAGTGCTGTTTCCTGTATATTCCAACATGTAATGAAATAACTAACCCTTATCATTTTGGTGTTCGTCGTGTATGTGTTTCAACATGTGTATGTTCTGAGACAGTTTTTTTTTTTCTCGGAATACAGTCTTTAAACCGGTTTTCGTTTGTTTAATTGAAACTGAAAGCTGTATTACGTTCGAACATAACAGTTGAATGATAATGTTTGTTTGGTTGTAAATTACTATTTTTAGCAAGAAAACGGGCTTTTTATTTAGTCGATTTTTAATTTTTAGAAACATGTGTGCGGTTACTCGTTTATTGTTTTTTCTTCGACACAAATACAAAGTGATTTTCACGAGGGTATTATCTTTTACTTATATCCATTATATACTTTCAGGCCCCAAAAAATACGAATGCTGTTATCGAAGAAAAGATTAAATGTAAAAGTTCTTTGAATGCGAGTGCCAAAAGTTTCACACCAAATAAACAGAATTTCAATCGCGATATTAAGCAACAAAATTCCAATCAGAAAAAAAACATCAGTATCTCCAGCAACGAAGAAAAAGAAAACTGCACTGATAAACTAAACTCTATTCGACCAAATACCAAAAACAACTCTAATTTGGTCTCAAAGAAATGTGAAATTTTAAATCGCGATTCTATCAAATTTAAAGATAGTGGATCCAAAGTAGATGATTTGCTGCATTCTTCTCATATTTACCGCAGAAACTTCGATAAAAATCTCCAACAAAATCAACAAACCCAGAATGTTCACACGTCGAATAATTCTAACTGTAATTTAAATTTGTCTGAAAACGTATTCAGCCCCCAGACGAATTTTAACTTTAACCAAAATGATAAAATCGAGACGAAACTAGTTCATGAAAATCATCAACGTCCTAATACCCCTTTACAAAGAGAGAACTTCGTTAATCCAATTAAAAAACCAATTACTCGTAATCTTCTGTCGGAAAATCGTGATGAAAATTGTCACAATGGATCTCAAAGGCCTAAAGTATCGCCTTCCAGTGCCCCTAATTATACCTCAGAACAGAATCCCGGTCCTACTCTTCAACCTACTAAAATGTCATTAACAGCTCAAACTCATCCAGTGAATGAATTTTGGTCACCTAAGCTTAAAAATGAAGATTTTGTTGCGAAACGTGTGTTTTCAAATCCAACATTTGCTAAAAAACCGTGTAGGATGAATCGGAGAAATGATAATTCTAATGTAGATCGCTTTAATCGATCATCTGTGAATACCGATGAACACTCGAATTATAAGACCAAATCACCAGATATTATTCATCAAATGAATAACACTTTGATTCAAAATAATGGTAATTTTACTAGAACGCCACAAAATGAGCAATTCTCTCAAACTGTGATGGCTAAGGACATTGGTAGTCTAAATCCGTGTGTTAGTTTTTGTAACGAGTCGTTCAAGAACGAAGGTGATTTCAATATGAGTTATTCTCGAAACACGGAGACCACTTTGTTGAATTTTGCTGTGGAAATGCAACGTGACAACAAATTTTCGCCTGCCAATCAACTCCAAGGAATGGTTCGTCAACGGTGCCTGAGAATTATTCTGTTAATCATAGTAATACGAACGAATTCGCGTATTCCAACGAAACATCGATGAATTATCAAAATGATAATTTTTCTTCAATGAATATTCCATCGGAAAATCACTATCAAAATAACACTCGTAAATTTTCATCTATGGAAAATCTGGGAAATTTTAATACTCCGTTGAATATTCAAAATAATGTTGGTAATATATCGTGTGTGGAGAAGGTAGGAAATTTCAGCCTCCCGCAGAATTATCTTACCAATGGTCATGATTTCTCATCGTTATTGAAATCAGAAAATTTTAACGCTTCGATTAACTTTCCAAATGGGAATCAGCATTTTTCATCGATGAATCAATTCGAAAATTTTAACTCGACTATACCAAAAGAAACTGAAGCGAAAAATTTTTCGTCGATGGGTAAATTACGAGATTTTGGTTCGACGATGAATGGTCATAATAATTTTAGTTTTTCTGACGAGCCAAGGAACGTTGCGTCCAACGTTTATGATTTTAGATCAATGCAAAAGTGCCAACTTAGGTATGCAAAATAATGAGGGTGATTTTTCGTCTATGAAAGAGTTCGAAAAATTTAACTCTCCCGTGAAAAGTCATGTCATCTCGAGTAAATTTTCGTCGATGGAGAAATTGGGACATTTTAACGCCTCTGTGGAAGCTCGATATAAAGCTGATGATTTTTCTTCGATGGAACATTCGAGGAATACTCAAAATAATCATGTCGATTTCTCATCAATAAATCGTTTCGAGTCACCGTTGAATAGTCAACCAAATGATTACAATTTTGGGACCAATGAAAGATCTGGTAATTTCAACGATGGCGTAAACTATGAAAATAACGGTAATAATTTTCCTTCTGGGAATAAGTCGGAAAATTTTAAAACCTTGAATAACCTGCAGAACACCTATAATGCGTTTTCTTCGCCTAATAATTTGGGAGCTTTCAATATGAACGACGTAGCGCAAAATAATTTCATCATTCAAAATACGACCGGTGATTTTGCATCTTTACATGAGATGAACAATTTCGTTCCTTCAATAGAAAATGAGAATTACTCTTTGGTTGAGGCTACGCTCGGTAATTACTCCTCTCCTAATGAATTTAATTCTGGTATTCGGTCATGTGACTTTTCGTCCATTAATAGCGTAGATAACCGAAAGGAAGAAATTAGCTTGGGTAAAAATGAGGAGGTTCGTACGTTCAATTTCAACGGTCGTATCGTAAGAATCGAAGCAAAAGACGATAATCCTAGGACCTCAAATGAGGTTAAATCGCCGGCCACACCCAACTCGAATAATCTATCGTTCGATAAATTCAACTGCTCCGATGAAAATATAAACCAACAGTTCACGAATATTTTGAAAATCGCCAGCGTAAGCTTAAATCAAAGCGAACCCTTCGACGGGCAAATGTCTAGGCAACAGATTTCCAATGTAATGCAAATGGCTAACTTGAGAGTGAACGAAAACGATGAAAATACAGTGAAACGTACGGACACGTCTGTTATATCGCAAACTATAATTAACAAGGGCCATCAGTCCGCGTGCAAGATTACGCAGAAGGCGCGCGTAAACATAATGAAAGATTATCATAAAAAACGAGCCGTCGACTCAGCGAATAATATCGAATCGGATGATATGCATTTGAAATACGTAACCCTGGCTCAGCAATTATGCCAAGCGAAAAATTACGACGCGAATAAATCAGCCGAAGGTACGGCCAAGAGTAACGAAGCTAAACAGAATCAGACTGCTGAAAACAACGGTGGTCATTTTAACGTCGCCTTGTACAAACACGTTCAATCGAAAAGAATCGCTAGTCGAGATAGCCGACCGAATTCGAGTAGTTTGAACGACTCGAGTGGATACGAAACTCAAACACCCGAGAATAACTTCGTGCAACAAATGAACGCTCGGAATACCACTCCACGGAATCCTCATCAGTTTTACGCGCTTCATGAAGAACAAAAATCCAAAGATGGTACCTTGGGTACTCGAAGTGCCAGTTTAGATTTTGAAAATGGTGAAGGATCTCGTAAGTCGTATGATCTGAATAGAAACACGAGTGATCGTGGCTATGGTGAGAATGCCACTCATTCGCAGAGTCCTCGCGATATTTCTAACAGTGAACCTAAAAGGCAAGGTTCGTTCGCTGTTACGCGCCCTCAAAAGAATTTCGGCTCTGCGCCTAGCAGGAGACTGTTTGGTAATCAAGTTGAGTTTTCGAATGAACCGAATTCTATGACTATCAACGTGGTGGATGATTCCTTTATTAATTTTAGCCGAAAAGGTAAGCCCTATAAAGGTATTCTTAGCTGCGTTTTCAACTTAGAAACAATAATTATTACAGCCTAAGCTTATATTTATGTGTATGTTTTTAACTGAGCTCTTAACTTGATAATGATAGTTATTTCACCCCACTTGATTTGAGAAGGGAGGGTAGGGAAGGGTGGGGGTCTTCAAATCTTTGCATTTCATGCAATTTGTAATCACCTGACAAATTTCCAACTTTTTGGTATATTTTTTTTTTCCAGCACGCGTAGCGCCGGCGGGTATTCATGAAATTCGCTCAAAACTTGGTGAAAGACTCTTCTTAAAAATTCAAAGTGATGACTTTTTTCACTTTTTTGATAAAATTCAAAATGGCGCATCACTTCAATTTTGAGGGGGACTGGAGAAGGGGCAAATAGCTCAAATTTTTCGTTTTTGATCTTTTATGAAAGAGTGAGTCACAGATACCAATATATCCAAATTAAAACTTCCTGATTACATTTTGAGGGAAGTTAGAGTGAAAAATGGATTTTTGAGGAAGTTTTGAGTCATGAAATTTCTTTAATCTTCTATATCTCCTCACCAAATCAACTTAAAAAAGTCAAATTTTGTGTGTAGGGTTAGTTGGTGACCAGAATATGACCTCTTAGATTTGGGTCAAAACGGATCCAAAATGGCGGATTATCAAAATTTGAGTAGAGCTTTAGGAGCCTTAAGTTCTTGAGAATGTAATCAATATGAACTCATACGGTTATTGGGTATAAGAAGTATACTATATCTCCAATTCACCTCCATACATGATGTTGAAAGGGAGAAGGAGAGGTTATCGACTTCAAAATGTGGTGGGGGTACACGAGAAATCGAAGATTTTTGCTTTTGGTATCATATGATGATGTGACTAACATATTCTAATTTTAACCTCTTGAGTGAATTTGGAGGAAAGGAAAGGAAAAATAGGTTTCGAAAGAAAATTATAACAGGAAATTTCATGAATTGTATTTATCTCCTTACTCGATTAACTTGGAAAGCTGGAACTTCGTATGTAGGATTATTTTGGGACCAAAATAAAACCTATTATATTAGGTCGAAATGGATACAAAATGGCGAATGTTCAAAATTTTACGAAGGCTTAAGGAGCTTTAACGAGTTAAAATTCGATAAATATTAGCTCCTGTGATACTTGAGGGCAAAAAGTACTACATGTCATCTTCCTAAGTGATTTTGGAAAGAATAGAGTGCTGGTTTTCAGACTCACAAGGGAAGGTTTTCGATTGTTATTCGGGGATTGCGGTAAAAGAAGTACCAGTGTGTAGCACGCTTCGAGCGTAAGTCGCAGTAATACGCTTTAAACGCTTAGGTGCCATGGGTTGCAACGAAATTTTTATTTTTTTCTATTATTTTTGTTAAATTTGCCATGAAAATTATTTATTGCAGTTAAAAGTGTATTAGTGTGAAGTAATTTGCACCGATGCTTCCCAATCAAAAACCTAGATACAATGGGTTGCGTCGTGCAAAAAAAAGGAGCAACAACATTTTCATGCTCTTCACATAATTTTTTCATCAATTTTTTTTTTTTCAATTTAAACGCTCATGATGGGAAACTGATATGAGCACTGTGAGCCTCAGCTGGATATGATGTAAGTAGGATAGAAAATTAATGATAATATTGAAAGTTGCATTTTTGATTAAGTAAAGTTTAGTAGTACGCAAAAATAGTTACGATAAAACTATGTTTAGATCTATGTGAATTATAGATAGGCAACACTGATGATATTTTTCCAAAAAAGTAGGTAGATTTTCTAAAAGTTGAATTCTGCTTGGTTGAATATCATTGAAATTTCTAGCAATAGGAAATTTTAGAATTTATAAGGAGCTCGGTTCGCGCAAATAGGTATGAAGTCTAAAAAATCGTTTTGTGTATTTTTAATCTACCTTTCACGCCTTAGAACTTTAGAATAGGCAATATTTTCACCACATTTCTTCGAATGGTAGTGGGGGTTGGAAAAGTACTTATGTTTCTTCTCTTGAATGTTTCAGTGTAAAAAAATGTTTGATTAATTTGTAAAAATAATTGGGAAAATATGAAAATTTTGTTACGCCTTATTTCTGGAAGCGCAATAAACGAAAATTAAAGGAGAGATCATTTTTGATCATCACTCTTTCGGCTTAAAGGTATTTATGGATGAGTGAATGGTTCATTCATTCGGAAATTGTTGTAGACTATTGTTTAGTACGCTGCTTTTCGGAGTGGAAGCTTCTAACATTGTTACGAGTGAAAAACTACTTTTTGAAAAGAGGGACACCTCCTTTTTAGGGTATGCCTCGGGCGCAGAAGTTTTATCATTTTTTTTTTTTTTTTTTGTAATCCTATCAGTTATTTTCTGCTTGAAGGCTTATTCGACCATAATATCTAATAACTGTCCAATTGTAATTTTTTTTCTTCATTTTAATAATTTTTGTCATTTGTGTAATTTATAGCTGAAATTTCATTCAATTCAAGGTGTGCGATTAATGTAACATGAGAAAGAAATTTTTCTGAAATTTTGTATAAAGTCGTGTACGAAAGCTTTCTCCATTATCATATCGCTCATTTTGTTACATACCTGTATCAACAACAATTCAGTTTTTTCTTCAATTGTTTTTCTCTTTTTTTTTTTTTACAGCAACTCAAGGCGATGAAAAATCATCTCTTACATTGAAATCGCCAGCAGCCAGTATACTGAAAAAAAACACAAAGTATTTCGAAAGGAAGTTACCCTCGTCGGAATCTAAAATACAATTTTGCAAGAATTCCGTTGCACATAACTCTTTTGACGAAGTCTGCACGCCGATGAAACACGATTCGTCATATTCACCTAAAAGAGTTTCTTTTTCGCCGGAATTGCTCGAGGAAATTATGTGAAATTTTTACTCGAACTGTGTTTCTTACGTTTTGAATTTTTTTTTTCTAAACGATTAATTTTTTAAGTCTCTTCATATTTTGTTTATGAAATTTTTTTTAATGGTATTCGAGCGCGAAAATATTGTATTCGTGTTGTGTTGAGTTATTTGACGAAAATGTTCGATTTTCTAATCGAACAGCGGGTGATAATTTTATATGATGAATCGAAGAATGATGATTTTTAAAATGATGTTTGAGTATGTATTTGTCGTATCATGTGATATTTTTGTGCTCGTTTTATTGTTTAAGCGAAAGTATTGAAGTTATTATTTTTTTGTTACGTATTCTTTTTTACTTTTTTTTTCACGAAGTTTTCAACAGGCATATTTGTTTTGTTATTTTTTTTTCTTATTAAAATAAAATATAATTTTATTCGCAAGGTGTGAATTTTTGTGATATTTTTTTCGCCGAATTAAGGCGTAAATTAAAAAGTATTAATTGGATAGATACGTTTAAACCTATAACTCAGCAGGTCTGTCGTATTATTATTTTTTTTTTTGTAACAGATTATCTTTCATTTTACAACGCGTAACATCGAAACGTTTTAATGCTTTTACGATACCAATAAATTACGACGATTTTGTTGGAAAAATTCGCATTTTTACGAGCGCTAGTTATTTGCTATGCGCATTAATAAGTACGCAAGATCGGAATGTAGGATGGCACGGAATTAAAAAATATCCGCGTATAAGAATGGTAAAGCAGGTATACAATTGTGTGGATTTGGTTTCGTAGGTACGCGCGCGCGGCATCGGTGCTTATTTATTTGGTAAACACGGTGATTATTATTGAGTCGTCTGTAATTTCGCCGACACTTTGTAACTAGACGATACGCCGCTGGTATTATCAACGCGGACGAAGAAAGTAAATGAAACACGTTTTGTGAAATATCTCGTGGCTGTCGAAGCCTTCAAACTCGTAGGTACGCCTTTTTCGATCACGTAGAAGAACGCGATTTATAATATGGTACCGAAATACGCAAAGGACATGCTTTTCCGAAACGTAATAACGTCGTACGACGTTTAATAGATTATCAACGAACATAAATTATCGAATGCGACAGTCTTGGACCGATTCCATTGGTATGGCTTCTAGGAAGTAAATAAGCTAAAACGAGCATTAAGCTGGGGAAAAAATAGAAGACGTAGAATTCAATTATTAATCGAAACGGTTGTCTCGATTACATGGTTCAATATTTGTGCTGAGTGTTTGATAATTTTGCTCGGAATTATGTTTTAATTCGCTCTGTTATTTTAATTGAGTAGGGTATTTGCTCAACATTTTATATTAAAAGATAAGGTATAGTTATCTTCAAAACAATGAGGCCAATGATGATAATTATGAATTATTCAGAAAGTCCAAATTATCTACTCAGGATGTCATCGAATTTCCTGATTACCGAATAACATTTTTTATAGATTTGTGAGATAAATTAGGTGTTTTTTTAATTTTATCTTTCTATTCATTAAATAAGTAATTTTGTTCTTTCCATCTGTACCTTTAAACTGGTATGATTTTAAATAGAATGGATTACATAGGAATCTAATATAATTGAAGAAATTTTCATTCTAATTATTGAAGCGTGGATAAAACAAAAAATTGTCAAATGACTTAAATATCGTGCTCAAAAAATTTCATCCATCTCTGTTAATATTTACATTTGCTATAGGTACTAAATCAAATTTTGAAAAATTCAAATTTTTTTGAGTGTAAGCAGTTACAATTGTTATTTCAAAGTCACAACAATTCGTCTATTTTTGAATATTTAAAGACACAAAAAATGTTCAAAATCTGGTAATTAGTGAATCTAACTGTCAATTTTATGAAATATTTACTCCTTTCATCAGAGTTTGGAAGAAAGAATATGCATATTTTTGCTTCCAAGGCATTTCCTAGATACTCGTACTATTCATTCACCTTCGAAATGGCATAATTTGGATACTTATTAAGTTGGACAATTTTTTTTTTCTTTAAATTGTTGAGTCACAAGACCGTAGCCAAGGCAGAATTTTGGGGTGACAATTCTCCATATGATTTTTTTTTTTTTTTTAATAATATCAGTCGTACATACCGTGCGTCCGATTGAATCGCATATTGGCAAAGCGTCTAATTCTCTTCTAATGAATAACAAAATAGATATAACTTGTTTGTTACATTGAACGCTTTTGTAAACAATGATGTAACATGAAAGTATTTTGAAGCATCGTAAAAGAGAATTTGGTACTTAGGCTGTATGGAGTTCAGTATTGAAAAATATTAGTCTCCTATCGCATCATCCATCCTGGCTAAGACTCTGCTGGATCGTGTGGTTGATAGTGGTCAAATTACCTTGAAAAAGCGTAAAGAATATTTCACAAACTTACCACGAACATTTGTTATGTAAAAAGGAAAATTTTATGTAGTTGAATTGTTCACCAAAGACCAAAAAATAATATTGCGTAAAATTTTTCAATTTTCGGTCCAACAACGTTTTTCTAATCTTTCAAAAAATTCTTATTTTAACATATTTTCTCCCATGGAGTTTTATGTAATGGTCACAATGAATCCAAAACAAAATTATTCCCATTTTTAAATTTCAATAATGGTTTCGTGTACAATATGGCTTACTTGTCTCAAAAATTTGTGAAGTAGAGCGGGAGCTGATTTAAATAAAATTATACCTATGTTGGATTTTGAGAAAATTAAACGCATCTAACTACAATAAATGAAACTCTAGCTGTCATGGAGAGCCGAGAAAAAAGAAGATCAGAGTGGGCAAATTCAGCGCTGTGTAAAGAAAATCCGGGCCCAGCAAAGGAGAACTCATAAGAGCAAAAAAAAAAGTCGTGGAGGTAAAGGTAGATTTTTAGCGCCAACAAGTCATGGGCCTCCCTCAGTGGGCTTTGAAAAAAAATTCGAGATTGGGGACCCCCCCTTCACCCCTCTGCTCAGGCCTGGGTAGATTGCCCCAGATTTGGATTCCAGAGACGTCCCGAAGATCCAGGTTTTAAGGTATTAAAATGTTTCGCAATTCTAATTGGATTTTAGATTTTTTTTTTTTAATTTTCATTAGAATGAAAAAAAAATTAGAAAAGCAAGGCATAAAAATTATATTGTTTCGACACTACTTCTGGTTCTCTCCGGCTCTGCTTTATGAAAATGTTCTTGAGGAGGGAGTAGGGGACTTTAGTACGTAATCAAATAAGTAATTAAAATTGATAGAAGAACAAATACCTAACTCATTTTTTTTATATATGAAATATGGAAGCTTAAAAATTTAAATGTAATGAATAGTTTAATACGTAACACATGATATCACTTAAAAAATACTATTTTTAATTTTGCAACTGCTGCTTCCATATTATGTAACACTACAATGCGAGTATGAAGAAATAAAACAAAATAGAAACTTTCATTATTCGTTTATTTATTTTCACGAAGGTTTAATTTGAAAATCCCAGAGCTGAATAAATTGTATTCATCTTTGTTTAATCATACTTAGAATATGCTTAAGTTATTTGTGAACATTCAATGTTATTTTAATTTAAATCAACTTATAAATATGAACGAATTTATGCTCTATTATTCTTGATTGTAAAAGATGATTTTTGTGATAGTAAGTTTCAACATTTGATGTACTTATTACCTATCTTTTTTTAAATTAACTCATCTTCTCTCACTCATAAAAAAAAATAATAAAATAGGTATTCTCAATTTTTTCTTCATTTTAATTGATCACTCATTTTATAAAACTTTGTGGTCAAGTAAGTGATAATTGAGAACCCCTTTAGAAGTGAAAATTATGAATAATTATTCGTTAAGTTCTACAAAGTTGAAATATAAATTATCAGTTGAAACACAAATTTCAATGTACCACAAAAATATATTTCTTTTGTAAAAACAGCAAAAAGTGTAGAACCCCCGAAAGTTGAAATATTATGTGATGAGATTTCTTTTTGTTTCTCAAATCACAAAATGCCCTATTCCTAAAAACAATTTTGATTCCACAAAATTTCATGTAGTCCAAATTTATATTGGATAAACGAAATTCTGGAACTTTGGTGATGGCATTTTCATAGGTACCTTCTGTTGAGGTCATGTAATATGTAACTAAATTGCCTGGTATTTAAAAAAAAAAAGGGGAAATTGGTTCATCCTAGTACCTACTTGAATAGGTAACGTTAAAATAAATACTTTAGAAAACTTTGAAGGATGAGAAATTGGGCTTGATTATCCAAAGATTCGTCATTAAAAAAAAAATAATAAAGAAAGAAAGAAAAAAAGAAAAACTTTGTTTCTTGACAAAAATTGAATTTTTGGCTTTAAAAAAAATGCATGCTTACTATAAATAAGCATATTTATTTTGAACTTTTTATAGTAGGTTATATATTGATGTCACATTTTTTTTACTACGCCCATCACAAAAGAATTCCATCTTAGTATGTTACTGGTCACAATATAATAATAAAATTATGATTAGGTATCTCTCGGGCAAGAAAAAAAAATCAATTCGTATTTCTTCGTTCGCATTCCAAAACACTGAGCACGTAAAAAATAATCTTCAATTCGATAGAGATACCAGATGATGTCATAGTTATCCCGGAGTTTGATACAATTCAAACTGGTTACTGTACGTCACGAGTTGCCGGACCATCCTCAATGACGTGAAAATGATTCATTCGCGAACCGGATGTTTTGCTTTAATTTTTTTTTTTAAATTTGCGAAGCATCTAGTCGATATTTTCTTCGTTTTTTTTAGATATAGTTGAAGAAAACTCGAAGGTATATTTAATTCACTAAAATGTTAATATGCATTTAATTATGAAAATGTCGTCGTTAACGATGCGATAGGCCATGAAGTCTTAAAAGACACCTATATGCAGGTACGTATGCAAATGATCGACTATAAAACATACTGTGCCTAAATTAAATTTGATGACGTGATTGTTTGCTGGAACGATATTGCGGCAATGAACCGAGTAGCTGTCTTTGGAAAAACATCCGTTTTAAAATTCACTTCAAAGTGAAACGAGGGAATTTCATTAAAAAGACGTATAAAGATTATTTTCGCTTAAATCGTATATTAAATAAAAACACGGTATTTATTATAAATGCAAATGTGAAATCCAGCGAGCGTTCTTTTTTTATGAGGTTAAAAGTCACCGGAGCTTTTAACATTCTTAAAATTTTATAGATATATCCATAACCGAATTAAGGGAAAAAAATCGAGTCATTATGCTTCAATGATTACCTAATTGATAAAGTTATTTCTCACTTTGATAAAAAATTGACTCGAGTAATTTTTCATGAAAATCAATTGTACCATTGGTTATTGTGAAAGTGTGCAAACCAGTTTATTAAAATTAACCGCTCGATCCTCGACCGTCGTACAAAACATTAAATTAGCATTTAACTGAAAACAAAGTTTTGCCAAGTTACTCATTCGGTTGTACAAATATTAATAATTCATTATTCCGCGATCACCTTCAGCGTACATGGGATATTGGTAATTTATGAATTTACTGTAACCCATAAATACGAAGCTGCTACAAAAATTGAACCATTCGAGATTAAGTATATCGACCACCGTGACCGCTACTGCCACTTTTTCATCGTGTATCCTGTAATCAACTTCGAGCAAATGTGTGTGGTGGAAAATTATCCCAGTACATCGTATAACAACCATATTCGAGCTAAGGTTATGATTTGATTCGCTATCTACATGCCTACGTATTCACTGGTTAGTGCTTGCGGTTGCAATTTTATGGTGTAAATACTGTACTAATTGAGGCTACAATGTAACCAATAGAAATTCGAATTAGTTTTCGATGAAAAAAAGGCGTTATTAAGGTGTAGGCATGAAACCTACTTGCATAGAAATTGTATTTATTTCAAAAACCAGGTGTATGGAAGTAGATACAGTATATAACTTCTGGCGCAGTCTAGCGCAACTCCAGTTTTCTCAATTTTTATCTCGCATTTCATCACTTTTAAAAATCCTAAAAATTCCATTGTAAAAATCTATTTGTTTTCAGAAGAAAAATAGGTTATTTTCTCATAATTTTTCATCAAGTCAAGTTACAAAATTTTTTATTTTTCAAGGTAAAATCCAGGGCCCTAAACATATAATTCATAAGTCAAGAATTTCAAACTTTTGTATCCAAGTTGTATCATTTTCACATACTTTTAATGGAAATACATAGATCAAACATTTCAAGCTTTTGTATCAAAATTGTACCCATTTCATATACTTTTAACGGAAATTCCAAGTTGTATTAATTTCATATACTTTTAATGGAAATTCATAGGCCAAAAATTTTCCAAATTTAGTATCGAAATTGTATCAATTTCATATACTTTTAATGGAACTTACCTATGGTGTGATTCGCAAGTGGCTCTAGCTTGGATTCGCAAAGACCCGTCAATGTTGAAAACCTTTGTGAGTAATCGCGTTCAACAAATCCAAGCATTAACTTCGATTCAGGCTTGGCACTACGTTAATGCGCACGATAATCCTGCCGATATGGGATCCCGTGGTGTTACTGGTGATAAATTATGCAGTCAGGGACGGACCGAGCGGGGGGGTGTAGGGGGGTGCTCACCCCCCCAGAGGTTTTGGGCAGTCGGCAAAAGTCGGCAAATCGACATTGGTGAGAAAAATTCGACAATTCCTGTTTCACTTGTCTCAGTAACAGCGAAAATTTAACAATAAATAATTAAATCAAACAAAGAAACATATGTATTTGCGCATTGTTTTGCTTACTCTGCTCGAAGCTTTTCTATTTCCGAATTTTGTCTACGCTAGGAGTGGTAATGTCGCCATCTGAGAAGGAGATACTGAATATCGGAAATGAACGAGATTAATGAAAACTGATGTTCCATTAAAATTAATATTGTTTCAGTTCAATTTCAATTGATATTATATGGTTTAAATTTATCTTAAAATAATGCTGGAGAATTGGAAACTGGAGAAGTACTCAGTTCCTTCAGTGATAACAACTTTTTTCATTCTCAACAAAAAAAAATCCTACTTAATATTTTTGGATTTTTTTTTTATTGATTTTTTTTTTGTAATTTAAACTTATTGTTTTTCCATCATTTTAATTTTTTTTATTGTTTTGTTTTAAATTGTTGAATATTTTATCGCCTTGGTTTCATTTTTCCTTTATTTATTCGAATCTAGTTTTTTAGTTTTTAGTTTTTCATTTTTTTTTTTCGTTATACCGGGTGACTACTTGATTAGAGCACCCAACGAGACAAAATTAGCTAAAGGTGAAACAATTCAATACATTTATGTGTATTTTTGACAACAAAAGTATAATTTAAAATTTTGTATTTTATTTTACGATAGACGCTTTTAAGCATTAAATAAATTTTATTTATGTCATTTATTCTTGCTAATATCATCCAAATACATGATTTATTTCTATGAGTGTAAGATTTTTGCGCTTGGAGTGCTCCAATCAAGTAATCACCTGGTATTTTAGCAATTATCTTCAGTTCGAAACATTACTCCATTTTTGTACATTTGTTTTCATCTTATAATTTTTTCTTTTTTTCATGATATCTTTCATTGTTGCATTTTTTAGTTTTCGGAATTTTTCATTTTTAACAATATTATTGTTTAATTTTTAGACTTCCCAACTTGTTTGCTTTCTAATTTTTGGATTTTTTTTTATTACAAAAAATTTTTCTATTTTATTACGTTGTTTTGTGATATGGATTTTTTTTTAATTTATCCATTTTCCCATCAATGTTTTCTTTAATTCTTGAATTTCCTTTTTTTTTTTTTTAATTTGAAAAAAATCAATTTTTAGATATTCTTTATATTTCTGGTTTTGCATTTAAAAAACATTTTTGTTCTTTTCTGATTTCTGTATTATCTTAAGAAATTACTTCGTGACTTGATAGTTTTAAAAATTCAACATCCGTTTTTATTCACCAAAATTCAAAATGATTCAGAATATCCATTTTACATTATCAAAATAATTAAACTTGTACCGTGTATCACCTTCTCAGGCAGTTCGAAAAACGACTGCACTTTGATTTTTTTAATTGTTCGTAGGCAAATATAAATGTGATATTACTCGTACATCAAATTACAAATCAATCAATCGTAGTCGGAAAATTGAAAATACCAGTCGGCATTTATAGATTTTCACCCCCCCAGAGTGCCAAGGCTCGGCCCGTCTCTGTATGCAGTTCATCATTGTGGTGGAACGGTCCATCATTCCTATGCGACGAAGCACTACCAATCAACCTTGCAGCTGAATCAGAGCCACCTGAGATGGCTCAAAAATTTAAACGACCCAAAGTTAAGATATTTGTTGCTAATCTTGCCCAAGAATTTAACCTGTTTCAACGGTATGAAAGTGTTCTTAAACTTATTCGTGCTATAGCTTGGTGGCGCCGTTTTATATCGAATCTTCGCATTCCAAATGACAATGATCGTTTGAAAACTTCACTACAGGCTGACGAGCTAACCGCAGCCAAATTGGTACTTGTTCGTTTAGCCCAATGTGACGATTTTGATGTCGAAAAGCTCCAACGAAAGGGTATTGTCAGCAAGAAGAGCAAGCTTCGACCTCTCGCTCCATTTGTTGATGAGAATGGCATAATTCGAGTTTGTGGCCGTCTGCAGAATCGTCATTCTATGATACTTTCTGGTACACATCCATTCGCTGAAGCTCTTGTTCGTGAGCAGCATAAATTATGGTGCCACCCCCCGCACAACCTCGCCCTGGCTATACTTCGCCAGGAATATTCGATTATAGGTGCAAAACAGCTTGTTAAGAAAATTGCTAATAATTGCCTCATTTGTAAAAAGCATCGAGCCAATTTTGCAACCCAGCAGATGGGCCAGCTTCCGCCGGACCGCGTTAATTCGTGTTTCCCATTCCAGAACGTCGGCCTTGACTATGGTGGTCCAATTGAAATTGCCGTCAACAGAACTCGTCGCTGCACAACACAAAAGGCTTACATACGCCTATTCGTTTGTCTAGCTACGAAAGCCATCCATATCGAAGCGGTTACGTCGCTAACCAGTCAAGCCTTTCTCGATGCGCTTGCTCGATTCACTGCCCGTCGTGGAGAACCAGGTCTCATCCGCAGCTATAATGGAACTAACTTCAGAGGAGCATACGATGAGCTTATCCGTATTATTCGTAGTGATTCCGTACAAAACCAAGCAGCCAATGAAGGAATTTCCTGGGAATTTATTCCCCCTGCCGCACCTCACTGCGGAGGGATCTGGGAAGCAGGCATCAAAAGTGTGAAAAATTTTCTCACTAAGTTCAGTGCTGGAAAATTTGATTATGAGGAATTTTCGACAATTCTAGCTAAAATAGAAGGCTTCCTTAATTCCAGACCTCTAATCCCATTATCTGATGATCCTCACGACCTAGAAGCGTTGACTCCTGGCCATTTTCTTATTGGTCGACCTTTGAGTGCACTCCCTGAAAGAGACCAGACTGAGTACCGGGATAATCGCACTCGCTTTATCATGCGCCAGAGACTAGTTCAGCAATTTTGGAGAGATTGGCAGTTGGACTATTTAAATCAACTCCAACAGAGGCCAAAATGGCAGACACCGCGACCCAATATCAGCGAAGGACAACTAGTTCTCCTCAGAGAAGTGACAGCTCCCCAGAGCTGGCTGCTTGGTCGAGTCGTTGAAGTTCACTCTGGAGCCGATGGACTGGTGAGAATTGTTGATGTGAGAACCAAGAATGGTATTGTAAAGCGCCATATTGCTAAACTCGTCCGCTTTAGGCCGGGAGTATGTTCCGCCAGATAGCGCTTTTTTACTTACTAATAATGATTGTTTACGAGGTAGCGATTCTCTTGTTTACTTTACTTTGTTTTTACATATTAATATACCTCGTCTAACATTTCGTTTCGATTTTTTTTTTTATAATTATGAAACATTAATTACAACGATAAACAAGAATAAAAAGGTATTAGGTAAATTCAAAGATGAGATGAATAGAAAAATTTTAGAAGAATTTATTGGATTAGCTTCAAAATTATATTCCAATAAAGTATTTGCATCAAATAATAATGAAATGAGAAAGCTAAAGGAGTAAAGAAAAATATAATTAAAAATCAGATTTCTCATAATGATTATAAAATATGTTTAGAAAATAAAATTACTAAAACTGTTAAACAAAAGATGATAAGGAGTACAAAACGTAAGATTTATACTATTGAGCAAAATAAAAGAGGATTAAGTTCATTCGATGATAAAAGATGTTTATTTGATGGACAAACTGATACATTACCTTGGGGACATTATAAAATTAATGTAGAAAGGAATAATTTTATTCAACACTTGAAAAATCTTAGTGAAAAAGGGAATGAAGTATCTGAGATACCCAGAACTGCGTGAGAAATTTGAGGTGTTACTAGGAAAGCAAAAATGGCAAAATATAGCCTAAAAATTGAAGAAATCAAGACTGCGATAAAACATGATTTTGAGTGATTTTAGAGTGATTTTAAGGTAATTTAATGTGCTTTTAAAGAAAAAGAGATATGTTGAAAAATGATGATTTTAGAGTGATTTTAAGCTAATTTAGAGTGTTTTTTAGTAAAAAGAGGATATGTTGAAAAAATGATGATTTTTGTTGATTTTAAGATGATTTTAAAGTAATTTAGAGGTTTTTTTGATAAAAGGGTTATGCGAAATTAAGATTTTTGGTGATTTTTAGAGTGATTTTAAGGTAATTTATGGTGTTTTTGAGTAAAAAGAGGGTATGTTGAAAAAATGATGATTTTTGAGTGATTTTGAATGATTTCTGAGTGATTTTTAGTGATTTTTGAGGAAAAAGAGGTAAGTTGAAAAAATATGATTTTTTGATAATTTTAGAGTGATTTTAAGGTAATTTAATGTGTTTTTGAAGAAAAAGAGGTTATGTTGAAAAACGATGATTTTGAGTGATTTTAAGGTAATTTAGGGTGTTTTTTTTAGGAAAAAGAGGGTATGTTGAAAAATTGATGATTTTTGTTGATTTTGAGGTGATTTTATGATGTTTTTGTGAGATGTTGAGTTTGTCGAAAAAATGATGATTTTAGAATGATTAGGGGTGAAAATGGAGAAAATGATAGGGGGGACAAAAATTTTCTTCGGCTGTTCTACGGATGTGTCTGAGGAAATCATCGGTTGTATTACTGTGAAAAAGTGTGAAATCTTCGGCTTTTTTACCAGTGCGTTAGAGTGCGCCAGAAGGTATATTTGTATACTACTTATGGATTTTGTGTGTTTGAGTATTTTTCTACGCTATCTTTTCCCTGATGATGATGCGATAGATAACATTCCTAAGGTACTTATTGTAATTGAAGGTGGTCTCGTACGAACGTCATCGTACTCCAATTTGGTGACTGATTTGGTGATTTTTAGCGCTTACTGATTTTTTCGAGAGTTGAGCTGAAATTTGTGATTAAGTTATCTATTTGTACTCATCGAAAGCAATGACAATAATGCGATATGGTTACCTAACGCTACCTATCGTACTATAATGCTGACATGGTTGCTTCGTCATCTCTTGAAATCTAATCTACGTCATTGTGACAATTTAACGTTATCTTTGCTTACAAAATAAGGTATTATATCAAATTTGCGATGGTCAGGCCTTTATTTACATATGACAAGGTTTGAGTATCGAATCACATTGGCATTCTTTTTATAATTATGATTTTCTTTTTGAAAAGTTGGAAAATAGACATCGATTTATTAATTTTTCAAGCTTCAAAACTTTTTGTGAAAAATTTTAAAAAAATTGCACGATGAAGTGTGAAAAAAAACATCCTATTCACGAACCTTGTAATATTGTGCTGGTGATAACTCATAATAATTATTAAAATTTATAATTAAACAAGCCACTGGGACAATTAACAGATTTCTCTTGTTAGCATATTTTTCAAGTTGAATCGTTACTTTTTCGTAAGTATTCTTGAATTCAAAAAAAAATCTCTGTAAAGCAATAATTAAAGAGAAGAATACAGAAATCGATTTAACGAAAAAAAGAAATTCTGCAAAAAATAAGAATTCCTGGAGTGCCCAAAATAGGCCTACAGTTCCCATAGACTATAGCTCCTTCTACCCAGGCCCCTCTCTGATCCCGTTTGAGATTCAGAATCCAGCATTCAGTCATTTCAAATTACTCATCTCAACTAGCCTCCCTAAAAACGTCTAAATCCACAAACACTGCCTCTAACCTAAGTAGCTGTACACAGCACTAAAATAAAATAAAAAAATAAATATATCTTATAAGAGAAGATTATTGCTTTAACTCCACTCCAAATGGATTTAGGATTTGGTTTTTTGAAACCGTAATCAAAAACTTTAGATCTTTTGTTTATCTCCTCCTCTCCACATTTCAAAGACGATAAACTTTCTTTCTCCCTTTCAAGATAACTTGTAGAGGAATAAATTTGGAATATATAACTCTCTTTGTTTTCCGTAATCATATGAGTTCATATTTATCAAATTTTAACTGTTTGAGTCTGCTCAAGCGTACCTCAAGTTTTAACTATCGTTCATTTTGGATCCAATTTGATTAAAATTCAAGTGGTGATATTCTTGTTGCGAACAAACCCTACATACAAATTTTAAGCTTTCTAAATCGATTTGGTGAGGAGATATGGAAGATTCAAGAAATTCCTCAACTCAGAGCTTCAATATTTGAGTTCAAATTGACTCAGAAAACAGAAACTGAAATTCAGACGTATTAATGCGCGTAGTTTACTCGATCACGTGACATGAATATTTAGAATTTTGAAGCTTCGGAGGTCCATCCAACCTCCCTCAAAATTTTAGTGAACCGCCATTTTGAAATGAATCAAAAATCTGTAGAATGCCTTTAGATCTTCACAAGAACAACCGCTGACTTAGACCATTTAGTATTAACATAGACCGCGCTAACTAATGGAAAATCACGTTATCAGTGGCTCCAACATATGGGTGATTCTATAAGCGATTCAGTTCCAAACAAATTGAATTATCAGTGATTATCAAGATTTTTTTCTCGGGTTTTTATTTAATTAATGTTGAAAATGTGTTAAAATGAATTAATGAATATGACTTTTGAAACCTGCATTGCTTGTGGTATCGATATTCGACGATTTCAAGGTTAAGTAAGTATTTATGGCTTTTATGTTTATTTCGCGAACTGTAGAGTGATTAGTCAATGTGTTTTACAGGCTTCCTAAAGAAAAAGATGCGAGAGAAAGATGGCTTAGGAATTGTGATGTACTGCCACCACGAATTCTCAAAATCTGCAAAAATATGTGCCCTGCACTTTGCAGAAGAGGCATTCTCTACCCCGAAAACAGAAACAGTTCGTCGAAGAAGGTTACGAAGAATGCAGAACCCAGTTTTCGAGTAGAGTTTGCATGGTATTTCTTTATTTAGTTGAACAGAACGCAATGTGTTAGTGATTTCTAAAGTCCAGAAAAAATTTCACTTCAAGTCAAATGAGATCTTTTGAAAACATATGAGTGAAAAAAGAAATACCATACAAACTCTACTCGAAAACTGGGTTCTGCATTCTTCCGTAACCTTCTTCGATGAACTGTTTCAACGTGATAGAAATCACTGAGTCATAGGAAAAATTATTTTTTTACACATAAAAGAGTAATTTGTTAAAAGAATTACGAAAAGAATTATTTAAAAAGTTAATAATCACGTATTCATTTCATATAGCTAATAAAATTATTGATAAATTGTGTTTGTTTGGAACTGAATCGCTTATAGAATCACCCATATGTTGGGACCAGGTTCTTATCAGTTAGAGCGGTCTATGTTAATACTAAATGGTCTAAGACCGCTGACTAAATCAGGGTTGGCAGAATCCAAAACAAAAAAAAATGAATTGAATCCAAATTCGTAATAGGATTCGAATCCGTCGATTCCACATGATATCGAATCCGAATCCAGAAGAAAGATTCGTGCGGATTCAAATCCAATTTTTAAATCACAAATCCAAATCCTCGAGATGTTACATTTTTTTCAATTTTTTTCACAGATCGACAGATGACAGATGCCAAGTAGCACTTATAAATAAATTTATAATATAGCCATATATTAACCATACATGGATAGTCCACCGGTATACACGAATTTATCACCATAAATGTTTTGTAGAATGCCTTTAGATCTTCACAAGAACAACCGCTGACTAAATCAGGGTTGGCAGAATCCAAAACAAAAAAAAATGAATTGAATCCAAATTCGTAATAGGATTCGAATCCGTCGATTCCACATGATATCGAATTCGGAAAAAAATGAATCGAATCCGAATCCAGAAGAAAGATTCGTGCGGATTCAAATCCAATTTTTAAATCACAAATCCAAATCTCGAGATGTTACATTTTTTTCAATTTTTTTCACAGATCGACAGATGACAGATGCCAAGTAGCACTTATAAATAAATTTATAATATAGCCATATGCCATATTAACCATACATGGATAGTCCACCGGTATACATGAATTTATCACCATAAATGTTGAAAAAGGGGCCAGAAAGTTTTTTATTAATATCTGGATAAAAATCAAGTTAGAGTGTTCGAAACAGCTCATTCGAAATGACATTTTATACATGATTCAATTTTAAAACATTATTGCCATTGATTTGATTCTCGAGTTAATTTAATAAAACTAATTCATTTTTAGAGCGCCTTTTGTAAATGAGCTCCATAAAAAATAAACTTTCATTGTTTTATTTCACATTTGAAAAGAGTAGTTGCAAAAAAATTTGTAATTTTTATTTCATTTATTATCATGAATTTTTTATGACATTTTAGATTATGTGTATCTTAGACATGTACCATTGTACCTATAGCCCGTGACAATAACTATTCAATGTTAATATAATACGTATCTAGTATCTACCTATCGATGAAAATTATTTTGGTCATGATATTTACCAACCAATAAAAAAAAAATGAAAAAAATTAAGTTTCGAACTTCTTTGATTGGCATAAATAAACTACCTACGAAATAATTCTGACTTTTATTAATGCATTTCATTAACTTCCGCGATACATTTAATCAGTATTTGGGTGATGTGAAACTCGATAAGTATTTTTAAATTTATCAGGCCATAATTACTGACGTAAAAATTGTCAGTACGAAATTAAAGGAGTTGTTTTTAAAATTCGATTACACTAAATCATGGTGGCATTAATATTTTGTGGATTTTTCAAATAATTAAACAAATAAAATGACGTATACATTATACGATTGAAATGGTTGGGTACGTGGTACGTGCATATAATATTCAAAAATTACCAAAATACACTTCCTAATTGCCTTGGTACATTGTATTATTTATGAAGGCTTTTTATAGGAGAAAACACGCTATAAATCTTGTATACCAATGATCATAATTTTTATCCTAATCTGTGCAGTTAAAGGTAAATAAGTATTTTTTCAACCAGAAGCTCAATTAGGTATTCGTATCTTGTTACTAATTTATACTGGTTTATAAATGCGTAAATACAGCGGTATTTTTGGTGTTGGAGAACAAATTTTAACGCCAATGATAATCGATCGGTTGTCATAAAACTTGGAAACGGTAAAGTGTTGATTAATCATTTTATTAATGTTTTACCAGATTTGGTATGTGCAGGGAATTAGAGACTATATTTTATCTCATGGAGCGTTGAACAAAAGCTGATCAGTATGAGACAACAAGTATTGCTTTACTTGAATAAGAGTGTGTTAACTAGAATAAGTTGAATTTCGGGTTTTTACAATAATGAAGCTGTGAAGGAAGCGAGGAGAAAATAGTTGCCAAATGATGCCGAAAAAACGTGAAAAATATTAGTCTTTAAACTTTTTGATAATGCGTGTCCTTATCGAATGAAAATTTTCAAAAATTTAAATATCTCAAAAAAATTATTCTTGGGCAATTTGTAATTTGTTTCCATACATTTTATCATCTAAAGACTGAAAAAATTTTTTGATGATTTTTTTTTTAAATTTAACAGTAAACTATTTTTTTTTTACTTTTTTTGAGAAACCATCAATATATTAATGCATAGTATGGGTTTGATTTGAGCTGTTTGGCACTCAGAAAACAGAATATTCTCAATTTTTAACTTTATTTCGAGTTGAAACATCTAAACTATGTTTTGAAGCAAAGCTGTCATATTTGGGGGTTCCTGTAAAATAAAAATCGGATAAATTTTGATTCCTGAGTTCTAAACTTAAGAGATGAAATTGAAGTGGTATTATAGAAGTGACCTTGAAATTATTTATTCATTACCTATTCATTTTTCAAAATACACCAAATTTGATAATTTTTCAAAAAAAGTAAGAAATCTATACATTTGTTTAGAAAATTAAAGTTAACAAATTTTTCAGCTTTTATACACCAAAATGAATTTTCTAATGTTAAAAAAGTTGACCTCATTTTGGCTAGGGTTCCATTCAATTTTAAAGATTGACACATTCATTTTCCTCTGGTCTTCGCATTTTTTAAAAAAACCTAAATTTGTCTATTTCCCTTAATATTTACCAAAATGTGTCATTACGTTAGTAATTTGAATAGTTAATTAGTTTTTAGTATTCATATTTAAATATTGAATAAAAATAAAGAAGTTAGTCTGTAAATCATGGTAAATTCATAAGAGTAAATACACCTAATAATGCGCATTTTTATTGGTAAAAAAAATCCTTCCCATTGAACTCGATGAAATCTAAGGTTATTTGTTTTCATAGTAAGAGGAAAATTTTCATCGGTAGTTTACAAGGACTTATTGTAGGCGTAAAAATTCATGTGTTAAAGCGGGTCAAGTAATTGAACGTTGCATTAAGGTATCAAAGTACCGCGTTATCAATATTAATAACGCGGATAATGAAGTGTCCATGGGATGCGTCAGATACGAATAACCCGCCCAGAAATGGTTTTCAACTTGGATCAGAATTTACTACCATGATTTGGCAATCGATTCAACAGGTGTTTTATTCGATAGTATTGATTAGTAGGTAAATTTTATTCGTTCCATTCATATTCAGTAAACGTATTATTAATATTCTTACACGGTATTAAAATATCGAGTGTCGACCACCTACTGAGTAGTAATATACCTCAAGGTTTCGTGTATTTGCTATTAAAAATCGAACTTTATATTTGGAAGTAGCGTGAAAAGAAATTTGTGTATAGGTTAAGGTTTCGCGCGATCGCTCCGAGTAATTAAACGATCTACGATGTAGTTTGAATTGTCTTTTAAAAATTATTTCAAATAATGGAATATTAATCATTTGGTTATTCAACTTCATACATGCTAAATGCTTTAGTTTACTGATGTACAATATTTAACAATTGGTGGAGGTGTGATACCTCTTTCTCCACTATCACTTAAGTAGATATTGTATCAAATATTCAAAATTTACAACTTGAAAAGACTGAAGAGAGTCTTTTTTTTAGTCACAAATGATAGCAAAGTTCATTGTGAAATTCACCATTTTACGAAAAAATCAAACTCGAAAAGTCGGGCTCTCAGATTTCAACAAAATATATTTTTTTCGAAAGTATATTACCTTAGAGACCCTTAGCCAAAATCTCAAATGGAATTCATACTTGGAGGGTATGTATGATTTTCAAAGTTTTGAGTAGACCTGATTTTGATGCTTGGAAAAATAAAAAATAAAAAATGAAACTTGGTAACTGCGTTATTATTAATTTTTTGTATAGAATAAATATTCCCATCTCATGAAACAAAATGCGGTTTGGGAACACATCAATTAAAGAAGTCGTATGGGGGGCCTGTAACTCCATAAATTACGAATTACAGACAAGTCTCTATTAGTCCAATAGATATGGACCATGTAAGGCTCGAAATATGTTTTTCATAAATATGTAGAAATTAGCTCCATTAACAATATACTTAAAATCCTCATTCCAGGAGAGGAATTAAACCTTTCAAAAAACTAGTTTTTTGCTATATCTCCTCAGGATTTGATGGTAGGACAAAAATACTTCAAAAATTTTTTACTCTGATTCGGATGGATAAAAATTTTGAAATTTTCACTGTTGGTGGAAACTACATCGATACATCTGTGTAAATTTTTTCAAATTTTTCGATTCATATTTTCTTGAATTTTTTTGGCTTCGAAATTTTCAAAAAATTGAAAAAAAATGTTTGAGTGGGGCACATGGCTGAATTTTTTCTATAATTATCTCATACCCTGAGCTAGAACATGATAATATTTTCTTCCGCTTAAATGGAAGTGGAAGTTGGTCAAAAAAAAATGAAATATGTAACAAAAGCGCCTCCTAAAATCAGTATTTTGCATTTTTCTTTTGCGAACGATGAATTTTAGAGAAAAAGTAGTATAGTAATAAAATGTTTTTCATTAAATTTTCTATAAAAAAGGGTGTTATAATTTTTTTCGTACATCCGTTAGGGGAGAAGATAGAAGGCTACAAAGTATACTGTACAGTGTACACTGTGCAGTATGATACAAATAACCAAAAAATAAATATGGGTATATGACTACAAATCTGTGCACGATCAAGTATTGTAAACTCTTCTTATTTTCTCATTGAACTCAGTTCGAATTGAAATGTCACTACACTATTCATACTCGTATATATGTTTGAAAAGATATTTTATTCATTAAATTTTATTTTCACATATTCAAAAATAAAATTTGGGGCACCACTTATTTAAGGGTCCCGCATACTAAAGGGCACCGGGTGCATCCGCACCTCCGCATCACGTCTGTGAGCACTCCTGAGTGAGAGGTATTTGCAGTTTGGTACCTTCATTTCTTATATTTAATTTTATTATATTTTATTAATTTTTTTTTGATAAATAGGTTTTTTAAAATAATTTTACTAAATTTTTTTTTTTTAATTTATTAATAAATTATAGAATTTGTTATGTTAATTATTTCTATGTGACATAGGTATACCTATATGAACTGTGCAAATGAAAAAATGCATGTACGACAACTTATGACTATAGTCATGAATAATGTTTCTTTATGGTCAACAAATTCTCATTTAATGACACTACCGTGAAATTTCACGTAGTTTTCATAATTCCTATTTTTTATAATTTTAATGTACAAATGTGAAAATCTGTAATTTCAAAAATTTCAAAAATCATTACACGCCCATCAACAACAATGACAGCTGAAATTTTTGTTATGGGATACTATAGTGATAGACTTTCAAAAAAATTAACTCGTTGAAATTCAGTAGTCCAAGTCTTGATAAATTCTCTCGTTACATGCAAAAAATAGCATGTCCAAAATTTTTGTTTTTGAGGGAATTGACTTTGAAGTCGAAGTAAACAGTAATTTTCATGTTGTTCAATTCTTAGTAGGTTATCTAGGAAAAAATTTCGAAAAAAGGAAACAAATTACGCGTTGGACACACAAGCTTTCGAACAATAGAAGTTTATCATACTTACTTTTTATTTATTTCAAGTTCTAATGACAAATGAAGAACATTTCATGTGCCTTGAATTTATCAACTAAGACATAGGAGTTTTATTACTGTTGAATCGAAGAAAATGGACGTACCATACAATTTGCAACGAATGATGATAATTTTTTCAGGGGGACGGATGTTGAGCTAATTGCTGTTGGCCATAAGGTATTATTTTTTTAATGAATTAAAATATTCTATAAAATCAATGAAAATATTTTTTTCATTTCCTCTTTCTTAAATCACACAATAACATACATGATACATTGCACCTTTGTCAATAAGTAAATTACAATACTTCAATAGAAAAAAAATCTGAACCAAAATTATCAGCAAAAAAAATTATGTTCTGGTCCCGATACGCTCTTGAATTGAAACGAGCGGGAATGAATACATACAATTACCTATTAAATTTTATAATTTTTTCATTTATGATTTAAATTTTGTTATAATAATTTTGTTTTTTCAAAAGTATGTTTTGCTTTGGCAATTTGCAGAGTTTTTTCTCGATGGTGGGGGAGGGGCGGCGGAATTAAAGAAAGCCTATGTCGGCAAAAATCTATAGTACGACACTGCTTATAAGTAACGGTCATAATATCCATAGGTTATACTTTTCCAGGTACAATGTACCCTCATAAAAGTCTACAACTTCTATAAAGTAGTCAGTTTGTTTGAAAATTACATGGTGGTTTCAACAGGTATTTTATGAAGTAGGTAGGTAACTAGGTAAATGCTTCAGTTCATAAACCTAAAAATATTTCTACATGTACATAACTCCAACATTATTTCCAGGAATGCATGCAATTATTATTTAGAGGTCTTTCGAGTATCTTGACCTAAAATGAACATTTTATAATAATTTTCAAATGAAATATGAGACATTACTAAATGAATTATTTCTTTTACTTACCAGTTGTAATATGTGTTGACTACCTGTAAGGTTGCAATCTTTAAATTTCACGTTTAACTGAAGTTTTAAAAAAAAACTGCTAGTGCTTGAGCGTTCTTTTTCTTTCAGAATTTAATTTTTTTGAATTATGTAATTCACAAGAACCATAGTTAATCACATTGCTATGGGTACGTGGTTATTTGCAAATACACTGTTCGAAGTATTAATTTGTGTGATTCAGGAAGATGAGCGATATACGATACAATTTCGAAGTAGATGAAAAATTTACTTTACTTGATTTCCTTGAGAATATGAACTGAAAATTCGTGTTGCGGTTATAACTAAATTAAAACGTAACCATCGGGCGAATTATTAAAAATTGCATTTACGTGAATGAAAAAAATTGAATTTTGCTTCATCGCTATTTAGCTACCAATTCACCTGTATGCTCTGCAAGTGAATATTAATACAAAGTAATTACACGAATGAAAATGTAAATTGCTTTTTAAAGTGAAATAAGTTGCGTTGACATATTGATAAATTAAGCTCATCATTTTAAGCGATTATGTTTATTACTCAATATTATTATTTCTTCTTTATCACGACGTTAAAAATTTTTCAACTTCTATAGGTTTATGTATATTCTATGTAACAAATCTTGGACTGCATTTGCGAAATGGAATATATTATTTATAGGAATTTTAAATCACCATTATGGAATAGGTATTGATGTAGATTTGTGAAATTATTTTGATTTTATAACTATCCTGTTAGGCTGAAAAGTTTTCAGTAAATATGTAATGGTTCATTTGTATGTGCCGAACCTTTTTTTTTTTAGATGATGCATTTCATAATTACTGGAGCGTGCTGCATATCCGGAAAACTGTTTAGCATATTTTGAAGGCTTCCGATGATGCTATGCACTTGCATAATCGTCAAGGGGTATATTATCTTGTATACTTATGGCTAATTAAAAATCGCTCATATTTTTTTTAGCTCTTGTAGCTTTCCTGCATAATTTACAAATGTAATAAATTTAATGGAAAAAAATGAACTAGTCATTTTTAATAAAGGTCATTTAATTTTTATTTTTCTGAATAATTTATGATAGGTGATTGTAAGTATTCCACTTTTTTTTTTGGTAGATATTTCGAAGCATTTAATCATGATATTTTTTTCCGGATTATTTTCAAAGAGCAATCATGCTGATATTTGCATTGGTGTTATAAATGATGAGATGCACTTAATCAATATTTTACCACTAACAATGTTCGAATAGCCACGTTTTCGTCGTACGTGTTCCGCGTAACAATGATCCACGAAATAATACCTATACGTTTATTCGCTTACTTCAAGACGACGATGGCTCATGCTTCAAAAGATAAAGCAAAACTTATCATTTAATGTTAAATATCTATCACGTATAGTTTAAAACATTTACCAAGTCATATCTGCATTTGGGTTGGGTAAATCTTTCAACTGCCGACATCAGCTAACAGCCTATTTGGAATTAATGAGGTGCTGACTAGTGACTATCACATTGAAGGTTACGTGTATTCGATTGTGGATTGACATTTTTAAATGTGAAATAAAAAGAAGCTGGGAATCGAGGGAATAAAATACGCACAAAATATCGTCAACTATTTGCTGGCATATGTGAGAGAGGAGTGTACTTCTTAAATAGAAACATATAGCTAGTGTGAACTTCAGTGGAATAAACACATTTCGAGCTGTGAAATATCGAGCGCGCGTGTCGCCACTATATGCACTGATTTCAAGTATCAAGTTGGTTTTATCATAGTTTTTAGTTGAGTTTTTAATTAAATTCAACAGCTATTATAGACTACCTGATTTGCGAAGGAGTGGTCGGAACAGAGGTCTTCATATTTTTACGTTTCAGGCCATTTGTAATCATATGGCAAAAGTCCAACTTTTTTGTTTATGTATATTTTTTCTACTTATATGCGTAGTGTCGGTAAGTATGAATGAAAATCGATCAAAATTTCGTGAGAGATTCGTAATGTAAATACATGAAAATTTTTTTTTGGATTTTTGATTAAGCTCAAAATGGTGGTTCACTCAAATTTTGAGAGAGGTTAGATGAAGGAGAAATACTTCAAATTTTAGCTCATGGTCTCATGTAAAAAAAATGAGTCAAGGACACCCACATACCCAAATTTCAGCTTTCCAAGTGAATTTGTAGAGGAGTTGAAGCAAAAAACGACTTTTTGAGGAGGATTTTGAGTCATGAACTTCCTTGTATCTCCATATCTCCTTACCAAATCGACTTAAAATGCTGAAAATCTTTATATGGGGTTAGTTAGACACCAGAATATGATACCGTGAATTTCAGTGAAAATACATCCAAGATGGTAGACGCTCAAAATTTGAGGGAAACTAGAGGAGCCTTGAAAAGCTTAAATTTTATAACTAAGAACTTTTATGATTTTTGGAAATGAAAAGTACACAGTATTCCAAATTAACTATCAAAGATGTTGGAGGGGAGGAGAAGGGATTTTTATCATCAAAATGTGGAGGGGGAGGGTGTAAAAAAAACACGAAAATGATTTTTATTGCTGTTTCATGCAGTAGAGTCATCTCGAAAACTAATATATTAAAATTTCAGCTTTCTAGTGGATTTGGTAGGGAGTTAGTAAAATTTCTTTTAGAGGGGAAATCACGACAGAAAATTTGATGAATCGTTGTTATTTTTTCACCAAATGTGCTTAGAAAGCTGAAACTTAGTATGTGGAATTATTACAAACCACAGCATGCGCCCTTTACATCAGGTCAATATGGAATCAAAATGGTTGGATGTTGAAATTTGAGGAAGGCTTGATAAGCCACGAACTAAAATTTGATAAATGTGTGCTCATTAGTTAGAGATTCTTCAAGTAAATGCCTGAAACTTTTTTTTTTTTTTAATTTTTAATCCACTTCAAAATAGTCGGCTACTTAAATTTTGGGAGGGACTGCATGAGGAACAAATGCTTCAAATTTTTTTTCATGGTTTCATATAAAAAAATGAGTGAAGGACGCCAAAGATCCAAATTTCAGCTTTCTAAGCGAGTTCGGAAGAAAGTTGGAGTATAAAACGACTTGTTGAGGAGTGTTTGATTCATGAAATTTCTTGAATCCTTCATTTCTCTTCATCAAGTGCACTAAAATGCTTAAATTTTATATTATATGAGTTGGTTGGGTACCAGAATATGACTCTTTGAATTTAGGTCAAAATTGATGCAAGAAAGTGGATAGTCAAATCTTGATGAAGGCTTAAGGTACCTCAAATAGTTGAAACTTGATAAATATGAGCTCGATGATTACTATAGATGATAATTATAATATATCTCAACTTCATCTTCGCAGTTTATGTTAAAGGGGGGGGGGGAGATGCTGATGTAGAGGGATAAACGAATGTTCAAAAATTTTCCATTATGGTTTCATATGGTAGAGTGACATCGAATTTCTAGAATATTGAAATTCAGCTTCTCGAGTGGATTTGGAGGGGATTTGGAAAAACTGCTTTTAAAAGGGGAAATCACGACATGCAATTTTATGAATCGTCCTCATCTTCTCACCTAATGTGCTTAGAATGCTGGCACTTTGTATGTAAAATTAGTTGCAGACCAGAACATGACCTCTTTCTTTTGGATCAAAATGGAACCTAATATAATAGAATGTTAAGATTTGAAAAAGGCTTGAAAAGCCTCAGCAAACCAAAATTAAATAAATATGTGTTCGTATGATACCTGTGGGCAAAATGTACTACGTATCTTAAATTTAACTCTTTCGATATTTTTGAAAACAATGGGAGGAGGTGTTTAGACTCGGTATAAAGTGTGGTTGGTTGACATGAAGAAGTTAGTAATATTACTTCCAAATTAGAACAAAATGCAATCAAAAACTCGGCTCTAGTGGTGCGACATGGCTGCTTACGTTTTTTAATTTCATTCTTATTTATGCCATTAACATCTTAATTCCATAAAAATGTGAACATGAAAAATTACAACGTTTAAGTCGCACAAATCGTTGCTTGGATTTTGACCAAAAATTGTTCTAAGTTTTGTGGGCTCGTGCTTATATTTGTGCGAATCTTTAATGAAAATTAATACCTATGAGGGGATGAGGGGTGTATGTTAAAATTGTTTATAAAAACATGAGTTGTCACACTTTCATTACTTCATAAACGTACGTTTAAGAAATTTAATCAGATTCGGAACTGTGTTGAGGAATCATAACATTCGGATGTTAGTAGGTAATAATTATGTAAATGGTGTTATTTGCACATTTGTCAATTTTCCTAGAATAATGGATGGAATAGCAGTCAATAAAAAAAATTTTCCTATTAGGTATATGGAAAGCATTGTGAATTTACAAAAGTGTGTTTGAATACAAACACCCAGTTGTCATTTGATTTTTACCGCCCACCACGCTCATAATGAAAAAGAAAACATCTTTAGATGGAAATTTTTGCGATCCTACTTTCGTAAATCTTAATACAATGTTCAAAGATGTCAAATACAATGTAACTACTATCTCCATCTAATAATCAAATACGTAAACTAATAAATTAATGTACGGACGAAAAACACGGTGATTATCCATGTATTTCCAAAACAATAGCTCTCATATTCTCATTAAAAATCTAATCCCGATTCAACGAATGCTATCATATCTACGAAACCCACTCGAACACTACTTTCCCGTTATCCCAACAATTGGCAATAAAAGCAAGCGTAATTCGAATACATAAATTCGCACTCCAACTATGCCACTCCAGTATCAAGTAGGCGTTGGAAAAAAAGAGCGGGAATCAAGTTTTCAAATAATCAACAAACGCTAAAAACATATTTCTCCAATAGCGTTCGCAATACATAAATGCGTGAACCAATGGAGAAGCTGTGATTTGACGTAAGTAGCTAAATTTAGAACCCAACGTCTTAAGCGTCTCTAGTCACATGTAGAACTTGTTATCATCTTTGGACTTGTGCGTTCGCATACGCAGTGTTACGTCGACATCGAAGTTGCGTGCTAGCGATCGGTGTTCGGTTAAATTTGAAATTGGATATTGGTTCGTTATTATTTTTTTTCGCGATTTTAATTTTTTTTGCCGAAGTTATTAGTATCGGTTTTGGAACTGAAATATTTTGTGAAGCGTTGAAAAATTGTTTTAGAGGTTATTGTGAGTGAAAGTGAAGTTTTCCCGCCGTTTTGTGTAGATTCGTGAAAAGTGAGTACAAAGTAACACTTAATGTTGATTTTTACATCAATTATTTGCGTTCGAGGTCTGAGTGAGAAATTACGATTGAAATGATATTATTTATTCAAATGAAGTGACCGATAGTTTATGTGATAGGTAATTAAATAGACTATCGTACGTTGAATTGAGTCAATAACCAGCCCAAAAATCTCGTATTTCTTTAATAAGATCCAAACCATGTTTTTTAGACTTTAGGTTTTATTAGATTTCGCGATTATTAAATAAATTTTTTCAGCATTTCAACCATTTAATATTTCAAAAAGTTGATTTCAAATAATTGCAAAATGCATTTTTGCGCTAAGTATCAATTTAACGATTGCACACCCACAACACTATATCCAGTTTGGGGAAGCTATCTGTAAGGCAGGCAGTAAGAATGCGATCTAAAATCATTCAGCTATTATTAATCATTTTGTTGGTGGAAATCCTAATAAAAAATTTAACATTAGCTTTCATAGGAAGGGTTTCTTTTCCTTTAATTTTCAAAAAACTCAATAATTAAGATTTATTGATAACGAACTACTTTTGAAGCGAGAAATTTTCTTCCGAGTATTATAATTTCGATTTTGTCATTTCCTTTCATGATTAATTGATGGTTCATCAAGAAAGTCATAATAAATGAGTCGATTTTATTGAAAAAGTGATGATAAATAAGTCATTTGAGTTTTAACTTTGAATCTTCAAAATTTCTCTGAAATTTGAAAATTCACAATTAAGTACCTCCTTTAAATCTTTCCTTTTACATTTTCAATTGATTTATGATTATAATTATTATTTATGGGTTATATCTTATATCGCCTCATAGATGAACGAATTGAAACTTTATCATTGCATAATTGAAAAAGAAATCTCATAATGTCTAGGTTTGGTAATTATATTAATTTTTTCTGAATGTTTTCATTTTAACAAAAACTGAAATAAACTAGACCTTTTTTGCAAATATCAATACGAACCGAAAAATTTTTGATTCAATTTTTAATCTCATTTAATCAAATTTTATCACATCAAAACGTTAATCAAATGATCAAATTACCTAGCTTTAAAATTTTTCATCGGACTCCATGAAATTTTTTTGATTTTGCACCGTAAAAAATAAAATATATTTGACCATATAGATCATATTTGATGAGAAAAGTTAATGCAATATTATTAGATATTGTATCTGATTTCTAATACGCTATTGGATTAGGTTTTCATATTAGAATTGCTCTGTTCGAAATTTCGATCCAATTTTGATCCAGTAAATCGTCTAAAAATTAGATGCATCTATCAGAAATGGGATGCAATTTAACATGATTTCATTTGCTTTTCATCTTAAATTTTATGTGCAAAAAAAATGTGATGAAGTTAGATATATCTAAAATGTTTTACTGCAAAACTTCACACCTTTTTTTTTTATTAGCAAAACAACAGCCTATTATGGTGAAAAAAAATATAATGGTACTACTGGTCGTAAGTAATCGATCGCAGGAGAATATGTCATTATTAATATAATTTTTTTGAAAAAAACTTCAATTTCGATTTACTTAAAGGCGAAAAGAAAAATCGTAAGTAATCGATCGCAGGAGAATATGTCATTATTAATATAATTTTTTGCATCCGTGAAATGAATGAAATTAATTCTCTTTTGAAAAGTGGATCTTGCAATTTTTAGTTCATTTTCGTTGAAAAATCTAGTAACTTAGCCTTAAAATCTTGTTTTTGGTACATTTGTTTGGCGGTTATACGCGTTAATGAGTAATTAGTAAACTTTGATGTATTACCGCTGTTTCTTTGATGTTTGAAAAATACATTAATGTATTTTCTATCATTATCAATCTTTTTGTTTTGTTCAATTCGTTCCTATTTTATCGAAATCGAATTAATAATACTCGAACTACTTATACCTAGGTACTCAGTTCAATATTCATTGTTAGTGGTTGAAAAGAATGTTTTTTAGTTCATATACTTGATATAAAAAACGATTAAATTTCCTTTAAAATAAAATGTGAATTGCGAAGGTTAGTTTTGATTTATTAATGTCACTTTTCATCAAGGTATCAGCCATTTAGGGTAGGAAGTAAAGAGACAGTGGTCCGAAATTTCTTATAAGAAATTTATTTGGCCTTTTTTTATTATTTTTTTCATTATATTTGGTGAACTGCCATTTTGAACTGAATCAAAGATCCCCAAAAAACCGTTTTAGGTATTGACATGAAGAATGTCTAACCAAATTTTGAGCAATTTTTATTCATCCTGGCCGGTGCTATAGGCGCGGAAAAAATATATGTACATGGACAAAAAAGCTGGGCCGTACGATTAGGAATGGCTTGAAACGCAAACATATGAACATCATATTCCAACTTCATCTCTTTTTCGCAAATAAAAAAGGCCGTAATAGCTATGCTTTTCCATTAAAAACTCGACTAAAAAGTGAAAATTTCCTATGAAAGTTGGAAGTTCCATATACAAAAAAAAAAGGTTCTTATAATCAAGTTCACGGACTTCCTGTTTCAACGCATTTGGACCCTTGACTCCTTTTCTCTGGCTGATGTCTCCGGCGATCATCAAAGCTTGACAGGTCTTCCTACGTTTCCTCAGAAATTGCAACCTTCTGTCTAAAAGTTGGTCACCTCATTTGCTTCTTGTTTTTGGCCCAAAAAAAATTACAGAATTTTTAATAGTTTTGGAGAAATAATAAAAATTAAAAAAAATTGTTGTGCATTTCTTATGAGAAATATTTTTTGATGCTGCACCAGTGTACTACGCTCTAGTTGAAATGGAGCAAACTGAGATGAGTTGCACTAGTCAGTAGCATAATGGGAATGTCTTCGTAATAACACGTTATTTCCTATTATAAATTTCACCGTTGAATAAGTTGTGCGCCGAATAAAAATATTTTGCGCATAACTTATTGAAAAGTAAAATTTGTGATAAGAAGCACCTTTGTATTATTGAGACAACTCTTCAGATGAGACGGAAAACCCGAATGGGCAGATAGGTGCCTATTGGATTTCACGAAATAAAATCTGTGTTCCTGAACTTTCTGCTTAAAACAAATATAAATAGTAAAATTATTCTTAGATAGAAAGAAAGAAAAAACGTATTTTACCATCAAATACCATCTTCAGTGTAACTTTTCCAACCCAAAATATCCTCAATTAAATTCCCACTCAGTCTCAGTCATCTGAATCAAAAACGTGTGTTGAAAATCTTGACAATTAGAACAAAAAAAAAACACGATATTTTGAGAATAAAACGTTCACGAGACGGCGAATGGGTTATTTATAACACGTCGTTCGATCTCATAAAAATACGGGATGGCTTGTGTTCACGGAATTTTTTACGACGGAGCTTCCATTTCGTCTAATAAAATGCTGATTAAATGCGTCCAATGGCAGTTTTGGTTAAATGTTACTAAATGCTGATGATTTCTTCTAGAACACTCGAGCAGCTGTTTTTCTCTATTTATGCTGCATAACGGATCGGTTATTTGCATTGTATTTGGTGTGCGCGCGATATGGTTTTGTTTTGGAAAGTTGTAATCGCGTTTATCGCCATAGATGGAATTTGTACAATTCCGGGAACGAAAATTGTGTGTTGAAACCATTTTGGTAGTTTGCTATTGGAACTGAGTACACGTTATTGGTGTTGTTGTCGGTTCTCGGTGAACTAGATCTATGATATTGGGAATCGAGATCTGAACCTGCGCAATTGAATAACGTCGTATCGTTAATCGTGAGCTAAAATGTCTTTGAAAGAGTACGATTGAAATAAATGATGAGGCATATCGAGATTCTCGAGAAAAATTTGATTTTTAATTCGAGAACAACGATGCGAAGAAACGTAGAAAAAAATTTAAAAGTTAAAAAAATTGAATGGAACAAATGAAAGGAAGCATCTTCAACCATGTTATCGATGAACATCTTGAAAGATGAATTACATTTCTTTTGAAAATAACTGTAAGGAAAATATCCATCAATGGCGCTTAAAAAGTAATCATAAAAGCCATTCAACCGTTCCAAGGTTAAGGATAATAAAACCTTTTTACATTTTACATGTGGTGTATTATAACCGGTACAACGCAAGGTCGATTATTTCAAAATTTATGTTAGGTACATGAGAATTGCTAATAATTTCCATTCTGCTCCAAAATTTTCGCACCGAAGGCGAATAAGATGGAGTGTTAAAATTACATAATTTGATAATTAACGCGTATTCAAGATCAAATTTATTACCACAAATGCATACCTATACTTAAAGCGGAGTGAGCGTTAACCAATTTTGGCGAATACATGCATTCTATATGATTTACAGCCGAGACGATATTTCAAAAGTGCATAATATATGTCTGAAGTAGCATTGTAAGTATGTACCAAAATGGCCATATGGTTTGGCAAATGATTATCATGTACGTTGAATCGTGATGATCGAAGATAACGCGGTTAATGGTACCAGTAGACAGGAAATGGTGGCGTGGGTGCGAGTCTAAATGTTGAACGTTGAATCAAGTAAATACCAAATGCGAAAACGCTGTGCGTCGAATTCGCGTATACGAGAGATTTAGTGGATGAACGGAGGTGGTTGAGATTTGGCGTATGATGGAAAACAGTTTTGTACATTCTAGAAGGAATATTATAGTGAGCTAAACATCGAGGAAGTTTCGCGAATGTACCTACTGACGAGAGTTTTTCTAAGAAGGCTGATAAAATATACTATGGACATTCGCTCTTCATATGTGGATTTTGTGAATGAATAACGAATGAAGGTTTCGAGTTTTTATCTGAAAATGAGAACTTGTCATTTTTTCACAAATTATGATCAATGCTTTCAATCAAACATGCATCTGTATGCAATGATTTCCTTCGCGAACGATTCGATATTACAAGATGAGTTTTCAGAATTCCAATAATGTGTCGTTTACAAATGATTCATTACTTGCACTCAAACATGTATCTATATGCAGTGATTTCGTTCGCGAACGATTCGATATTACAAGAAGAGTTTCAGAATTCCAATAATGAGTCGTTTACAAATGATTCATTACTTGCACTCAAACATGTATCTATATGCAGTGATTTCGTTCGCGAACGATTCGATATTACAAGAAGAGTGTTCAGAATTCCAATAATGAGTCGTTTACAAATGATTCATTACTTGCAATCAAACATGTATCTATATGCAATGATTTCGTTCGCGAACGATTCGATACTAAAAGATGAGCTTTCAGAATTCCAAGAATAAATCGTTCAAGAACGATCGATTGAAAAATATTTGCAATTAGTTATGCATCTATGCATCAATTTCGTTCGCGAACGAATCTATATTTTTAAAAAACTGATTCGTTCAGAAATTACTATCGATCATTGATTATTTTCTTCGCGAATGTTTTTCTTGATAAATGATTGAAAAGGTAATGTGCGTTGATCAGTTTTAACCTTAAAGTACTTTCAGAAAATGGAATTACGTCAAATAGCGCCTTTTTTGAGTTTCTCTTCAATTTTATTAATGGCTTCTTTGTGAGTAACAATGAGTTCGTTTTCATTAATCTTATAATTATGAAGAAAAAAACCGTCAAAAATGATTTTTTCAAATATTTCAAAGAAAAGATAATGAAGTCCTTTCATGACAATATTTATAGTAATTCCTTGTATTTGAATATTTTAGCAATATTCAAGTACTTACGAACTCAGGACCAGGGAGAAACATAATTAGAGCTGGAATAAAAATTATTTTCAAGGAAGATTTCCCAATTTTTTCCTAAATTAATGAAAATTTCGAAAACATTTGCTAAAAAAAAATTATATTTAGAGTTTTTAACATTTTCAAAATCTAGATTTTGGGTTTCGGGCACTTCAGACAAACGGCAATATGTCCCCTTGCCCTTCATTCTTTCTAAACCTAAAAGATCAATGGAAAAATTCATCCTTGATTTTTTTTTTTTGCTTTCTCAGAAAATCATTCTAGATCAGACATCATTATCGAAATTTTATCTCTTTGGCATTTAGATTAATTTCCAATATTCGAAATTTTTCAATAGATGTAAAACAACTATAATTAACAGGCGTTATATGTTATTGTATTATTAGGTATCTGGATTTTACGTTGTACTGGTGGGTAATAAATTATTTTTACGTACTTCATAGCCGGTTTTTATTGATTTCATTGTAAATTCTCATTATGTGCTCCGTTATGAATATTTTTTTTCAATTAAGGTTTGAACTCGAACCAAGGTATTACTATGAAGGTAGGTGATCGCTTTTGTCATTTGGAGTTGTTTATCAGTTTTAGTCTGATTTTGTGTGAAATACAATTAATTATATTTCATAATACTTAAAATTACACTTTTTCATACCCATGGAAAGCTTATTTTTTTTCACGTTGAAATTGTATAATTTTTCATATAATACTGCCAAAAATATATTTTTATACATTTTTTTAAATATCATTATTTCTGTGTAATTTGCGATGAAAATTAAAAAAGTAGGATGAAATGTAACCATCGAGAAGGAATTTTTCACTTAAATCATGTTTGCTATTTTTCCTCAATTAATCGATAATTACGAAAAAATGGTGAAATTTTAAGAAATTACAAAGAGAATGGTTTTTGCAGCGGAATAAATAACCTTTCCAATGATATATAAAGTTTTAATTTTTTTCTCCATTGAAAGTAAATTATTGAAGATAATATGCAAAATTCTATGATATTAGATTAACAACATAATTGACAAAAATTCTTGGAGTAAGTAAGCAGCCTCTCAGGCTTTTGCATGCAAGCTGCATGGTTAAAGTCTGATGGTCCACTTATCGCTAAGAACTACTTTTCTGTCAGTGGGAAATTCAAAAATGGCAACTATGTTCATTTGCCTTTGAATCTCGTTTTTAGTAGAAAAATATCTTCGTGGAATAATTTCTGGCGATAAGCTGAATTATTTTTTCTTATTAACCTATTACTGTTGATACAGTTCGCATAAAAAGCTACTCATTAACCACGACAAATGGTCAGGAAATTCATTTGATTTGTAGGGAATCATTTAGCTATGCTACAGGTGGTGAATCCAACCTTCAGTTTTTTTACGCGTTTACACACTATGTTCAAAAATACTCCATCGTCCTCGGATGACGAGTTTTGAGAAACCACATCATTAAATACTATAATAAAATATATTCCAAATAATTAAAACCAATCTCAATTTAATCGAATAAATATCGCTCATTACTAATAACGCTACGAACGAAGCTCACGACTAGAAACGCATTCATCTTCCATAATGAGCACACACGTATACCATAATGATGACTTAGGTGTTACGAAAGATGTGTAAGAGAGAAAAAATATCTGTAAACGCAAAGGACGTCGTTCGCACGAACATCCGATGTTTGGGTTTTTCGCGGCTCGCTCGTGATTCGGTTAATTTTCACGTTGAATTGTGCGACGGCGGCTCGGAATAGGATGCAAATTTAATTCTTCGACTGCGGAATTCTGCCTACAATCTGCAATGTACATTGTTGTGGCAAATAAACCTTGTAAATATGGCGTAACGTGTGACCCTTTGGTTCAAGATAGTCGGGGGCTAAATCACGTTTTTTTAAACGCGCCGAGTTTTTCTGTCATTGTAGATTGTTTGTTCGCGGTGACGATATGTATGATATATTTTCAATTGCGGAGAATAAAATAACGCCAGGTCGCCATTGACATGATTTCATGTCCTTTGGTGAGATTTGAATCGATGGATTTTTCCTATGTTTATACGCTTAGTTTTTATTGTTTTCCGATGTATTGATCGATGATTTAGAGATGAAGTGGAGGTGAAGGTGAATTATTCGATGATGTAAGTGAGCTTCGAATGAGAACAAATTTTTAATTAAAAAATAATTATATTTTCGTTATTCTCCTCTATAGATGGAAAATTTTTTATTTTTATTCGAGCCCTAAATGATCTAATTTGATGTATTTGAAGGGAAGAAATTATAAGTTGATATTTCTCGAGTTGGCTTAAGAAGGCACCTGCTTTAGGAAACTGCTCAGGAGAGAGAATTTTCAAGCTCATCTCTCATTGGCATCAGCTTTTCATGCAGTCGATAAATTAAGCAGAAAATGAGCATTAATTTTCTAATTTTTCATTATTTCGATTTTTTTTCTGAAATACTGAAATTTATCCTGCACTTGTTTTAAAAAAGGCAAATTAAAAAAATCTCGTAAAAAAATTTTCTTTTCAGAATATTCGTTTGAATCACTGGCCTCATTTTCTTCGTGCAAAGATACTTATTTCCCACTTAATAGAAATCTGCTTTGGAGTAAATAAGAAATTGGAAATGTCCTCCCTCCAGAGACTACTTTTAGTGAATTTTTGAATGAAAAACTAAGCTATTACAGCCTACTTGATTTTGTGTGAAGAATTGGGATCCGTTACTCTTACCTTTTCGTTTTAGACTGTTTATTTTGTTCATTTTCCCATGTTCAACTTTCCATGAACTGCTAGGATGCAAATGCACTCTAGATCCTCCATTTCTGACCCTTTTCAACTTGTTTTATTGGTCATAATGAATATATTTCTTGAAATTTTAATGAAACCTTGGGCAAGGCTGGGTAAAGCCAAAAGAAGCCCCAGAGCATCATAAATAATTTTCGAGCTTCTTTTTCATTTTTTTCTCAAATGCAGTGTAAACTTGAAAAGTAATTTGACGAAAAAAAATCTAATTTGGGTTGTGAATATTTTAATCTAAAATTTAGATTTTTGAAACCTCTCAGAAACCCGCGAGTGGAAGCATCTATCCCCTTGCCCCTCCCCTCCCCTTCCCCAACCCTGATTGTGCGTAAAAATTGATCAAAATTTGATACAAAGATTTTCATTCAAGTCACATTTGTATGTGACTCAAAATGAGATTTCACTCAAATTTTGGCTGTACACAAAGAGGCACTAAAGCCCTTGAATTTTTCAGTTGTGTTTCAGAGACACTATTATAACCGAAATTCAGCTGCCAAGGTAGAATTGAGGCCAAAAATAACTTCTGGAGGCTAAATGAAGTCTTGAAATTTTTTAAATCGTTTATATTTTTTCTTTACCGTATGAACATAATGTGTCAAAAAAATTTTACTTAAGGTTAATTTAAAACGAAAATATGACTCATTAAGTTTAAGTAAAAATCGATCCTAAATGGTAGATGCCAAAAATTTGAAAACGCTTAAGAAGCCTCAAATAACTTGCGAATTTCATGGGTATTAGGAATTGTATGATTTCTGAGCAGGGTTGTTTGAGGATGGATTGAAACGGTAGGAGGTAATTTTTTTCAGAATATATAGATATAATTTGTTTGCAGCGTACTCTATGAAGTCATTACAATGTTGTAACAAACTAACAATATACATATCACATATAGAGACAACAAATGTTGTAATAAGTAAAAAAAATAAAAATTTCAAATGTAATGTTTAAAAATGAAAAAATAAATAATAATTATGCTAATCACTTCGTGAAACATGAATATAAATTTTCTGTTTTCAATCAAAATATTCGGCAAAAAAATAATTCTCTCAATTAAATTATGCCCACGCACAAAAAAATATTTATTTGCAATTAATTTTTTGTAATAAAATCTGATTTTATTCGAAAATTGTGATTTTCAATTTAATTTCTCATTTATATTAAGAGACTACCTATTATAATTATGCAAGTTGCCATTGAATATGAATTGCATATTTCTTTGCATAAGTTCCCTATTTATGTGTGTAATATATCTATTACAAATATTAATAATGAAAAAATGGTCATGAGCGGAGTTTTAGCCCACAACCCCCCGCTCATACATTGTTACTATGAGACTGAGAACTATAGCATATCCAAATTTCAACTTCACTGGAGAGTTTTAAAGAAATGATATAGGAATACGTAAGGAATGGTATATATGTAATTCGTAAATCTTAGTCTATGTAAATTAGAAATGCAGTTGAGTATTGTGGCATGGCTGCTTAACATTTTTTTAATATAAATTTTAATGAATTTAACGATATTCGCGAAGAAGTATCTCGTTAAAAAATTGTTATAACAAATTCACTCCCTGCCCTCCCCATCTGATTTAATTAAATTAGACCATTCATGTTTTTCTTTTTTTAGTAATATGAAATTTCATTCATGTACGAGTATTTAAATAATTTTTTTGGGGATTTTGGTGATTTATTTATTTCATTATCGGTATTTGAATGATGTTTTTTAGCTATTCAGTGATTCAGTTATTACCGATTTTTACATTTTAATTATGCCGACTTCTTTGATTCGTGACCTTGTGAAACACTCTTCGTTACTGTTCATTTTATATATGTAATTTTTCGAAGATCTCGTATTCGTAAATTTTGTCCAATTAAAAATGCATTTTTACAAATGGCGGACATTCTTTACATCGTTATTCGTAAGTGAATGATTGCAGTTCTCGTAAACGCACTGAAGTGCAACGAAGAGTGGGCAAGATGTAGTTTTAAATAGTCAGTTGCCATTATTAAATGAAGATACTGATGAAGATTATTAGAAGAACATTGTGATACGAGATTCTAAATTCACGTATTGAATTTAAATTGTTTCAAGTTTTCTTAATTATTTAAGTCAGTTGCATAAAAATTATTAAAAAGTTTTATTTAATGGATAATTATACTCGTACATTTTTTTCAAATTTTTGTTCTGCTAAATGACGAATTTCTTCACGTTGAATTTACTCCTATTTCTGATGGTTTTTTAATCGTATAAAACAATGGATAACGATAACTTACTCATAGTTGTGGTATCAAAGAACAATTGATAAGATGTAGAAAAACTAAGTATTGTTGATAGTATTTTAGATTAAACAGTAATTTTTTCACAAAAAAAAAAAAAAATGTAACAGTGGTAATGTTAAGGTATTTTTTGTGATTGCGAAATATTAGAATCCAAATATTATTGCGTTCTTCTTCACCTGTAATTTATTATTTCAACGATGATTATATATACTTAACCAACTGCTTGTAATTGTCGCCAAAAATTCGATAACGCGAATATATTTGATTAACAAAAAAATTGAAAGTCATCCATTGGATTACCTTTGTTTGCGAGAAATCGATAACGAAAAAGTTTTTTTACCATTTAAATTCACAGCTTTCGGATATAGGTACCTAAAGTCTAATCTCGGTGACTCCCTTGGTTCCATACGAAACGAATATTAATTACAACCGTGTATGGAAAATATTAAACGGAAAAACGTTTAACACATTGTCGTGACCAGTTTAATTATTAACTTGATGTTTAATGTTCCATAGACGGACAGCTCAAGGTATTATTTAATATCGCATCGTTTTACGTTATTCGTCAAGTTAATGCGAATATTAAAAACGAAGGAAATTGGTACGAGCGTAATTTTAATTCAAGCACTGTGTCAGTAATTTCAGCCGCGTTTTACGAGCGGGGAAAGTAAACCTTGGCGATTTTGCTGAAATTCTAACTGGTAATTTTTTAACAACGTAGATTAAACGTACGTGTTAAACGATGGGAATGCAGAGACTAATTGGTCTTCGGGAGTGATATAGACTTATGATTGATCAATGTTGAATGTTTCATTTAGGAAGGTAACGTGATAAAGATGTCTTTGTTTGGATTTCAGTTTAACGCCCTGAAATTCGTATTTATTCGGAGCACAGTTTCTCGGTAAAGAGTTCTTTGAATTTGTTTCTGGTGTTTGAAATCTGCAGTGGTTGACTTTTGAGTGTTGTATGAATTAGCAGATGGAGAAAGTAAATTCGTCATTGAATGGAATAATTTTTAAGGTATTAATGAAAATGAAATTATTAGGTATAGAATATTGAATGTTTAATCATCCCTGAGTGTTTCACAGATGCAGAAAAAATTTCGACCACGCCTACATCTCGTGTCAAGGTTATATACGAGTGAGTTCATGATTGATGGTATTTCGTGTTCGTCTATGAGTATGTGTCTACTAGTATGAAAACTTCAAGCGTGGCTTCGAGCCTGTGTGTCTGACGTCTACGTCATAACTTTATGACTTTATCAGGCCAGTCGGTACCTGTAATATAATTATTCTTTCCTCCAGTGAAATATCTCAGGTGAAGTGCATTATTGTATTACATTTCCTAATTTCCTCCAAGAGTGTTATTATTTCACTTGAAATTACGCGTTATCGTTTTACTCGGTGTTATTTGTTACGTTTATCGCTTGTGTGTAATTTTCTTATCTTTTACATGTGATGAATGAGGTTTTGATTCTTGCGATGTACTTTTACTTGAATTCCTTTAGTGAGAGATCATTTTTTCATTTTTTTCGATTTCGCTACGACGTACTTTGGTTTAGCCAAATATTAAATTGATATTTTTTTACAATTTAATGGGACTCGTAGTGCCTGCCTATCTAAGTATTTGTTCTTCAAGTAGTTTTATGACATTTTCATAAACAACGAAGTACATTTTAAAGTATAATCGCAATTAAATGACAGATGAAGTGTGCATATGCATTTCGTGAGAATGATAAATAAACCCTTAGCCAGCGTAAAACAAATCAACGACGGTGAAAAAATTCATCCCATACTGTAGGTATATGCTATAATAATCGCAATATAAAGCTCATTAATTGACATGGTAAAGCAAAACACTCTACTTGGAACCAGTTCAATATAGAACGTGCTCATTTTCAAGTATCATGTGCTACGTTTGAGAAAAAAATATGTCGACATGTCAACATAAATTCGTACGCTAGCTAATGGAAGTTATACTATCTGATGAAAAACGACTGTCTACGATATTTCAATCGTTCAAACGAAACTATATACTTTAAAGAAAATATAAAGAAGAATCTTAAAGTCTTAATTAAATATCGCCCGATGTTCTGAGAAGATCTGTACTAATGAACTTGATTTCTTGTGATGGACAAAATGTGCCAAAACTTTGTCGCTGGGAATTGAAATCAAAATCATTCGAGTACAGATGTTTTTGAAATAAAACAGAGTATTTTATTTATGCGAGCCTGCAGATTTAAGAAATTTGTAATGTTTTTGAGCTATACTTGTTTTGTTGTTTTATGGAAAAAAAAATAGGTAGTAGAGTTTTTTAATATTTAGGTATCTACATTTCCATCAGTGACTATGACATTCATGTATGCTCTAAAAATTTACTTTTTTGAAAAATATCATGTTCATTTAGGCGTGCTTAAAAATTCAGTTTATGGAATGACATTTATTAAGCCTTCTTTTGAGATCTTGTTGCATTGTGACCACGCCCCTTCCAGCACTTTTCTACAAAAATTTTAATTCGCCTCACCTTAATGTAAACTCCTCTACTATAGTTATGTTACTTTTCTGAGCTGTTGTCAAGAGAGGGGGGGGGGTAGTAGACAAAACCCCTTCCATAAGCTCAGTTTATTAAATGTTTAAATGTTGTTAAATCGTTTTTGTGTATTACCAGTCGTCAAGTAAGTACTTTTAAACTGAAATCACATTCACAAATTAAAAAAAAAATACGATTGATTGAGACTAATCTGATTGGAAACAATTATTACAAACCAAGTTTTCTTAACTACCTTTACTGAGATATGCGCAATCATAAATTTTTAAACAATTATCCCCTCCCCCTTCCGCATTGGCTGAAAACCAACAAAATGTGTATTTTGAAAAAATTTCAAAACTTTTTCATACATTCTGGCTGAAATCCTGTTGCTTTCTTACTTAAATACGAGATGAATATACGTACAAATTTATGACGAAAAAAATAAAAATAAAACAACATAAAAAAAATAAACTTCTTCACGGATCTATAAATTAGGAAAACCATTTAATATATTTATTTGTGATTAAAAAACTTATATCGTTTCAAAAATTTCCCAACGATGTCAAAAATATTGAAAACTTGAGAATCAATTTTTATACCTACCAAAAACAAGGAAAATTATCATTTCCATATTTTTAATTTTTTTGGTGGCGAAATGAGAAGGGGCTCAAAAAAACAACTAGCTTGATTATAGAAAATTCGAGCCAATACGTTTCTGCTTTTTTAACTGAGTTTTTAATAAAAACGATAGCTATTACAGCCTACCTGCTTTGGGAGGGGGAGGGGAAGGTCTTCAAATCTTTGCCTTTCAGAACATTTGTAATCATCTAGAAACTTTCAACTTTTTGGTTTATATATTTCTTCCTCTCAACATTTGGTGAGAGACTCTTCTTAAAAAATGCAAAAAAATACTTTTTTGTTTTTTAGACACACCTCGAAATGGCGTATCACTCAAATTTTGTGGAGGGGTGGAGAAGGGGCGAATTGCTCAAATTTTTCGTTTTTGATCTCATATGAAAGAGTGAGTCACGGACACCAACATTTACGAATTTCAAACTCCTAAGTGCATTTTGAAAGGAGTTAAAACAAAAAACGACATTTTGAGGAAGTTTTGAGTCATAGAATTTCTTGAATTTTCCATATCTCTTCACCAAATCAACCTAGAAAGCTCAAACTTTGTGTCTAGAGTTAGTTTGTGACCAGAATATGACCTCTTGAATTTAGGTCAATATGGATCCAAAATGGCAGATCAACAAAATTTTAGTAGAGCTTGAGGAGCCTCAAATTGATAAAAATGTAGTAAATATGAATTTACACGATTATTGGAGATGAAAAATATACTATGTCTCAAAAGCACCTTCACACATAATATTAGAGGGGAGAAGGAGGGGTTATCGAATTTAAAATGCGGTGGGAGACTGGGGATACATATGAGTTCGAAATTTTTTTTATTGGGGGGTCATATGGTAAAATGAAATCATGTGACTAACTTATTATGATTTTAGCTTCTCAAATGAATTTGGAGGGGAGTTAGAGCAAAGAACGACTTTTAAAGGCGAAATAGCTGCAGGAAATTTCATGAATCTTCGACTTCTCTTCACCAAATCAATCTACAAAAGTTAAACTTTGTATGTAGGATTAGTTCACGACCAGAATATGATCTCTTAAATATGTATCAAAATGTATCCAAAAGGCTGATCGTAAAATTTGTGGATGATTTGAGAAGCATCAGTTGCATGGTAAGAAGTATCACATTTCTTCTACATTCAGCTTCTTAAGTGGTTTTGCAAAGGATTGTTGGGATTTCCAGACTTGGAAATTGGGTTTAATCTGTAGACATGAAGGGCTTAGCAACGTTATATGCAAACCTGAACAAGACTAAGTTGAAAACTTACCTGCAGTAATGTGACATGGCTGCTTACGTTTTTTTTTTTCATCTCTTGAATCCAACAAAAATTGCAAAATTCAAATTTTTAGATTTGAAAAAACAATGAATTTTCAAACATTAATCCATGGTAGTTATTTACATCATGCTTAAATTTTCTCAATCATACCTACCATTGATCTTTTTAACCTACCTGTCCTGGATTTTCGTAACATCAATACAATTCCCCTTCAGTACATTATATTAGAGCACTATAGATCCGGGTACGCTGGGCAGCCCATTGTGTTTTTTAAAGAGTCCGTTCATACGGCTGTTTCATCGTAAAGAGTACCCTTGGTCACGACGGTAAGAAAGTTGCGTTGACGGACTTTTTAAAGAACAATATGATGGCCCAGCTTACCCGGGTCTATGATGCCCTGATAATATCCCTTCACCTGATAGGTACCTAATGATTCATATACACATTATAAAATGTTTAATGCGCTTATGTAAATAACATGGATTTATTCAGCCTAAATATTTTGTCAGCGATACATGAATGTGACGAGGTATTGCATTCTTTGGTTAATTCCTTATCAACCATTTCTACACATATTTTCCCAAGTAGTGGGCAGATATACATGAAGGTAGCAGGTGATGCTTATGTAGAAATGGTAAGCGGAGGTTTTATTTTTGTATGATGCAGCTCTTAGCGAGTAACTATGATAAACATATCTTTCTAGTTTCTGTATATTTTGTTTCAACGAATTTGGCATACTTAATGTTCTTTCAAGTGCCTACGTATTCGAGCGGAACTCGAAATAAAAACAAACATTCGCGAAGGTCGTTCGGTGAAAACAGTTCGTATATGTTGAAAAATTGATAAACGCGGAATTAGGTTGTGGAGGGCTTCTTGAGAATAGCTCCGATTAAATATTTTGGAGTATGAATTCCACCGTGCTAGAGTGCAGTTTATGGCGTTATCTAGGTTTACCATACTCTGATATTCGTTTTTAATCTTCCATAGACGCGAGTATGGCCTGAGGTAAATATGCGAAACGGATTAAAGCCTTTGAACGGCGCTTTGTATTATTGAACTTGGCTCGTGTTGTAGGAAAACAATGAGAAGACGAGGTGCGGAGGCGATTCAGCCGAGTATTATTTTTCTCAGATAAGACTATCTTTTGTGGAGGTTACTACATCTTTGCAAACATCAAAGTTTATATTATTACCGGTCGTGGGTAGAAGAAATTTTTTCCTACGAGACAAAATAAATACGGGATTTGTGAGCACGTAGGGAATGGGAATAGGCGCGTGCGATTACACTGGTACTTTTTCTGTGTGGTTTTCGCGACAAAGGAGTATTCGGATATTCAGTCGCAATTACCTTCAACTTTATCGCTGTAATGAACACAAAGAGAATGTTACGGAATACCTTATAATTTTTCCGTTGCGTTCGCATTCGTGTGGCATTTTTTGGCAAAGTCGTATAAAACGCGTCCAATAGAGTTACTATACGCTCCACCATTTCGTATATCTAATTAGTTCGAAAAACTCTACACGAACGAAACGCTGTCGTTGCCAATTCTCTTACTTTCTTAGTTTTTAAATTGAAATTGTTAAGTTTGAAGAGAATGAAAAAACGCTACTAAACACGTCGCAAGCGATGATGAAAAATCTTAATTCCGTACGAAACCGAAATTTCAACGCCCACGCGATCCTACAACAATCGCCAATTGTAGAGGAAGCGGTTACGGGCTCGCGGCAGACCTGACCGATCTATGGTATAAAGTGAAGAGTATTGAGCATAAAATGTATAATGAAGTTTGACCTTGGGTCAAGGAGTCTCTTCTCTCGTTCAGTTTTTCAAGCATACATGTGCAAACAACAACAACATTTGTCAAACTTCTCGCACTCCGCCTGTCTAGCGGTGCCGCGCGGAGCGTGGGAAGTTTGCCAACAACTGGCCTTGTCGCAGACACGTTTTATTAGCTTTAGTACAAACGCGGTGTGTTTTTGTTACCCCTCCTTACCGTCGTGCATGCCGATTATTAGCCATTTTTCGATAATTAATTTTACCGCTTCTTGATTAGATTTGTGGCGAGGTGTCCCGGTAATTTGTCGTCGATATGCGAAATGCAACCGATACTTCTCGGAACGCTTATCGGTGGAGGGGATTTTCGCGGAAAATTCGATAGCTTTTCGAACGATAGGAAACGTTCGTAGTGATACGCCGGGCGTTGAAATGAATGCGGTGTGTGGGTGAAACTCGACAATTACAAACGTGCTGTATGACTAGCAACGGTTTTTAATGGAGTTTTCGGTTGGGTCAAAAAATACATTTTTCTTCGACCGTCGCGTTTATCTCAATGGGAACATTTTTCGAATAACTGGTATTTAGCTGAATTTTTGATACGAAATGGAGCTATTATGAGGAACTCGATTGTAAAGGAGGGGAAGGGGCAGCTCATAACTTCATACTTCATAGTAACACTACTCATAAAAAGTAGAATAGGTATCAAGATATGCATGCTGCATGGAACTGGAGAGAAGAGGTCGTGTGTTGTACTCTCCCTATTGAAAGTCCAATTCCATCTAAATCGGTTTTTCTCATTTTTCTCGAAAACTGTGCACCGTACAGGGGAAATAGCTCAGTAATAAAATGATCATCATTAAATTTCAACTGAAAAAACTGTAAGCAGCCATGCCGCATTATTGTAGCTGAATTTTTAACTGGAGCTCGTTGAAGTTTGGAAATAACGTTGCTAATCCCTTCATGACTACAGGTCACACTCTCACACCCAATCGAACGCATATTTCTCAAATTATAACCGCTTGAGGCTCCTCAAATTATCTTCAAAATTTGTACGATCCGCCATTATCGATCTATTTCGACCCACATTTAAGAGATCATATTCTGGTCATGAACTAACCTTACATACGAAGTTTGACTTTGTAGGTCGATTTGGTGAGGAGATATGGAAGATACATGAAATTTCCTGCAGCAATGTCCCCTCCAAAAGCCCTTTTTCGCTCTAACTCCCCTACGAATTCACTTGGGCAGCTAAAATTGGTATAGATTAGTCACTTGAGCTTATTTTATCATATGACATCGTAATAAAAAATATTCGACATCTCGTGCCCCCTCCGCCCTTCATTCTGATGTCGATAACCCCTCCTTTTCCCCTCTAATGTCATGAATGGAGGTGAATTGGGGACGTAGCATAATTTTTATGCCCATTAATCATATGTGTTCATATTAATTACATTTTTACTAATTTGAGAGTCCTCAAGCTCTACTCAAATTTTGATGATCCGCCATTTTGCATCTATTTTGATCCAAATTCAAGAGGTCATATTCTGGTCACAACTAACCTCACACACAAAGTTTCACCTTTCTAGGTTAATTTGGTGATAAGATATGGAAGATTCAAGAAATTTCATGACTCAAAACTTCCTCAAAAAGCCATTTTTCACTCTAGCTCCCTCAAAATGCACTTAAAAAGCTGAAATTTGGATATGTTGGTGTCGGTAATTCACTCCTTTATATGTGATCAAAAATAAAAAATTTGAGTTGTTTGCCCCTTCTCCAGCTCCCCTCAAAATTTGAGTGATCCGCCATTTCGAAGTATATCGAAAAAACAAAAAAGTATTTTTTCAAATTTCTAAGAAGAGTCTCTCACCAAGTTTTGAACAAATATCATGAATACCCGCCGGCGCTATTCGTGGAGAAAAAATACATATATATATCAAAAAGTTAGGCATTTGCCAGATAATTACAAATGTCCTGAAATGCAGAGATTTAAAGATCTCAGCCTCTCCCGACTCTCTTCCTAAATCAGGTAGGCTGTAATGGCTATCCTTTCAAGTTGAAAACTCAGCTAAAAGGTCTTACCATCTTTTTCGTAAACCCATTAAGGGAAGTAGTGGTGGTGAGGCTATGAAAAACATGGCGATATAGTAGAGTATTAGCGATCATACTCAATTTACAGAGAATTAATGGAAACTTTCGTCTTGTCGTTTAGTATGATCATGTGAACATTCTTTATCAAATAACTTTTCATGGAAGTTTTGTTTCGGTCAAATGCAATACTACCTGAACTAGAGACATGAAAGCATTTTTAAAATGATGTATTCCTTTTTGAGGCAAGTCGATATTTGTGTGGCAAAAATTTGTACGTATGGCAAGCTCGAAGCCATTTCGTGTATAATATCTCAAAATCACATCATTCACAAATTTCATTGTGTTGAACATAGAAATACTCAAATTTTGAAAACAACTGATACCAGTTTGCCACTGGTTGGGGTTGGGAAATCGAATATTTTTCATTAGTGATGCAAACCCTTTCCGAAAACATAATTTCCTTTACTCATCCAAAATGACTTGAATACCCAAAATTTCATCTTTTGGTACCTCAAAACTGAAAATTGCGAAATGTACTTAGAAAGCTCAAACTTCTTAAATGATATTTGTTGGAACCATAATGGGAAACCTTAAATTGGGTTGATATGATCCCAAAATTGGCAAGTGTCAGTTTGAAGAAAGTTTGAGTAAATTTTAAATGCAACTTCACAGCTTGTTACAAAGAGGCTCTAGGAAATTATTTGTATTAACTACAAGCCTGCCCTTACCCTTGAAAAATTCAGCTCCATTATTGTAGCATGGCTGCTTACGGTTTTATTTTTATTGCTCTTTTGTCCAAATGAACCTTCTTTTAGGTAATTTTCATCATATTCAAGGCTCGATAACCGGTTGTCTAATCTATGTTGATTTTTCTTCAACCATTAACATCGATTATTTTCGTATTAAAATTTTACAGCTGTTTGAATACGCGATACGATGACCTACATATGAACTGTTGTTTGTTTTAGCCAATGGAAAATCCTTTGATTACGTTACGGATAATGAAGAGTATGTTTTAAAACTCGCGAATCGTGTTTGTATTATATTCTTACCAAGTCGTGTTTTTTTTTCTCATTGAGATGAAGGAATGAGATTTTTGATATCGAGAAGGTTTAGAATCTTCAAACACTGTTCGCATCACGTCATTACTACACTATGGTTTAGTAAATTTAGACTTTTTTTACGGGAAAATTAGAGACTAGTTCCTCTAACAGTATACTTCAAATCCCTATTCCTAAGTGATGTGCGTAACTGCGTATGTTCCAGGAGGGAATGGGTTGGAATCCGCCAAGGGTTCTTCACTATAACTGCCCAGTTATAATTGTAGGGAAAAAATAGTTCAGTGTAATTTTATTCTACAGTAAATTTTCTACAACTTTCATATAAACATTTTTTTTATCACTCATAGGTGTGTTTGAAATTTGTTACTTTAGTGGTTTCGTTATAATTGATTCAATTATAGAATTTGAGATTACACATGCAAATGAAAAATGCGTATAAAATGACTTGTGTCTGCATACTAACCCAATCATGACCCTATGGAGGTCTCAGCCCCCTCCCCTCTTCCTCAATTACATACCTACTTAAGTAAGAATATTTTCAGGTGAGTAAAATGCGTTTAATGTGTACTATATACGTGTATAATTACGTATGACACCTTCTAACCGGGTACTAACTTCAATTTGTCTCAGTCTTCTCTCCATACTCTCATATAAAGTTATACCAAGGATCAGCAGATTATATGAAATATTTGAAAAATTTTTACATCTCATTTATGTTTGAAAAAATATTTCAAAATTATAAAAAATGATAAATTTTTCAAAATTTGAGCTTTTTCTTCCCTGGTTTTTCTCTACATCTGTAAAAAAAGGTTCCTTACGTTGCAAATGTTATAGTGACGAAATAGAGTCCATAAAAAGAACCAATGAACCAATGTACATCTGAGTTTTATTTCTATATCGATATTTGCATTATGAGGCCGAATTGTGTTGGACATAAGCTCATTTTACTCGCATGAAAATATTCATACTTAGGTAGGTATGTATTTGAGGGGGAGAGGAGGGGCTGAGACATCCATAGGGTCATGATTGTATTAATATGTGGTCACAAGTCATTTTATATGCATTTATCATTCGGGTATATCATCTCACATAGCATAATTGAATCAATTGCAATAGACTCTCAAAAGTACCAAATTTTAAACATTCCTAACTCGCCACCTGTGGGTCGTAGGAAAAAAATGTTCGTATGAAAGTTGTAGGAAATTTAGTGTAGAACAAAATTGCACTAAGCTATTTTTGCTCTATGATCAAATCCTGAGGAGATAGAGTGAAAAAACCGTTTTAAGGCTTTCGACCCTTCGTGGAATCTAAGCACACCATAGAAATAAAGACTTGTAATGTGTTGTTGGTGGAGGTAATTCGTACATATTTATGAATAGGAATCTTTGTTGGGAATTTTTCCTTAAACAAACTTTGTATGGTCTATAGATTGCTGGACTAATGAATTCATTGAATCTTCTGTTCATTTAAAACTTCAAATGAATAACAATTGAAAGAAAATATAGTTATATTTTTACTGACAAAATCAAAGTGTCACGATGATATTATGTTATAATTTCGATCTTAATAGGTATTATGATATCTTAATGATATCAAAACATGATATAAATGCTCAAAACAAAATTATCCATGTTATTATTTTTTTTTTGTTAATATGAACATTTTGTAATTTTATCAAAAGGAAATAATTCCATATGATAATTTTCTATATTTTATTGATCCCCATAAAATCGCTGAATTATTTTGATCGAGTTTGCAGCAAGTTCCCTATACGATAAATTTTATAATGATTGTTCTAATCATTTACGTTATTGCTGCGTGGAAAATTTACTTATCAACTTTTGATTAATGCATGGTAGAAAAACAGTTGAAATTATGCTTACAAATTGCCTCACAAACGTACCTACACCAATACCGCCATCATGTACGGGAACGCGTGTGAGTAATTACTTGAGAGAGCTAGAGCTCAATTCCCCTCGCGACGCTCTTACGTTCTCACCCAGACATCCTCCTACGTTGACCCAAACCATAATACTCGTTTTATACCCATTCGTTAATTCCGTGCACTCGTTGGATTATTATTGCAGGATCTAAACATGAATAATTAAACGACGAAACCTGCTTCGAGTTTCCAAAGAATGTATAATCTGAGCGAGATGAACTGCGGTCCGGCACCTGAATATGGCAAGCTAACAGTAACCGCGCCGATGGACACTAGCGCGACTCCAAAGACGCCGGAAATAATAAACTCGCTGATGGCTATTACGAATCCTTTGGAAGAATACGTTAGACGAAACATCGTACCGGAGGAAAAATTATTATCGCCTTCCGAATACACGTCGCCTGATACTTGTAGCAGTTCCAGCAGTAATGTCGATTCGCCTACGTCTTCGCCTAGTATACAAAGCATGTGTTCTCAATTAATCAAAGAAAGCTTGAAGTTGACTTTACAAAAAAAAAGGCAAAATAATCTATCGACTAGTGAGAACGATTCCAACGCCAGCACACCTTTGAATCCAGTTTGCCCTTTGACTGGTAAATTCGCGCTACGAAATGACGAAAGTAGCTTCGATACCGAAGAAGATGAAGGAAGCATGTATGGTGATTTCAACGGTAGTAATTGTGGTGTAAGTATCGCTATCTGAGCTCGTTTATATTGATAAAATTACCTGTTCCGTGAAATTACTTACCGATTCTTTAGCAGATATTGAATCGAAATGATGTTGGTAAAGTAATTTAATTAATGAGCTATGAAAGTTGAGAGCATGTTGACTTGTTATCTTCAATTTTATCTTTTTCCATTTCTAAGTCTTTATTATAAAATTGTTTTTTCAACGTTTAAAATCGATTGATATGGGTAAAAATTGTTTTTAACGCTATGTATCTAAATGGAATATGCTTAATGTTTTATTTTGTTAATCTAGACGTTTCATGAAATTAAATGCTTCTTGTAATCCATTTAGCGTAGATAATTTTTTTTTCGTTATGCAATGCGGTATCGTGGCCTTTTTGAAATTTCTATTACGCGTCATTATAATATTATTTATGAAAGAGATTTTTACTCGGTTTTTCCCTGTCTCTCTCTCTCTCTCTCTCCTGCGATTAACATTGATTGTTTTGTTCAAAACATGTTAAAAGAATTTAGAATAGGAAGAAATTTAAGTTTTGAATTAACAATTTGTCTCACCTAATTTACATATTTAATGAATATTAGTTCCGCAGTTTTTATCTTTTTTTTATTTATTTATTCATTTTTACGTGAGGTAATAGGTTGGAGGACCAAATTTCGTGTTTCAGAGGAAAAGTACTTTGTTGTCAAATTACTTTAAAAAAATGTGGAAAAATTTCAGTTCTCAAAGGTGATGGAGACGACTCTCAAAGTCAACGTTTTTAACTTTATTTTTTACAAAAATGAAAATTTTTTGAGTTCAAAATTTACAATTCGTGATATTGAAAGGACTAATAATTTTTTTTAAAGCATCAAATTTGATGTGTTTTTAAAAATGAATGATAAGTGGTTAATGCATGGGTTGAAAGCATAATATGTGACGGCGTCTAGTAAAAGGGACCTAACGACCAAAAACGAAATTGTTCAGGATAGCAGCTTAAAGTTTAACAAAATCTAAAAAATTCAGAGTGAAAAACCCTTAGGTCCCTTTCTTTTGGAAAATTTTTTTTCGACCTCACTCATTTAAAATTGCTATATCTCACTCAAAATGGATTTTCAAGGTCTGGGATCACTTCCATTCAAATTTTAATGAAATTTCGAATCAGAATTAAAAATAAAAAAATTTTTGACCGTCCTACCCTTAGGTCCGTATGGGCTTGTTTTTAATTTTTTAAGATTCTGATTACAAAATATGCCCGATTTTTGTGAATATTCTGCCCACGAAGTCCTAAAGAGCTCAAATTGAGCGTATTACCTATTTATAAATTTTTAAAAATACGTGAAATTTTATACTTTTGAAAAAATGTTAAGCTTCTTAAAGGTTGGTAAAATTTACGGCTAAAATTTGTTCTGACTTTAGGGCTATAAATAATGCAACTGTTGAACACACGAAATTTCAAATGCTCTAGAATCATTTTTTTTTTTTCATTAAAAAGTTTTTAAATTGAAAAAAAATTTTTGAGGCTCATGGTAATTTTTCCAATTTTTGAAGGAACTCGAAATTCGGCCCATCTCACGAGATAATAATATATATTCGATTACAGTTTCAGCAAATAATTTGGAAAATGCTAAATATCGTTTCAACGTCTCAGATTCTCTCAAAATTAAATTTTGTTTAAATTAGAAAATGTACTGAAATAATTGATCTCTCCCTTATAGCTTTTTTCTCAAATAAGGGATATTAGGAATAAAAAATTCATTGCCTATCGAGAAGTGTAATAACATTATCAATCAATTTCTCCTCCTCTCTTGACAATTATTATGAAACATTTTGGTTTTATTCGAAGCTTATTAACCTACAATAGGTTACAAAATTTGAGAACGCTTAAAAAATTTTAACAACTTTATTTTTTCTAGTGCACTATTTACCATGAACATTACGCGATTTAAAAAAAAAAAAAAAAAAAAACATTATCATTTTTCTTCAGTCAGTTATTAATATCAGTTTCATCCATTTTAGAAGTGATGACAAAATGGTCATTTTATGAATATTTAAATTTTAAATATAAATTTAATTCATGTATAATTTATAAACAAAATTTTAATTTTAATTTAATTCAAACTGATAACAGAATAATTATTCCTTTTAATTTTCCAATTCAACTAATTTTAAGTTCTATAGATGTAATTCATTCATGAACTATATTGACGTCACTCAGAACCAAAATTTCTTATTTTCATTGCTTGTTGTTCTTAGTCTCTTATAGCTGGGGGATCCAATAGAAATTTGTTCAAATTTCTCGGACACCAGCTGAGAAGGTTCAACCTGTTATAGGTCAATAAACTTTGCCTCTATTATCAATTTTCTACCTCCCCACACTCCCCAAAAAAAATCACAGAAATTCTTTGTATCTAGGTATACGTGCGATAATTATTATCGATTTATGATTTTTTCCACATTCGCCTCTTCACATAAAAACGGAAACCTCTTCAGCAATTTTAAGCGTCGGTTATAATGGCACTGAATTTTTCACAGAAAAAGTTGAACCTGTGTTTTTTGATGGAACCGTTTATAATAGCCAGTGAATCAGGCAATGAAAGATTCACTGGGTTTCAGTGAAAAGTTGAAATATTTTAACTTTTCAGTGAATTTCTACAGTGTCAAACATTTGTTTGTTCATGTTACTCTGTTATCACTTTAAAGTAATGGGGATTTTTTGGGTAGTTCTAGCCATTCCGTGAAAATTTCACTGACCCAGTCAGTGCCATTATAACCGACTCTTTAGCATTTTTTTGAAAACTTTCATTCATGCAAAATAACAAGTTTTTTTTCGCCGAATAACGACTTGAACTTTACGCCTTGAATGAAAATCTAAGACTCAAAATTTTTTCATCAAAAAAAAAGAAGCCTGATCGTGGAGTTCTTGAAATTTTGAAAGTGTAAAAATTGAGAGTGCATCTTGATCATAAATTATTTATTCATATCAGTTAATACGTAAAATATCTGAAACATTGTAATTATTCTGTATATAAAGAAAAGTTGATTTTCAAAATTCAAATTTTTTAAAACTGAAACTCTCAAAAATTGTCCATCATTCTCCTTGAATACGAAAACTTTCTGAGTTAATCACTGGTTTCATTTCACACTTCTTCCCCTCTTCACCACTACTATCATTACTTTTCGAAACAAACCCTAAATCGATGCACGTAGTAGATAATTTATTTTGAACTCGTATTTTTGAGTAGCTTCTCGAATTAAGTGTACCTCTGCCTTTATTCTAATTGAATTGTTTATATTACAGCTTACGCCAGAAGACGAAGAAAAACGAAGACGCAGAAGAGAAAGAAATAAAATCGCAGCTACCAAGTGTCGTCTGAAAAAACGAGAAAAAACTGTCAATCTAGTCCATGTAAGTATCTCGTTTAAAAAATAATGCGCATTCTTCATTGTCTGCTGTGTGAATAAATTTCTCGTGTATAGTGAAAAAGGAATTAATCTTTTTCTCAATTTAATGGAGCGTAAAACGCATTACATCGCCTTCGGTTAAACAATAAAATATTCTTCGAAAGGCCTCGACGACAAATGCGACTATATGAAGTTTGTTGATTTTCATTCACGAATTGAATTTTTATTTCACCTTCATTTTAGGGACTGGTATGTAAGTGTACATGATTACAATTGAGATAACATTTATTGTGGCTAAATGCTATATAGGTATGTTAGAAACGTCTGTTTTGCTTTGAAATTCCTACATCCCAGCGTTGGGATTTATTCAAAATTAAGAGGGAGATAATTTTTCCAAGTTCTTGAACATGGAGCTTCATTGCCCAATACCTTAGTTATGGTTAATTGAGTACAATGGTAATTACTTACAAAAAATTGAATCCATTTTTGAAATACAAACGCTGATACGTGTTTCATTCATGTGTGTACATTATTCTGTAGCTTCTTCGATTCATCTTTGATACGCTTCAGCTACGAAAATCTGATTTGCGGAAGTGAAGCAATTTTAGTACCAAAATATGTTCAAAACGAATACTAAATCATTTCCTTCAGGTAATTTACGCGACAAAAGAACCGCAAAATTCAAATAAAAGTTTTAAGTTATCTCGAATAAGCCTATAAAACGAGATGTACCTTTTGATAATGAAATGAATTCGGAAGATGAATAGATAATTCTCGAATAAATTCTTTGTTCGATGGTGACACTTGGACACTTCCATTAAATTATCAATGGTAATGCTTAAAATACATAAAATTCCAAATGATGCTTCGTGAATCGCTATATTAAAAAAAAAGTATGATTATGTTAACGTGAAATAAACTATTCATTATTATTATTACTTCATTCCAACGATACTAAATATCATTGGCTATTTTGCAGGAATCGGAAGTATTAGAAAACCAAAATCACGATTTGAAAAATCAAATACAAAATTTGGAAAAAGAACGTCGACAATTAATGGACGTGTTAGTGGACATAAAACAACATGTATGAAGCCTTCGCCCGAGCAATCACCGGTTTTCGATTACCAGCAACCGCCGTCCTTTCCAATTCCTATCAGTTGTTCAACGACTACACCGTTTGTCAGAAATGACAATAAAATGAGTTGTTCAGAAAGCGCATTATTCCCAGATCTGCATCATTTAGATACCACGTTCGATTTCCAAGACGCGTTCTTGAAAAATCCGTCGATCATGTTGAATAACGGCGATAACCCGTTCAACGATCGTACATTAAAAAATATATATAATACGTCTTTCAAGCCTAGGCATACCCTTTTTTAAATAACTCAAATTACAAAAATAACGTCTCGCCGAATTTTAATTTTTTGGATAATCCGAATGAACCTCAATACGACAGTATTCATTTCAATGCAGTCGATAGTACAGGAAGTGGTTGTATAGTATGATGGGTATTTTTTCAAAAATGTCGGGATTACGATTCGAAATTTATTTTTTAATTGTTGCCAAAGCTTCTTATAAGCGCTTCGTTGATCGTTATAGGTGTATACTTCGCGAAGTAATGGCCTACTTTCAACGTGTTTTTAAAGTTTACTGTATCTTCGCGAACATTCCTTACTAAAAATATTTTAAGAATTGAGATTATTGAACTTATTATACTCTTCTGAAGCGTTTCGAAGTTCCTTCAAAGAAATAATATATTTTTTAAACTCTTTAATTCTAAATTATTTTCTGGAAAGAAATCACGGCGTGTTTGTGATAATTAATGAAAAGTGAGTACCTACTTAAACTAAAATATTGACTTTTTTTATTGTTATTGTTGATGTATTTTTTTAAGTATGTGTTTTGTGGATGTATCGAAATTATTTTTCAATTTCAACTGTGTCGAGAAATTAAAATGCTACAAGTATTGTTGAATTTCTAGAATAACTTGTTTCATCTATAGACAAATCTGCGAGCACAGCTCTGAGCATTGGCGCTCTTAAGAAGGACTATTTGTCGCTTTAACCTCTAATAAAAATTTTTCAAAAATTAATTTTTAAGCGTACTATGCCTTAAATTCTGATTTTTTAAAACTATGCTTCCTCGTACTAAGTACAAGCATTTACAAGTATTAAGATGTATCCAATGTTTTCAATAATATTAATTTAAAATTTGTTTTCCAAATTTTTGCAGCCTTTGAAAATAGGTATCTAAATGCAAAGTTGAATTTTTTCTTACTTCTCTTTCGAATAGTGCTCCAATCAACTATTTTACACTCGCTCAATATCTTTATTTATGCTGTAAAACGAATAAAATTCTCATGTTCCGTCTGGTAAAGCATTTAAAAAAGAATCTAAAATATTTTTGTTGATGAAAAAAAAACGAACCATTTTATAATTATTTTTACTGAACACTAGCCTCTCGAACCCCGCAATTCCCGAATGCCTGGACTCATATTTTCATTCGTCTTATATTGTTTTTGTATCCATTACTAATTTCTTACATTATGTTAATTATATTTTTTCTTTTATTTATAAAATTATCTTACTTTTTGTGTGCTTCGTTGAACGAATTTTTGTTAAATTTTTTATTCTATCTACTGATGTTATTTGTATGTATATAATTATGAAATATACTACTGTTTATTTTACGTGCATCTTTGTCGACAATTGTACTGCATATGTTTATTTATTTTTTACTTTTTTTTTTATTAACGTGCCATATAGAGTTGAGGAGGTATAGAGGTACGGTAATGTTTTTAGAAGAGCTGCATTAAGCCTGAAGAGGAGAAAAATTGGAAAAGATTACTGACAGTTTATGGATTATTTTGTAATAGAAGGGAAAGGTTATCTGGAAGACAGATTTTTTTTTTAATGGTATGTATTATGGACACTACATAAAAACATGTAGAATGATGAATTTATCATTGCGTAATGAACATGAAGGAAGTCTAAATTTTATTAATTATGGGAATTGGTGAGATTTGTATGACCGATTCGTAGTATATATAAAACAACCTCTTCCCGACGAGTATAAATCTGTAAAAAAATTGAATATTGCTTTAAATTTATCCTTCTGAAGTTTTAAAGTAATTTATCGATATTAGTAAAGGCAAATGCCAGAGATAGTTATTCTCTGCATATATCTTCAAAACTGTAATGAGAAAGTAATTAAAATTCCAAATGACTATAAAATTAAAAAGTACAAAAAAATTGTTTTCGTTTTTATTTTCAGTTCTTTAGTTCCTGTGATATTTTCAAGTAAATGAATACAATATTTGTAATCCGACATCAGAATTTGTCTTCCTCGTAATCCGAACATTGAAAGTGATGGATTTACATCCGAGTAAATATGAATTTGTAGAAAAAAATCAACTGTAAAAATTAATGTTTTAGGTTCAAACCCCTCTACACGCTAGCCAACAAAATCAGATATTCATTTCTCTTGGTCAGAAATCGAAGAAGCTTGCTAAAACGTGTTTCATCTTAATAGTACCTCCTTCACACCTGTGTATAGGCAAATTCATGCGACACTCTACATAAATGTTTGCCTATTCTAAGTATTCTAGGTTGAAATTTTTTATGTTTCGGTAATGATCAAAGTATAGGCACTGAAATAAAGATAATGCAATGTAGCTTCACTTATAAAAAAGTAACGGATGTAAGGGAATAGATGAGGAGAAATAACGAAAAAAAAAAGTAGTAAAAAATAATGGAGACAAGTAAAGTAGTTATTTTTCATATTGTTGGCTGGTAACTTCAAATTTTTTTATTTTTTTATTTGATTACATCTGCCATGTACTACCGCTTTCGCCAGAGGCACACTTTGGATTAGTATTGGATGCTGGTAAAAAATTTTGTCTGATGGATACTGAATGAGGGAGCGAAGAATTGTTGTGTTATTGTTAGGAATTTCTGCTAGAATGTCATACAACCATGATCAAGATTAAATTGATAGAATAGTCGGATTGCTGTATCGATTTCAACGAAGATATATGATAATTTTTATTAAAATTTGCTGTCAACAATTTTGTAGAAATGGTATTGATGTATTACGAAGATGAAGTCTATAAGAAATTCCATTTGAAATCTTCATCATTACTGGTACAGACATCGAACATGGCCGGAATTTTCATCCATTACACCAGAACTTTTCTATCATTGCTTTTTTTTTATCTTTTACTCGACAGGGATGCACCTGTGAAGATCGAACCAGATTATTTTGCTGGGTGCTCCAACTCAATAGAACCTCCTTAACACCACATGCAAGGCTACTGAGGCATTATGTGGTATTTATGTATGATGGTTCGCCTAACCTAGTAACTGAAGGACTCGAAACATAGAATTATTTGAAAATTTATGTTTTACTTGACCATGATAAATATTTTATTTTTATTTTATTATACTTGCACAAGATAGATGAAAAATTTGATGACTTTGTGGCTGGTCACTTAGGCATTTATTTTTTACTTTCAAACTAACTTCATCATCATTCATCATCCACTACTTGGCTATTGTAAGAAACATTCTTTTAATTTTTTCTTCAGTTTTCTCATTATGATTCCTTGCATTCCTTATCAGCTTTATGCGATAAAACCCAGGGCATTCGCTGGGACCTAGAATCCCCCATTAAAATTTTCTAATAGTAATTTCAAAAAACTATAAGTTACCATCCGTAACTAACAATACACTATTAGTTATGGATAGTAACTGACTATAGACTATTAGTCTATTACCTACGATTAGTAACTAAGTATGCATCATTATAGTTACTAGCAGTAACCAACATTAGACTATAAGTTACGTATAGTAGTCAACCATGGCCTGTTAAGCTATAAAAAAATTTAATTTAAATATTTTTAAATTATTATAATTTACTATAAAATTGTTAAATAAAGAAAAAGAAGAATTAATGTAAAAAAAAGTTGAGAAAAATTTTAACTCTGATAAAATAGAAATAATTAAAAAAGATTTTAGTCATTTAAAAAAATTTATTTATACCTAATAGTAGATTAATTATGATATGAGTTAATTGTTGTAAATTACTCAAACTTCTGTACAAAAAGTCCTGAATTGAACGTTTCTGCCCCGACCAACGTGTCCTATCTTTCTTTTTCCTATGCAAAGAATGGCGGGGATGTTTCGTTGCTTCAAACTTCAAAACTCTCCTATTCAGGCTCGTGGCTCTCTCTCGTGTCATTGTGTGTTTACTCCTTGTGTTACAATTCAGTCACAATTTATTTTCATATTTCAAGTTTCGAGTTTCGTGATCCTTATTTGTATGATTCTGTTGTAATCTAAACGCTGCGTCGCGAACTTGTAATATTATACCAACGTAATAAGCAATACTAACAATTACATTACTTATATCGACTACAAATTAAATGCATCATCTACAATGTACTTCTTCAAATGAAAATACGTATGATTACATTATCGACGGCAAATATAATTTTTTAGATACTTTATCGACAATGTATATTATGTTCAAGTTCTTTATTTGGCGACGCATACAATTTTTAAATACTTCATCGAAAGCTTCGGTGCTATGCTGTAATTACTACTCTAATTGGGCGAGCCAGTTTTATACAATACTACTACTACAAAAAATGAATCGTTTCAAAGTTGTTAATAAGAATCCTACCCGACAAACACACCGAATACGAATCGCATACGAATCGAATACTATTTTAGTATTTCTAGCATGCGAATCGAATGTGAAGTTCGCTGCTAATATACAGCGAAAATGTCCGCGTTTTTAGCATTTGTAGCGTTTAATAATCTCACTTTTCACATCCTTTTCGCATGCGAAACCAATACTTATGTAAGCGTGTTATTAGAGTGCGATTCGAATGCGAACAGCGCATACGAACTTCACACTCTTATAGCATGAGTTTCGTCTTCTATTTAAATAATACTCAATAAAATTAAATTATTACAACGCCTATCGAAATTTTTTGTAGATATCTAGATTTTAATATTGTTTTAGTACCATTTTCAACATTTTTTTAGTTTAATATTTCCAAACGCTTTTATTCATAAATATACAGTAGGTTGAGATTCATAGGCATCAAGTTCAGTAGTTTGGAATTCATTGGATTCATGGTCGTTTGGTTCGGTTTCAGATTCATTTAATTCATAATTATTACATCGTTGGCGGGTTAGGCTTGATGTTTCCATCAAATAAGGTTTTGTTTCACCCAACTTTTTTATTCGTTGTTTCGATATCTTAAAATTTTAAAAATCATGTGCAAGTATTAAAAAAACTTAAATTGTAAACATAAAAATACATTATAACATGTTTTATTATTGTAATTACTTACTTTCTTCCTCAAATTCACTCTTTTTTTAAATTCTTCAAATTCTTTATTCCGTAATCGACGTTTTTGTCGATTCGTTTTCATTATAAAATTAAAATTTAACGTATTGAAATTTAAAAAAAAATACACCTGATGCAACACTTTTCAGACTGACTCTTAATAAATGTAATATATAATGAATTATAATTTTCACATGCGATACGTTAGGGAGTTCGCAGGATTTTCGCTGTACTGTATTCGCAGTCGTATCGCAAGTGATTCGAATGCAAATTTGAATTTAATTATATATTGATAAAATAAGTGCGAAATTCTTATACTATTCGTATTTTATTCGCATTTTATTTCAAGCATGTGTACAGTATGCGAAAATCTCATGTGAATAGCATATAAAGATCGCATACGTATCGCAATGTGGAAACCTACATGCGATTCTCATGCGATGCGAATGATGAAAAATTAAAATAAAATGTGATGCGATATTAGCATCTGGTTCGAATACTTTCAACATGCTATTTTTATTTGTGAGTAGCATGCTAGAAATCGCTTGCGATTCGTATTCGCTGTGTTTGTAGGGTAGTAGTGCAATCTAAACGCGTCGTCGGGAAATCGTAATATTATACCAACGTAAAAAACATTATTAACAATTACATTACTACTTGACCACATATTAAATGCATCGTCTACAATGTACTTTTTCAAATGAAAATACGTATAATATTTTATTACATTATCGACGGCGAATATAATTTTGTAGATACTTTATCGACAATGTATATTATGTTCAAGTGCTTTATTTGGCGACGCATACAATTTTTAAATACTTCATCTAAACTTGGGTACTATGCTGTAATTACTACTCTAATTGCGCGAGCCAGTTTTATACTATACTACTACTACAAAAAATGAATCGTTTCAAAGTTGTTAATAAAAATCCTACAAGTGTAATCTAAACGCGTCGTCGCGAACTTGTAATATTATACCAATGTAAAAGCATTATTAACAATTTATTACATTAGGTACTTATTGACGACAAATTAAATGCATCATCTACAATGTACTTCTTCAAATGAAAATACATATAATATTTTATTACATTATCGACGGCGTATATTGTTCAAATGAAAATAAGTGTAACATTCAATTACATTATCGACGGCGAATATAATTTTTTAGATACTCATTGACAACGTATATAATGTTTAAATGCTTTATAGGCGACGAATACAATTTTTAAATACTTCATCGAAAGCTTCGGTACTATGCTGTAATTACTACTCTAATTATGGGCGAGCCAGTTTTATACTATACTACTACTACAAAAAATAAATCGTTTCAAAGTTATTAATAAAAATCTTAGTAGTGTAATCTAAACGCGTAGTCGCGAACTCGTAATATTATACCAACGTAAAAAGCATCATTAACAATTACATTACTTCATGACCACATATTAAATGCATCGTCTACAATGTACTTCTTCAAATGAAAATAAGTATAATATTTAATTACATTATCGACGGTAAATATAATTTTTTAGATACTTTATCGACAATGTATATTATGTTCATGTTCTTTATTTGGCGACGCATACGATTTTTAAATACTTCATCGAAAGCTTCGGTGCTATGCTGTAATTACTACTCTAATTGGGCGAGCCAGTTTTATACTATACTACTACTACAAAAAATAAATCGTTTCAAAGTTCTTAATGAAAATCCTACTAGTGTAATCTAAACGCGTCGTCACGAACTTGTAATATTATACTAATGTAAAAGCATTATTAACAATTACATTACTTCATGACCACATATTAACTGCATCGTCTACAATGTACTTCTTCAAATGAAAATACATATAATATTTTATTACATTATCGACGGCGTATATTGTTCAAATGAAAAGAAGTGTAACATTTGATTACATTATCGACAGCGAATATAATTTTTTAGATACTTCATTGACAACATATATAATGTTTAAATGCTTTATAAGCGACGCATACAATTTTTGAATACTTCATCGAAAGCTTCGGTACTATGCTGTAATTACTACTCTAATTGCGCGAGCCAGTTTTATACTATACTACTACTACAAAAAATGAATCGTTTCAAAGTTGTTAATAAAAATCCTACTAGTGTAATCTAAATGCGTCGTCGCGAACTTGTAATATTATACCCATGTATAAGCATTATTAACAATTACATTACTTATTGACGACAAATTAAATGCATCGTCTACAATGTTCTTCTTCAAATGAAAATACATATAATATTTTATTACATTATCGACAGCGTATATTGTTCAAATGAAAATAAGTGTAACATTTAATTACATTATCGACGGCGAATATATTAATTTTTTAGATACTTTATTGACAACGTACCTATATAATGTTTAAATGTTTTATAGGCGACGAATACAATTTTTAAATACTTCATCGAAAGCTTCGGTACTATGCTGTAATTACTACTCTAATTGGGCGAGCCAGTTTTATACTATACTACTACTACAAAAAATAAATCGTTTCAAAGTTATTAATAAAAATCCTAGTAGTGTAATCTAAACGCGTAGTCGCGAACTCGTAATATTATACCAACGTAAAAAGCATTATTAACAATTACATTACTTATTGACGACAAATTAAATGCATCGTCTACAATGTACTTCTTCAAATGAAAATACATATAATATTTTATTACATTATCGACAGCGTATATTGTTCAAATTAAAATAAGTGTAACATTTAATTACATTATCGACGGCGAATATATTAATTTTTTAGATACTTTATTGACAATGTACCTATATAATGTTTAAATGCTTTATAGGCGACGAATACAATTTTTAAATAATTCATCGAAAGCTTCGGTACTATGCTGTAATTACTACTCTAATTGGGCGAGCCAGTTTTATACTATACTACTACTACAAAAAATAAATCGTTTCAAAGTTATTAATAAAAATCCTAGTAGTGTAATCTAAACGCGTAGTCGCGAACTCGTAATATTATACCAACGTAAAAAGCATTATTAACAATTACATTACTTCATGACCACATATTAAATGCATCGTCTATAATCTTTTTCCTATGCAAAGAATGGCGGGGATGTTTCGTTGCTTCAAACTTCAAAACTCTCCTATTCAGGCTCGTGGCTCTCTCTCGTGTCATTGTGTGTTTACTCCTTGTGTTACAATTCAGTCACAATTTATTTTCATATTTCAAGTTTCGAGTTTCGTGATCCTTATTTCTATGATTCTGTTGTAATCTAAACGCTGCGTCGCGAACTTGTAATATTATACCAACGTAATAAGCAATACTAACAATTACATTACTTATATCGACTACAAATTAAATGCATCATCTACAATGTACTTCTTCAAATGAAAATACGTATGATTACATTATCGACGGCAAATATAATTTTTTAGATACTTTATCGACAATGTATATTATGTTCAAGTTCTTTATTTGGCGACGCATACAATTTTTAAATACTTCATCGAAAGCTTCGGTGCTATGCTGTAATTACTACTCTAATTGGGCGAGCCAGTTTTATACAATACTACTACTATAAAAAATGAATCGTTTCAAAGTTGTTAATAAGAATCCTAGTAGTGCAATCTAAACGCGTCGTCGGGAAATCGTAATATTATACCAACGTAAAAAACATTATTAACAATTACATTACTACTTGACCACATATTAAATGCATCGTCTACAATGTACTTTTTCAAATGAAAATACGTATAATATTTTATTACATTATCGACGGCGTATATTCTTCAAATGAAAATACGTATAATATTTAATTACATTATCGACGGCGAATATAATTTTATAGATACTTTATCGACAATGTATATTATGTTCAAGTGCTTTATTTGGCGACGCATACAATTTTTAAATACTTCATCGAAAGCTTCGGTACTATGCTGTAATTACTACTCTAATTGGGCGAGCCAGTTTTATACTATACTACTACTACAAAAAATGAATCGTTTCAAAGTTGTTAATAAAAATCCTAGTAGTGCAATCTAAACGCGTCGTCGGGTAATCGTAATATTATACCAACGTAAAAAACATTATTAACAATTACATTACTACTTGACCACATATTAAATGCATCGTCTACAATGTACTTCTTCAAATGAAAATACGTATAATATTTAATTACATTATCGACGGCAAATATAATTTTTTAGATACTTTATCGACAATGTATATTATGTTCAAGTTCTTTATTTGGCGACGCATACAATTTTTAAATACTTCATCGAAAGCTTGGGTACTATGCTGTAATTACTACTCTAATTGGGCGAGCCAGTTTTATACTATACTACTACTACAAAAAATGAATCGTTTCAAAGTTGTTAATAAAAATCCTACTAGTGTAATCTAAACGCGTCGTCGCGAACTTGTAATATTATACCAATGTAAAAACATTATTAACAATTACATTACTTATTGACGACAAATTAAATGCATCGTCTATAATGTACTTCTTCAAATGAAAATACGTATAATATTTTGTTACATTATCTACGGCGTATATTCTTCAAATGAAAATACGTATAATGTTTAATTTCATTATCAACGGCGAATATAATTTTTTAGATACTTACTTTATCGACAACGTACATAATGTTTAAATGCTTTATAGGCGACGTATACAATTTTTAAATACTTCATCGAAAGCTTCGGTGCTATGCTGTAACTACTACTCTAATTGGGCGAGCCAGTTTTATGTTATACTACTACCAGAAAAAATGAATCGTTTCGAAGTTGATAATAAAAATCCAAGTAGAAAAATGACAAAAGTCTCTTCTGGATTTCATTCTATAAATACTCTTTGATAATCTGAATTCTGACAGTTGTAATTTCGAATGCATTCTAGTATCTGCGTTGTGCTTACCAAGTTCACGTTTTTCTAAAAATACAAAGTTTGTAAAAAAAAAAAAATCACATAGAAACCATGCCGAAAAATTCAAAATTTAAACTTCACCTGATTATCACGCAGAAATTGTACCAACGAGTCTATGCAATGGATAAAAACACCTATAACCGAATCAAAATCAACGAAGAGACATATCATCAACAGTTTCAGAATTTTGAATATTCAATCCAGAAAACCAACCAAGGAATAGAAACTTGCAATGGAATCGTTATGTCCGCAAGAAACGAACTCATACAATTAATGAACACTTTCCGTCAACAAGCGAATACGAATTTTTCAAATATCGCGAAAGTCATAAATAATGACCAACAGATCATTCTCCAACAGTACACGATACTCAATGAACTCCAGAATAATATTCATTTACAACAACATCTTATTTCTCTATTATTCGATTCCAATCGTGTTATGAAAGACGAAATGACTATACAAAAGGAAATAATACGATCGCTCATCGCACGCAACCTACCCAACTCAAGTAACTAACGGCAATCAAAGTCCTACTATTACTCATCCTACTGTCGTGGTGCGAGTCTTTGAACGTGACCTATTTTAGGCACGAGCAATACTCGATGGCGCCTCCGATGTGTCCGACGCATTTTTCTTGCTGACCAGCAAAAATTGTCATCGGCACAACGGTAGGTGCCGACCACTACGTGTGGATACAGTTGAGTTCGAAAGTTTCTCCGAGAACGTCCTTGCGAATTATTTTTCTTATATGCAGACAATTACGGTTTTTTTTGTATTCTCACTTTTTACATATATATCATGTCTCACAAATAATTTTTTTCTTTTACCTAATCATTCTCATCTAAATTAAATGTTTTATTCATAACTATCAAAAATCATTTTTTTTTTCTTTTCTCTTCGACCAAAGTCATATTCGTTTATCTTTGACCAAATTCACCGGAGAAGGTGCGAGTTGAACGCTACACTACCAAATTCTACCTACTACATGGAACTGAAATGCTGATCAAAGTACCATATTATAAATAATCCTATACTTGTATACAAATTTTTACTTTTTCATAAAAATTTCCATTTAAGGGGGGAGGGATGTTATACCCCATACCTTACCTACCTATCTATATTGAACCTACTAACTACATCTATATGTATGTTATACCTACTTGCAAACCTTATTCATTCTATATTAAGGGATATATGGACTGCATTACACAACAATGTTCTAAGTGAAATGAGGCGCCATAGACTTGTTGATCGATCTTATTTTTGTTTTTAATAAGAAAAACTGGTAATGAATGAAATCATTCATGTTATTTAAATAATTTCAAAGACAAACAAGCGAAATTTGTTCAGTTTGATTAACTGGCTTTGTTATAATTTACATTACATCAGAAACTTGATGTAGTTAAAGTTTATGGCGCCTCATTTCACTTAGAACATTGTTGCGTAATGCAGTCCATATTATATACCCACCTATTCTATCCTATATATATATGCTATATATTATATTTTTAACCTTTGAATATTATTTGATGTAATTTCCTATTATTACGAAAATACTGTTTATCACAAATATTTTTGACCTTTGAATATTATTTGACATAATTTCCTGTTATTGTTTTTCTACTTCATAATTTGTACTTTATACTTGTTTTGTAAAACGTCATATCCTGTTTTTGTTTTTCAAAGACAAAGCTTCCTTTGTTTTATTTTAATATAAATAAGATGTAATAGCATACAATAATCAGTTTTAGTTAGTTAGTTATTTAGTTAATTATTAAGTGGCATTCAACAAGCCAGCAGTTTTTTAATTCAGTTCTTAATCATGTAACAATCAGTTCAATTGTTATTAAAATAATAAAGAGTTGAAATTGTGATCTCATATTTGTGATTCGTAACAATAGGTAGGTAAAGAAAAGAGATGATTCATGTTTTATAACTTAATGTTTTTGAATGTTTATTACATATTTTTTTTTTTTTTTTTTTTTTAAATCAGTTCTTTTCAATTTTATGAAATTAAATTTTGTGAATTTGATAACTGATTACCACAACTGGATAAGTATCAAAAAAAAAAAAAAAAAAAAAATATACCTAATTCAAATATCTTTTTAAACTGCTTCGAGAAATCTTGATTCTTAAGGGGTAAAGATGAAAAAATCAGGCATTTAAAAACTGGAATGAAATGATTATTTCATCACTTGAGAATAATATCTGAAATTGCAAAACTTATTGTAAATACTTAGTGATGATAAGAGAATATTCTAACGGCCGCATATTCAAGATATTCTAAAAAATTTGAGAATATTTTCCAGCCTCGAAAAATTTTTTGAATGAAGAGTTAAAAAGAGTTGCGAAAGAATTAAGAGTCAAAAAGAGTTTTTTTTTTTTTTTTTTTTTTTTTTTTATTATACTGGGCGTGTATAATTGCCAATAATTCAGATTCACCTCTTTTTTTCAAATGAATCACAAAAATAGTTTAATTCGAGGAGTTAACTCTTTTTAAAAAAGAGTGGAGTTGACGAAGAGTTAACTCTTTTCAAAAGAGTTTGCCAAACACTGAGATCGACTATGTAAATAATTGATAATTAAAAATTTTTGTTTTATGATTTCTATCTCCCCCCAGAAAGAATGTCAAGTTACGCTACTGTTGAGAATCAACCATTGTGTCGAGCAATCACATCAGACAGCCGAATAGTAGAGCCGCAAATTATGTATAGCGATGTGTCGCTACTTAGCCATATACAAGTTGGTCAGTTGGCTTCGGCTTTTTGCTCGCCCGATGTAGCTGTGAGTCCTCGAGGAGAACTTGTCTTTCCAACAGATGATATTCTGCATACTGGTTATATCAAATGGTTTTGAAACGTAGTCCTTAGTGCGGACAAATCAGTTATTACGTATCGATAAAAACATTCGCCATAACGCGCTGCAAATTATCAAACAGCGCGGTTACAAAGCAGTTGACGCGAGGTATGTATTATTTATTTATCCTAGTAGTGAAGCCTGTAGCGAGCCAGTTTTACGAATCGTGACTTTTTCATAATTTACGCGCGCTTTATCAGTTTCATTTATACATACGCTTTACCACTTTTATACTATACTACTACTACAAAAAATGAATAGTTTCAATTTCAAAGTTTATAATAAAAATCCTAGTAGTGTAATCTAAACGCGTCGTCGCGAACTCGTAATATTATACCAACGTAAAAAGCATTATTAACAATTACATTACTTCTTGACCACATATTAAATGCTTCGTCTACAATGTACTTCTTCAAATGAAAATAAGTATAATATTTAATTACATTATCAACGGCAAATATAATTTTTTAGTTACTTTATCGACAACGTATATAATGTTTAAATGCTTTATAGGCGACGTATACAATTTTTAAATACTTCATCGAAAGCTTCGGTGCTATGCTGTAACTACTACTCCAATTGCGCGAGTCAGTTTCATATCATACTACTACTACAATAACGTAAAAAGCATTATTAACAATTATATTACTTCTTGACCACAAATTAAATGCATCGTCTACAATGTACTTCTTCAAATGAAAATACGTATAATATTTTATTATATTATCGACGGCGTATATATTCTTCAAATGAAAATACGTATGATATTTAATTATATTATCGACGGCGAATATAAGTTTTTAGATACTTTATCGACAACGTATATAATGTTTAAATGCTTTATAGGCGACGTATACAATTTTTAAATACTTCATCGAAAGCTTCGGTACTATGCTGTAATTACTACTCTAATTGGGCGAGCCAGTTTTATACTATACTACTACTACAAAAAATGAATCGTTTCAAAGTTATTAATAAAAATCCTAGTAGTGTAATCTAAACGCGTCGTCGGGAAATCGTAATATTATACCAACGTAAAAAACATTATTAACAATTACATTACTACTTGACCACATATTAAATGCATCGTCTACAATGTACTTTTTCAAATGAAAATACGTATAATATTTTATTACATTATCGACGGCGTATATTCTTCAAATGAAAATACGTATAATATTTAATTACATTATCGACGGCGAATATAATTTTGTAGATACTTTATCGACAATGTATATTATGTTCAAGTGCTTTATTTGGCGACGCATACAATTTTTAAATACTTCATCGAAAGCTTCGGTGCTATGCTGTAATTACTACTCTAATTGGGCGAGCAAGTTTTATACCATACTACTACTATAAAAAATGAATCGTTTCAAAGTTGTTAATAAGAATCCTAGTTGTGCAATCTAAACGCGTCGTCGGGAAATCGTAATATTACACCAACGTAAAAAGCATTATTAACAATTACATTACTATACTTGACCACATATTAAATGCATCGTCTACAATGTACTTCTTCAAATGAAAATACGTATAATATTTAATTACATTATCAACAGCAAATATAATTTTTTAGATACTTTATCGACAATGTATATTATGTTCATGTTCTTTATTTGGCGACGCATACAATTTTTAAATACTTCATCGAAAGCTTCGGTGCTATGCTGTAATTACTACTCTAATTGGGCGAGCCAGTTTTATGCTATACTACTACTACAAAAAATGAATCGTTTCAAAGTTGTTAATAAGAATCCTAGTTGTGCAATCTAAACGCGTCGTCGGGAAATCGTAATATTATACCAACGTAAAAAACATTATTAACAATTACATTACTACTTGACCACATATTAAATGCATCGTCTACAATGTACTTTTTCAAATGAAAATACGTATAATATTTTATTACATTATCGACGGCGTATATTCTTCAAATGAAAATACGTATAATATTTTATTACATTATCGACGGCGAATATAATTTTGTAGATACTTTATCGACAATGTATATTATGTTCAAGTGCTTTATTTGGCGACGCATACAATTTTTAAATACTTCATCGAAAGCTTCGGTGCTATGCTGTAATTACTACTCTAATTGGGCGAGCCAGTTTTATACTATACTACTACTATAAAAAATGAATCGTTTCAAAGTCGTTAATAAGAATCCTAGTAGTGCAATCTAAACGCGTCGTCGGGAAATCGTAATATTATACCAACGTAAAAAGCATTATTAACAATTACATTACTATACTTGACCACATATTAAATGATCGTCTACAATGTACTTCTTCAAATGAAAATACGTATAATATTTATTACATTATCGACAGCGAATATAATTTTTTAGATACTTTATCGACAATGTATATTATGTTCAAGTTCTTTATTTGGTGACGCATACAATTTTTAAATACTTCATCGAAAGCTTCGGTGCTATGCTGTAATTACTACTCTAATTGGACGAGCCAGTTTTATACTATACTACTACTATAAAAAATGAATCGTTTCAAAGTTGTTAATAAGAATCCTAGTAGTGCAATCTAAACGCGTCGTCGGGAAATCGTAATATTATACCAACGTAAAAAGCATTATTAACAATTATATTACTATACTTGACCACATATTAAATGCATCGTCTACAATGTACTTCTTCAAATGAAAATACGTATAATATTTTATTACATTATCGACGGCGTATATTCTTCAAATGAAAATACGTATAATATTTAATTACATTATCGACGGCGAATATAATTTTGTAGATACCTACTTTATCGACAATGTATATTATGTTCAAGTGCTTTATTTGGCGACGCATACAATTTTTAAATACTTCATCGAAAGCTTCGGTGCTATGCTGTAATTACTACTCTAATTGGGCGAGCCAGTTTTATACTATACTACTACTATAAAAAATAAATCGTTTCAAAGTTGTTAATAAGAATCCTAGTAGTGCAATCTAAACGCGTCGTCGGGAAATCGTAATATTATACCAACGTAAAAACATTATTAACAATTACATTACTTCTTGACCACATATTAGATGCATCGTCTACAATGTACTTCTTCAAATGAAAATACGTATAATATTTTATTATTATCGACGGCGAATATAATTTTGTAGATACTTTATCGACAATGTATATTATGTTCAAGTGCTTTATTTGGCGACGCATACAATTTTTAAATACTTCATCGAAAGCTTCGGTGCTATGCTGTAATTACTACTCTAATTGGGCGAGCCAGTTTTATACTATACTACTACTATAAAAAATGAATCGTTTCAAAGTTGTTAATAAGAATCCTAGTGGTGCAATCTAAACGCGTCGTCGGGAAATCGTAATATTATACCAACGTAAAAAGCATTATTAACAATTACATTACTATACTCGACCACATATTAAATGCATCGTCTACAATGTACTTCTTCAAATGAAAATACGTATAATATTTTATTACATTATCGACAGCGAATATAATTTTTTAGATACTTTATCGACAATGTATATTATGTTCAAGTTCTTTATTTGGTGACGCATACAATTTTTAAATACTTCATCGAAAGCTTCGGTGCTATGCTGTAATTACTACTCTAATTGGGCGAGCCAGTTTTATACTATACTACTACTATAAAAAATGAATCGTTTCAAAGTTGTTAATAAGAATCCTAGTAGTGCAATCTAAACCCCTAGTAACAAAATTTTGCGAAAAGCATACTGAAACGCTCTCATTTCTGCCGAAGCGTGTTTTGGGACTTTTTTTGCAGAAACGCATGCTTTTCTGCATGCTAAAACGCTACGTTTTAGTATAATGAGGCTGCGTTATGCTAAAACGTAGCGTTTTAGCATGCAGAAAAGCATGCGTTTCTGCAAAAAAGTCCCAAAACACGCTTTGGCAGAAATGAGAGCGTTTTCAGTATGCTTTTCAGCAAAATTTTGTTACTAGGGACGCGTCGTCGGGAAATCGTAATATTATACCAACGTAAAAAGCATTATTAACAATTATATTACTATACATGACCACATATTAAATGCATCGTCTACAATGTACTTCTTCAAATGAAAATACGTATAATATTTTATTACATTATCGACGGCGTATATTCTTCAAATGAAAATACGTATAATATTTAATTACATTATCGACGGCGAATATAATTTTGTAGATACCTACTTTATCGACAATGTATATTATGTTCAAGTGCTTTATTTGGCGACGCATACAATTTTTAAATACCTCATCGAAAGCTTCGGTGCTATGCTGTAATTACTACTCTAATTGGGCGAGCCAGTTTTATACTATACTACTACTACAAAAAATGAATCGTTTCAAAGTTGTTAATAAGAATCCTAGTAGTGCAATCTAAACGCGTCGTCGGGAAATCGTAATATTATACCAACGTAAAAAACATTATTAACAATTACATTACTTCTTGACCACATATTAGATGCATCGTCTACAATGTACTTCTTCAAATGAAAATACGTATAATATTTTATTACATTATCGACGGCGAATATAATTTTGTAGATACTTTATCGACAATGTATATTATGTTCAAGTGCTTTATTTGGCGACGCATACAATTTTTAAATACTTCATCGAAAGCTTCGGTGCTATGCTGTAATTACTACTCTAATTGGGCGAGCCAGTTTTATACTATACTACTACTATAAAAAATGAATCGTTTCAAAGTTGTTAATAAGAATCCTAGTAGTGCAATCTAAACGCGTCGTCGGGAAATCGTAATATTATACCAACGTAAAAAGCATTATTAACAATTATATTACTATACTTGACCACATATTAAATGCATCGTCTACAATGTACTTCTTCAAATGAAAATACGTATAATATTTTATTACATTATCGACGGCGTATATTCTTCAAATGAAAATACGTATAATATTTAATTACATTATCGACGGCGAATAAAAGTTTTTAGATACTTTATCGACAACGTATATAATGTTTAAATGCTTTATAGGCGACGTATACAATTTTTAAATACTTCTTCGAAAGCTTCGGTGCAGTATATACATAGATAGAATAAGTATATAGATAGGCATACGGTATTTAGAATTTAAGTTTTTTCATCTTTTCCTAAGTTTTTGACAATTATTAAAACATCTAAAAATATGTCATTTAGATTTAGGTACTTACTCATTATAATTATTTTATGTGGAAATAATGAATGTTGAAAACAAAATTTGATTTTCAATCAACCAGTTTCAGGTATACATAATTATAGTTTATTATATACACTGTAAGGACATCATAAATAAATATGTCTTGTTTCCTCAAATATTAATGGCGTGGTTCAGCTTTTTTTTATGCAAGTTTCTCAAGATACTATTTGAAATGAAAAACAATTTTTGTTAATTTTAATTTTAATTTTTGTTTTTACGTAGGTAGGTAATAAATCATGTAAAGGTCTAGAAACTTACTATTCTAGAATGAAATAAATTTGAAAAACTTTTTTGTTCATTATCATTATTATTATTATTATTATTTGGTTGGGGTCAATATGTTATGTAGAACGAGCTGTACCACAGTATTTTTGAATAAATTGAAATTGAAAAAAAATTGAAATTATTATTATTATTATTATTATTACATTTTTTTTTTTTTTATTATCAAACAGACTGCATGGAAGAAGCAGCAATTTTTTTGACGCTGTTTTAAGTTTTTCCGTTTCCTAATAATTTATTTTTGTAAATATCTACAAGTGTTCTAAAATGTGTAAGTATTCATAATTCATCTTGCGCTTTTGAACTTCTTCCCCAAATTGCTTTTAATTTAAATTTCATATCGGGTCGTTCCAAATGATTAATAATGACCCTTTGTATCTTTCATGAGTTCTAATATTTCAGTGAACGCAGGTGATATTGAGGGCATTGAATAATTTTCATCTTTAAGGATTCCTCCAACGAAATGTTCAATTAATCACTATCCTCCCGTGGCCTCCAAAAACTATCTACTAACGAAACCAAATTTTGACTTTTCATCGACTACAGCACTCGGAGTTGGGAATATTGTATTTGCCATCTACTTTATTTTTCAACCATTCTTTAAATTGTCTGCAGCACTTTTCTATATCACAGATACAGGACTATAACATATTGTGCTTCGAGTCGAAGCTTATCAGGTACGTTTCTTATAATACACAATAATATACTCTACACTTGAGCTAATTACTCGTGTTGGCAATTATACTATTTAAAAGAAAGAAAACAATAATTACTTCGAAATAGATTTTCGTGGAATAGAACATGAGAAATGAATCATTTATTTTATAGGAATTCAGTAGTTTTACTATTGATGAGAACGCGATGTAGTTTGAGTGCGGCATTGAAATTCGTTCCTAATGTACCGTATTATATTTGTTCACAGTAACCTAATATCAGCGACTATTGAGGTTGTAAATGTAAATGCTTTATTATTAAAAGAAATAGACGATCATTTCTGTGATAAAAGTAAATTAAGATACCCACCATGAAAATTTGTTGCATGCCAGAAAATGAATGAATATCATTAAGAAATACCTAAACAGGCTCCAATGATATACGGGTAATATTATATTTTCAAGTTTCAAAGATGAATAATTTCTAAAAAAATCATAAATACAATAATATCTATTATTATTTCAACGAACAGGGTTAAAGAATGTTGTAAGGAACAACCAAGAACATGAGCACATGATTGTACTTAATATAATATTTGTGAATTATGAGAAACTGCATCTTCAAAACCTAAATTACATCGTTACTTTAATTGCTGCATCACTACAAGTGACAAATGTGAATAATAAACACATGGAAAAGTATAAAATTTCGTGATCTGTGGCGAAGTAGATAATAAGGTTGAGTTAAAGTGTGCATCAGTAGCGTAACTTGACATTCATTCTTCTAGGAGGAAGCAGAAATCATAGAACAAAAATGTCAAATAAAAGCAAAAAGTCACATATGAGTCATAATTTTATAAAACTGTGCGTAGGTATAGCAAATAAGAAAGCAGGCAAGTTGATGCATGATTAAATCGCGCCGTTTATGCTTTATCAACAATAGATGGACGGTAAGTATAAAATCCTTTAGATAAGGAAAATAAAAAACTCGAATAGTCCATCTTAATACCAATTGAGATCACAAATACTTTCCAATTCGAAATAAAAAATTAATTTTCCAAGTGTTTGGGGGTTTGTACCCGTCCCCCGTATTTACGCCACTGGTGTGCATGCAAAGTAAAACATATTCAGAGGTCTAAAAAACACGAAAACTTAGCTGAACCACCTCACTTCGTAACCATCGCCATGAAGAAGTAACACTTTGTAGGTTGCGTATTGGCCACATCAACCTCAACATTCTTACATAATATCAAAATCCCCACCTCCAATATGTTCCACCTGCAATACTGTTCAATCCATATACCACATTTTAATTCAATACCCGTTGTATGTCTCTACCCGCACTACACTCAACCACCAATCCTCCTTACCCGACATCCTTCGTGACGATCCACACATTGTGAATACTGTTTTCACCTTTCTCTCACGCATTAACCTTCTAAAGTCAATCTAAATTTTTTTTTCTGTGCCTCTAGCCCCGTAGCTGTACACGGCACGTTAAAGAAAAAAAGTAAAAAAGTAAGTTAATTTATCATTTCTTCAAATATAGATTTGGTATTGGTAAGTTTTTTCTTTCACAATAGCAGCAGCTTCTTCACTGGTACGCAACTACGCATATCTCTCAAAGTAAATATGCAGCAAAAATTAGAACTGCGAGATCTATGTAGTATGTACATCAAAGATTGATGATTATGATGAATTTACAGTTTTTCAACTCCAGTCTTCAAACACTCATGCCAGAAATAGCTAGTTTTTCAATAAATATGTTATGAAATCAAAATATCATGAAGAGAATTAGCATTAATTTTCTACTTTCTGATGGCATTAAATTTATCATCCTTGAGAAAATTCTTCGGAGTTTGCCTCCACTAGCCCAATAAAGACATGTTCATACAGAAAACGATACAAAAAATTATTTCTTTTCAAAGAAGCTCTTCCACACGGTCTCATAAATTACTTAAAAGTTCCCCTAGAATTTTGCATTTTTTTTTACAATAATGATGGAAGCTTTTTTAGAGGGTATGAAATAAAAAATTGATAATCTCCAGTGAGCAGAGACAACGTGTTTCCATGTTTTTTTTTAGAAGGCCCGAGGGAAGAGGGTAGAAAATTTCGCTTGAACAATAAAATTTTCGTTTTTATAATGCTACCGTATTTGAAAAAAAAAACACCAAGTATACGAAATCAATCATTACAACACTTTTCCAATTTAAATGAAATAGTAAATAAAAGAATTTAAGGCGTGGAGGGGAGATTAGAAACAATTTCTTCAACTATTAGTTTTTCTTTTTCATTTATCAAGATTTTTTTAAAATTATAGTCATTAACAATTATTTAATTCAATTTTTTCATCGCTTTAATCAACGCTTATTTCAATTTTTTCATAAGAACTTGAATAAATTTCTTTATAAAATTTAATTATAGTACATTTTACTAATTTTAAATTAATGGTTTTCAAAAAATTAAAAATATTTTGGAAGGGAAGAGTAGAAATTACTCATGCCATCTCACACCTTTCGCTACCACTGCCATTGCTGAAACAAAATAAGAATCTGGCTAAGAGCCTGAACCAGCGCCGTGCAGAGAAAATCCCGGCCTATGCGTCAAGTTGGGGGCCCTGAAAAACTTGAGCCCGGGTGAAACGCCCTGCCCCTCCTACCTTTGCTCATGGCTGGCTTAAACATGCCTTCATGCGCGAATTCCTAGAAATGCATTCGTTTTATCGCATGAAGCTGATAAAAACCTAGCAATAAAAACATACTAACGATGTAATAAATAATGGTACTTTATTTTTATCTATTAACACAAAATAAATTGATAACTTAGTTGATATCGAAATAAAAGTATCAACTTATACAATGTTTAACTATACGACAAATTTTCAAAACGATACCTGAACAAGAGAATTTAAATAGTAAATGGCAGAAATTTATGCATAATCACTAACAAATATAACGAAAAAATAACGTAAACAAAAATCAATCAATATCACAAAATAAAAAATAAAAACTTCGAATAAATCGATGATGTACAATTATAATTAAAAAAAAAAAACAATTATAGGAACAAGTCAACTGACGATTGATTAAATTTACTAATTTCACAATTTACTACCATATTAAATTCACTATCGATACACGATACGTGTCGAAATAACACGCGTTCACAAAATCAATCATATAAAAAAATTGACATTTGTCGTATTACATCTAAATGATGATATCCACGTATAATATTATCTAACGAAAATTACTCAGCCTTTGTACATATAATGGTAATTCATTCTCAAATTCTCCAAAATTATCATTCAATAATAGGTAAATGAAAATAAAAATTGGTCCCACAGCGAAAACATTGGGTAAAGAAGAGATCTATACTAGGAAAGGGAACGCACCATAAATACCTACATACGTTTTTTTTTTCATCTAATTTTCTTGGAAAAGTATTTAAAGGACAAAATTTAAAAACTAGTTTTCCTCTTCTCTACAGCTAATTAAAGAAAATTTTCATCAAGTAACGGAGTATTCTATCGTTCAAATATTATACATTTCTAAAATCACCATGGAACTACAACTAATGTTATTTACATACTTAATCGAAAAACAAATCAATTCAACGGAGTACTCAAAATCAAAAAATTCAAAACTAGCGTCAATTTTAAAAACGATGAAAATAAAAATGAATTTTGCATTCGAACATAAAAATTTACTTGCTACTTACAAAAACGTTTAAATTTTTTCAAAGTGAAGAAAAAATCAAAACCAAGTGTATAAAAATCCCTTATTCTATAAATTTAATCAGCTAATCCATTAATAATATTAAATCACAGCCAGAAACATCATCAATAATTCAGAATAAAAACTGTTTCTATTGAAAAAATGTTTCACCTGTAACCAAAATAAATTTCGTCCAACTTCAAATGCTACATTTCTTCGATGGCGACATCTGAGCCAGTTTAAAAATATTTTAACCAGAAAATTTACTAAAATTTTCGATACAACATGTAAAATAACACGCAAAACGAAACAACAAAATTTCCAGTTTCGTTAGTAAATAAATAATCCGTTGATTCAATTAAAAATGTAAATTATATCACAATAAAATTTTTCTAACGCATACGAAAAGTTAAAAATAAACCAACGATAATTTTAAATGAATAAATTTACCTAATTATCAACATCTTGTCGTCCAATCACATAGCTCATGACTCGGATCAGTGATATGGGGAACAACAAATGAATAATCAAATAAAAAAATAACCATACAGATGGTGTACAATGTACATAATCATAAAACAAAATTACAACGTCTCTCCAAGACCATCAAAACAATAATCAATTTTTCTTTAAAAAATTTTCGCAAAAATACTAAAATATTGAAAGTTACTATGTACAGCATAAAAGAACAAAAAAAAAAAAAACGAGGAAAAAAATTTCCAACATAAGAGACCATGAAGATGAAAAAACCTAATTACACTACAATTTCTGTAGAAAACGAAATAAAAATTACTTATAGTAAATTCGCGAAATGAGCACTGCGAAGGTATCGAGCTTGAGTATCTCTGCAAATAAAATAAAACGTTAGTTTCACATTCGCACGTTAAGTTATTATAACTACGTATTTTCGATGCAAGCTTACACATAATTATGTTTTCTTCGCACCCGAAGAAAGTTTTTTGGAATTTTCTCGATCCACGACAGCATACTTTAACGCACCGTTGTTCTTTTTTTTCTCCAGCCTGTGAACAATAATAATTTAAGGTTAATTAGCGATTTCAACAGCACAGTACACGTACTCTAGTTGGTGATTTACAAAACGTAATTTTCATCCCAAGTACTGATCACGTGTCAACTTCGTTGCTGTACGTACCAACGTATTTGGGTAATACTTAATACAATTTTACGTCATCGATGCCATAATTTCGCCGTACTCATATTTTTTACACGTTTTATTGACATATTACGCGATATCATATTCTCTAATGGAAATTATCAACTTAGATAACATTAAAAATTTTCGTGAATTTCCTAATCAAATTATGGGAATTTTTGTAAGCTATAAATAAGATTCTGTGAATCTCTGAACAACCCAGGCCTACCAGTTTTTTTTTGTCATTTTTTCATGGCATATTTTCTGAGAGTAGTTGTAATGAACATTTAGAGAATTGGCATTATTTAGCATTTTCGATTTTCCAATATCTGCTTCGTTTTTGGAAATTCTTATCTAAGCCTGCCTATTTGACTTCTTTTTTTAAATAAATTTTCATTTACTGACCTTGTCTTCTTTTTGATACTACTACTATCGCGTGTTTTTTCATTTTATTTTCAATATTATTATTGGTTTTTTTTTTTTTTTTATTTCTTAACATCCTTCATTTTCACACTTTTTTGATTTACAAACATTTAATTTTTTTTTAGATACTTTCAATTTAGAGACTCCTATTTTATTCATGCAAAATTTTTTACTTCAAAATTTCAATTTTTTCATATAATTTGTTTTTGTTTTTTCAAGTCTAATGTTAGTTGCTGTACAAGGAATTAAAAAAAAAATAAAAATAAAAATAATTCTTCATTGAGAGACTATAATATGTCTCTTTCTTGAGGAATTTGTAAAATTCAAACATTTTTTACTTTTGGTTTTAAATTTTGAAATTTTTTTTATTCCATCATGCACTTTTTTCATTACTGAACAATCCTTTATTTACAAATCTGGTATTTTTTCTGATATGTTTCATTTTTGACTTTTTTGTATGTAATTTTCAATTTTTGAACATTTTTTGATTTTTTGATTCATCTAATTTTTTTCAATTTCATTTGGATTTCAATTCTTCTATAATGTGAAGCTGGTTTCTTTTTTCACGTTTTTCAACAAATTTTTTTTTTTTTTTTTTTTTATTAATTTATTTATACTGGCGTATGTAATTGCCAAGACTATCACGCCAGTGTATCTGTTAATTACAGGACAGTAAGGGTGGATTTTCAACAAATGAACATTGTTTATTCTGCATTTTTTTTTTTTCAAAACAATGGTTAATTTTGAAAATTGAAAAAAACCTTCATTTTTTACTTTTTTTTGGGCGCAATTTTCAATATTCATTTATTTTTTCATTTATGCGCCATCTTCAGACTGCGTTTGTTTTTATACCTTCCTTTTTTTTTGTTTTCGCACATTTCTCAGTTTTCATGTTCTTTACAATTTTTTTATTCAACATTTTAATTTTGGGCTTACTCTCCCTTTCTTTGGGATTTTTATTTTCCAACAATTTACATTTTTTGTGATTAATTTTCTTTACTTACTTTACTTTCCTTCATTAACGTGCCATGTACTGCAACAAAGGCCAGAGGCACGGAGAAAAAGGGGGAAGATTGAATGAGGGGAAGAGGGAAGTGGTTTTAAAGAAGCGAAACAGGATATCGGTTCTTTTTCTGCTCTATCTAAGAGTTTCTCACATTTTCAAGATATTTTTGATCGTTGGATAGTTGTTTTTTTTTTTTTACTATAATGATGTTATTTTGAAGCAAAAATTAAGGAAGTTTAAAAATGAAAAAAATCCAAAAATTACATATCAAGTTTAAGATAATGAAAATTGTTCAAAAATGAAAAACCTACAGAAAGTAGTGGTATAAAAAAAGAGGCAAGGTCAAAAAATTAAAATTTATTTTAAAAAGAAAACTAAACAAAACACTAAAACAGGCAGGCCTAATAAAAAATTTCGATTTCCAAAAATTAAGGCATTATTGAAAAATTGAAAACTGCACAAAGAAATCAATACAGACAAATATCCGAAAAAAGAACAGATTTAAAAATGAATTAATTGCTAAAAAAATGAAAAAAAAAAAAAAACTAAAAATGGAATTAAACATTTAAAATATAATGACTAAAAGTTTGAAAAAAAATATTTACAAACTTCTCAAAAAAGTAATTGAGTTACTAGATGAAGAATTATTTTTAAAAAAAAATAATAATAATAATAATATTAAAAAAAAATTGAAGTTTCGGGTGAATAAAACACGAGTCAATTCAAAAACTGAAAATACCTAAATATTTATTTTTAAATGATCAAAAATTATAAAAAAGTGTGAAAATAAAGGATGTTTAAAAAAATGAATAAAATCCAAAACGAAATAAAAAGTCTATAAATATTGGAAATTACTATAGAAAAGAAAAAATGTTCCAAAATGAGCAAAGTACAGAAAGTAGTGGCATCAAAAAAGGGAAACAAGACAGAAAATGAAAACTATGTTGAAAAAAAAATTTAATAAAATAAGTAGGCCTAATAAAAAAAATCCAAAAATGAACAAATTGTTGTAAAATCAAAAAATGCCGAATAATGTTCAATTTTTTGAATTTTCATTTCAGTTATTCCTAGAAAGCACCGCATGGCATCTTACCTCCTTCAACCCTCTCAATGAACTTGTACTAACAGATGGAAATTAGGTGGAAAAGTTTTTTTTTTTTTTCATTTTACAAATAGCTTGAATTGATCACATATTTTCCATTATAATAACAGATTGATGAATTTGAATATATTTTTGACATGCAGAAAAAAAAGGATATATTTAAAAATAAACTGTAACAGTTTAATGGAGCTTAGAATTTTGAAAAAATTAATATTCGAAATTTTTTGCCCTTAGAAGTACTGCATAAATATGACTTTTGAATATAAAAAAATCAATTTGCCTAAACTTGAACTCTCTAAAGTACTGAATGAAATACCGAATTGTTCAATATTGAAACCTCTCCATCTACATCTCATAATTTAATATCTCACCGGAATGAAATTTTTCAAGTGATCGTTAGAAGACCGAAGGAAATTTTTTCATAGTTATTGATAAGGAATGAAACGTAATTTATAACTAGCACTGTACTAAATGTTCATATTACTCGACGCCACTCATTTCCGTTTTAAAATTATTTATTCGATACAACGATAAAAGCACATCTGTCATCCGCTGCTATCGCCAAAATTTTCAAAACATAAAACTCGACGAATGCTTAATAATACATTATTGTTCCTTAAACATTCCAGTAAAACCTTCGAAGTACCCTTTAATGCAACCGAAAGGTCATTCGAGCGAAACACCCGAGTGAGCTTCTCGTTCTCGAGACGATTTATACGACGCGTATAAATGAAATATTAAAAATCAATTTTTGCGCCAGCGAAATAAAAGTCATCGCGTCCTGTTTCCTTCGCTTTCGCAACCGAAAACAACGCGTCTTACATAATCAACTTAATTTCGAGCGTTCGTAAAGGATACGTGACGTCACAAACGCTCAGTTCACCCGTAACCCAGAACCTAGCCGCTGCGAGAAACCTAAAATCTTCTCCAATACTCCAGCTCGCGTATCCTTCAAATGGAGAGAAACTTTTTAGATTCGTGATACGAATGGAATTTTATATTTATACGTAGGCGGTAGGCAGCGCGTAATGCAGGTGAATGCGGTAAATTTTTGCACGTCGTAAGGAAAATCGCGAACGGAGGTCGCTAAAATCGACCCGTTCGTATTTCGGTACTCACCTCATCACAGTGACGGTGGATTCGTTAACGCCACCGTCGGCGTTGATTTTCGTACGTTTATTAGCCCCTTCTGGAACACTCCTCGGACGTCCTCTTTTCCTCGGTTGTGTCGGATCCGTGTTTTTCGTTTTACTGTTACAAAAAAAAAAAGGTAAAATTGAGAAATTAATATGGATAAAACTTGGCTATACGGTCGCCCGAATAATCGTTTCTATCAAAGTACCACAGTATAAGCGCGTAAACAAGCTATTTATTAATCATGACGAATTCGCGCGCGCGCTCTCCCTCTTCACAGTCGGCCGCCGAAAAATGGCCGAATTATATTTAAGCTGAAGGAAAATTTCGCGAATACACTACGTTGACGAAATCAACCATTTTCCGTCCCTTGAACTGCCCGTATGAGGCTATGAGCCAGAAGGTAACCCGTTCAGACCTTGAACAAGGACAACGTCGCGCAGATCTTTCGAATTTTTAAACACTAATTATTTCGCACCCATGCTAGCTCGCTGTCAAGTTCAATGGAACAGCTGTATAGCACGTTTTCGGCGATGAATTTAAAGCGCGCGTACCGTGTAGCAATTTATTTTTGGAAAATAAAATAAAAATCAGTAAGCACCCAAGCTATGTACCCGGGGCTGAATTTTTGATAGGGGCATGCTCAGACTTGCAGATAATGTTATTAACCTTTGAATCGTTGGTGTTGAGCCTCGCAAGAGAGTAACGTCATCTGGGAACCTCACCACGAAACTTTCAAAGGCTAAATTTTACATGAAGGGGAGGTGGGTGGGGGGAGAGTTCAAAATTTTAGTTATAATAGGATAGAAGGAAATTTTTTTCGAAAGTCCGTCTGTTTTCGTGCTTCATAGTTGCAAAATGAGCCAAAAAGTATGCTTAAAAAACTTTAATCCATCGAGATTATATTTAGCCCCCCCAAGACTGGGTTAAATTATATCTAACATAAAAGTCATATTTCGTCTTCTTCAGAAAAGGCTCCACGCATATTCGGTCGAGATATAATATTTTTCGAAAAATGCCTCCCTCAAACCACTAATCAAAATACACGTTAAAGGTGCGAATTCCAAACTCCTTTGAAAACAGGTTGGCTGCGTGGATTATTGTTTCAATTTGGCCCGGGCACATGTGGCACGCTAGCGTCGTTTCACTTGAGAAGTTGAAACTGATCATGTAACACTGGTTGAAATGGATGCGCTCCGTTTTTTTAATTTAGTGAGAAAACTGTAGGGTTTAAAGAAAAATTCATCACCGCTTTATTTTTAGAGGATAGAATTTCCCTTTCAATGATATAAATATTGTTATGTTTTCATCACCAGTAACGATAAAAATTTGAAAAAATGAGTTATCACAGTGGCGTATTACCTACTCCAAATAGCTGATAACGATAATATACGAATACTGAATAAAAAACCTTCATACCTCAACAGACTGATTACTGAACTAGTGCCAAATGATGGGCGAATAATTGACTTGAATCATTAATATTACAATAAACAATCAATATCTATAGTTATGGGGGACCTCCTTATAGACTGCCCAACATATAAAAATTTTCGCGCAAAATTCAATCTTCCCTCCTCCATAAACTCCCTTCTCGGCAATAATCAAATCATATTACCAATGTGTTCAACTACCTAAAATCTGCCAAACTTCTCTCCCAAATCTAAGCATCTATCTATCCGTGCCTCTGGCTTCTGTAGCAGTATATGGCGCGTAAATGGAAGAAAGTAAAGTAAGTAAAATATAATAATGTTTATATCTTTGGAAAAAAAAATTTTATCGTCTAAAAAAAAAGTTATTATGAATTTCCTCTGAATGCCCTTATTTTCAAATAAAATTGTAAAAATTGCCCCCATTTAAATTAATGTTAAATTTTACTCAGTTTCACATTTTCAGAGGTTCCACTGTAATCCACTAGAGACCAACTTTTTCGATGCCCGGCCTAACTTGAGGGTCTGTGAAGTTTTAGCTGTCAAAGTTGATATTCAACCGAGTTATAGCATTTTATGAGAAATTACCTCCTGCCCTTCCACTAAAGTGATTCAACTGGTTTAACTTTCATTATTTTTTTTTTTTTTTTATTAATTTCAAGTTCATAATCTCAAATATTATTAGTTTTCATTTAAAAAAATTTTATTTCAAAAATTAAATCAGAAAAAGCAAATGATTGGATGGTATATTAAATTTAAAGTAAAAATAGATTTTAATAAATAGATTTATATTATTATATAAAAATATGTTTGACGGTGTTTTAATATTAGATTTTTTCATTTTTAATTTTTCCGTAAAGGAAAATATTTTTTTTAATTAGAAAATTTATCATAATTATTAATATAATAAAATTAAATAAATTAATATAATAAAAAAAAAATAACAAACCAAATTTTCCGATTGGTCTATCGGAGTTGAAAAATCAGCATTATATTTAATGCATAAATCACACTAAAAATGAAAAACTAGCTCGATTATAAAAAAATTAATTTATTATAGAATAGGAACGACATTTTGAAATGCATTCGGTAAGTATAATCTGTCAATCTTGAAATTTTTTTTTTTTTTTTAGATTTTCAGTGCAAGTAAACAAATTTATCATAATTTTTTAAAAACCTCAAAACCTCTTTTTCTTATCATGCTATAAATTGAGGAGTATTTTTTGGAGTTTTTTTTTTCCTTTTTATTATACCGGGCGTGTATAATTGCCAGGATTGTTACGGCCAGTGTAGAGAGTTTAATTTATATTTGGTTTTTATATTTTATTTTGTGTATGAAGGATAGGATTTTTTTTAATTCGTCTGGGTTGTCCGGTATGTTTGTTGTTTGTAGGGGCGTACCGAAGACCTTCTTCAGGGGGGGGGGGGGAGAAAACCAAAAATTGCCAACTAATACCATGAAATTTTACCAACTGTTGACTTTTTTTTTTTTTTTTTTTTTTTTTGCTCCACGAAACAATATGATGCACAGTCTTGTTGGTCTTCAAAAAAAAAAATAAATACTGCACAAGTGGTCAAATTTACCAACTTTACGCTAAAACTCCAAATTTACCAACTTTTTACGCTAAAACTCTAAATTTACCAACTTTCCAAAAGCCAAGGGGGGGAAGCTCCCCCCTCCCCCCCTTTCGGTACGTCCCTGGTTGTTTGGATGTTTAGATTGTCACGGGTTTGTTTGATATTGGGGCATTCAAAAAGGAGGTGTGTGACTGAAACTTGTTCGGTGTTACAAAATTCACATAAGGGTTTAGGGGCTTTTTGAAAGAGGTGGTTATGGGTAAATTTTGTATGTCCAATTCGGAGATTTATAATATTAAAGAAATATATTTATATTGATAAAGAAATGAGAAGTTGAAGACTATCGTTGAATTTCTATTCATAAAAAAAGTGAAAAAAGGAATTGAATTTAATGCAATATTTATATGCTGAAAATCGCTGGTATAAAAATTTTTTAATTTATTTTCGAAAAGCAGAAAGTTGAAATTTTCCTTTAAATAAAAACAAAAGTTCAACGATGATTAGATAATTTTTAATTAATTTTCAAAATTTACGACTTCGCCATAGCACAACATGCATTAAAAATTGCGATCCCATTTGCAGATTTTTCAGTGGCGCTATCTACTCGAGCTGTCATGTGTGAATTCAACCTCCTCTTAAACACCACCTGTAATTGCGAATTTGAAATATCGAATATGTCATGTTCTCGCTGCCCTCAGTAATGATAGAGCCCTATATTAAGACAAGTGGTGACATACGCCATTTTCTATCCTCTCCAAAAATGTAAACATTGAGTAGATGGAGTTGTATGCAACTTTATTACTCGATTAATTTGATACATTTCAATTTTTAAAATTTTTTAAAATTGTTCTCATGTTATTTTCCTCTGAAAAATTCAAAAATTATCATATAGTTTGTGCAACTCTTGGATTCTACATCTTTAACTATTTTGCATGAGGTTTGCATTGGTTTGCATACTGGTTTGCATACAAAATAGACTGGATAGAAAATGACGTATGTCACCACTCGTACTGGTTATAGGGCTTTAGTAATGATACATATGAGTCCATATTTATCAAATACGAACTTTTTAAAGCATTTCATCTTCAAATTATTACCATACGCCATATTGGATCCATTTTTAGCCACATAGTTGAGGTTTTTTATAATTCAAGAAATTTCATATAGCTCGAAACTTTCTTAGAAAGTTTTTTTGTGCACCAACTCACTTCCATCTCCATTCAATAGGCTAACATTTAAATATACTGGAACCGTCATTTCACTTTATCATACGACATCAAGATAAATAATACTGACGTTTTAGGTGCCCTCTAGTCCCTTTCAGAATTTGAATAAACAACCATTTCAGGTAGAACTAAGAGTCTGAAAAAAGTACGTCCAAACATAAGAACAACCTTTGATCAAATATCGAAGAATTTTCATCCACACCTGTTCAAGGTGTGAAAAGCCCAAGATATGAAGAGGCCTCCTCCAACGACTCGTCCTTCCCAAATCAGGTAAGCTATAACACCAACAGTTAAAAATACAATCTGACATAATATAAAATCCGTATACCAACCTAGTTTTTTCCTTTTTATTCCACGAATACGTATCGGCCATGAATTTCTGGTATATCAGTCCTTTTCCAGCCCTTTCTAATTTCCTAACAACAGGAACATCGACTGAATCACTTTGGGCAGTCTTCTCATCTCCGTTGATTCTGTCGGTTGCACCAGCGGCGGGAATTTTCCGTTCACTAGCGTTTTCGTCCTTGAACATTTTAGAATCATTAACTTCAGTCTTAGCAGGTACCGGTTCCTTCTTGCATTTTCCGCATTTAGCCTGCATCTTCTTATCAACCAACTTGGCGTTTCGATCGTTCATTTCGGAAATGTCGCCGAAATTTTCGTATTTCTCGCGCCATTTCACTTTCAACTTGCCCACAAACTGGACGGGCGAATTGACCAGGTAATCGTTCGATAGATAGACGAAATGCGATGATCGACTTTCATCCGTGTCGATTTGAAACTGGGCAGTTTGGTCGGGTAGAGTACGCGCCGTCAATTTATTCGCGTTGTTGGATAATCTAGCCGGCGTTATTTGTTCAATATCGATAATACTGATATGTTTCGTGATTGAGCGTTTTATCACAGATTTACGATACAGGTTAGTAGGCCGGTGCAGTTGACAGTTATTTTCCTTTTTCACCGTCATGTGACTAGTGTTTGGGGCGAATGCGAACGTTCCAATTTTATTCGACGATACCTGCAATACGAAGAATTACGTTAATTTAGGTTATTTTTAGCTTACTCGCTTTTTATGTTTAGCTGGAAATATGTATTTTCGGAATACACGATGCATACACATAAATGAAACCTACATATACAACATTATCACTTCGTATTAAAGCAGCATATTTTAAGGGGTTCTTTTTTAAAAATTAAAAAAAAAAGATGAAAAAAATTTTACAATGTTCAATTCCAAAAATTTTCTTCTCCGCCTTGCCTAGCCATCTTTACATCATTTAATCAATATAAGTAATGAATTCTGGGGAAATATTTGAATTTTTTCTGTACAGACTGAATTCAAAAATATAAATATGATCCGAAATCACCAAAAAAATCAACTCTCTCCAATCCATAGTCAGTTCTATAATTTGGTTTTGAAGTGGTTTTCAAAATACTACCTTTGATTAAAATTATCGAGAGATAAAGAGTCTCTGAGCCCCCCACCCCTTACTTTTCGATGGAATGTTTTTCACAACTTGATTTTTTGTTTAAAAAAAAAAAAGATAGAAAGTTTTATTGAAGAAATTTTTTTACGCCAATCACATTTTTTAGTTAATTTTTTTTTTCATTTGTAGACACATTTTTTTTGAAGATTTTTTCATTTTTGGGCTCTTTTCCACTGTTCCATATTCTTTCAAGTTTTATATTTTTTACACAATTTTTTTTATCAATTTTTCCATTTATGGACTTTTTGTTTTACTATTGTATATTTATCTTATTTCATAGATTTTTTCTGGTTTTATAATTTTTTTATTTATATTTTTTTGTATTAATTTTCAATTCTTGTTTCAAATATATCTGTTTCACTTTTCAATGTCATTTTAAATACTTTCACTTTTAGACATTTTTTGATTTTTATAATCTTTTTTAGGCATTCAAATTTTTTATATGTTTTTGAACAGGACTGTACAATTGTATTTTTTTGGTACTTACTATTTTTTTTATTATTGGCATTTATGAACTTTTTGTAACACTACTGGACATTCATTTTATTTTATTGTTTTAGTTTTTGATTTTTTTTAAATATTAATTTTTAATTTCGGTTTCAAATATAAAAATTATCTTTAGTTAATTATTATTGAAATTATTTTTCCATTTTTTTTATTCTCATCATTTGTCACATTTTCCATCATTTTTAGGCATTTCTTTAATTTTTATAATTTTTTTCTTGTTTTCAAATTTTCCGAACATTTTTAATATTAATAATTACTAACTTCTTCAATGTTATTTTTTTATCATGTTCACTTATAGACTTTTTCGCTATTGAATATTTATGTTATTACATAATTTTTTTTATACATAATTATATCGTTTTCAACTTTTGTAATTGTCGCCTGATTATGAACATTTTTTCAATTTAAAAAAAAAAATAAATACTTTTGTACATTTGTTAATAATATTTTTCCAATTTTTCTTTATTTATAGACTTTTTTTCAGTATCAACATTCTCAAGGTTTAAAAATATTTCTTTCGTTTTTGAGCATTCTTTTTACGGGCATAATTTTCTATCCCTGAAAAAAAAAAAAAAAAAAAATTGTGAAAAGTTTTTCATCTGTTTCAAGATGATTTTAATTCAGTTTTATTTAGTTTTACTCGATAGAAAACATTACATTACCTGTACCACGTACACTTTACGTAGCATATAGTATGTAGATACAAATTATCATGAGCGCGTCATCAATTATTTGGAATTTGCAATGTGTATTTCCCTATTGCAAGTAACTCTAATGAATAATTTTATCGGGTAATTTCAAGAGTATTAATTTTTTCCTCATATTGTGTTATACATACAGTAGGCGCAATGCGTATGAATGTCATAAAATGTTGGGGATGATGTCAAAATTTCTCGGGATGAGTCATCATGTATTTAGAACTTTTATATTCATCATTTTTTTTTTGAATGCCTATACTTCGGTTAAGAATTTTTTTAGTGACCAGGATGAAAAGATTGAAACGGTTTTATCTACCACTTAATCTACTTCGACTCGCTTCGATACGTTCAAAAAATTTCATTCCTAAAGATCAATATTTACTTTTCCCACTTTTCACTCACAAGGTCAAGGTTGAAAAAATTTGCGATTTTTTCAAATCATTCCACAATTTGTTTCCCCCAAACTCAACGAACGCATTGATGAAATTTGGCAACGCTGCTGCAGTCATTCCGCTTCCCACCAAGTCAACCTAACCCTCGGTTTTTAATAATTACACTACATTACGTTCCGTTGGCGAACTTCTCAAGGTGTATTCCACCCCATGCTAATGCCGGTACATCACTATATCAAACCAGTACGAACAAAATACAGAAAGGCCACGAAATTCAAATGCTACTTATTTACCCGACTAGCCTAACAATACAATGGTACAGCTAGCGAACAAGAGGGGTGAACAAACCCGACTATCATTGTTCACATGGTATGCTACCACAGATAAGACAGAAATCGCTAAGATGTCTTCGTAGCGATAACCGATATCCGGTTATGATTTTGTTTATATTATCACCTTATCTATGCAGCTAGCCATTAGTGCTATTACCATTAGTTTACTTCCTTCGTGTATTTACTCCTCAATGTTTGGCATTTAAAAAAACACGCCAAAATAGCCTGAGATTTTTCTCAGGTAATAATTCGAAAGGATATATTTTTGATTACACTGTTACCAAGTAGGTATTTTTTTGTTTAAGACGAGTTTTTGTAGTCTTCACATATAATGGTATTCTCTACAACGTACATACATATATTATGAACTATTTAGTCATAGAGTACAGCAGAGTTGTAGCATGGGCAAATGCGAAGGAAATACTAATTTGAAATATTGATTGATCTTTTAAAAATTATAAAAATGAAAAAATGTTATCAACATCCAATTGTCAATTTTCTAAGAAAAAAAAAGACTGTGATTTTCACAAACTTTTCATCAGCATCGTTACTCATCTAAGAATTGGAGTGACCACATGAATTAACGAAACTACATCTTGCCAAGGTTAAGAGTTTCATCACCAATTTTATATAACTAAAAAACATCAAATCTCCAACTGAAGCATGTGTTGATGTGTATCTAACATTTTACAAAAAATTTAAAAATAATGTCGATAATTTTAATGCTATATTTTACTAGGCTAATTAATAATTCCAAACTCCTAGTAAATATTCCAAGTCCAACACACTTCGAAATTAGTTCAACTACGAGATCAATTATTTTTAGAACTGAATGTCATATACTATAATCTAGAATGTAAACGCACGTCGTTAAAAATAGAAAATAAAAAAATCATCATTTCGACGTAAATCTAACGAATTGATAAAATTCGAATGAAAAGTTTGTAATTAAACCAAACGCTATCATACATAATGAGCGGACTTTACTATCTTTTGCAGTGAACAATGACTCATTGAAACCACTCAGTTTAATTAGGTTAAAATTTGATCAATATGCATTACTGTATCTGTCAATATCGTTAAAGAGTCAACTTTCGAATAGTGAACGACTTATTTTGTAAATTTTGTAAGCTCGTTGCAGGGTTTCTAACCGTTCACGAACGAAATCAAGGAATACAGATGCATGATTAAATGCTAATTTTTTTTCATCACCGTGAACGACTCACTATTTGAACTTAAAAAGCTCCTTTTTCGATATCGAATTGTTCGAGAACAAAATTGCTGAACTAAAAACAAAAAAACGATTGAGTACAATTCGTTCCATTAAATCGTTCGCGAACGATTTATTTAAAAAATTTTTAAAGTTCGTTTCAAGGTATCGAATCATTCACGAACGAAGCTATTAATACATAGATATTATACGCACGACTGAATGCTAATATTTTTTCATTATCGTTCGCGAACGACTCATTCTTTGAATTTCAAAAGCTCGTTTTTAGATATCGAATCGTTCGAGAACAAAATCACTAAAATGAATTCAAACCTTTCAGAGCAGTGACGCGCTTATGTCGAGTTTACACTGACTTTATCGTTATCATAATGTTTGAGGACGATCCATTCACTGAACTCCTAAAGCTCACCATAAGATGATGAATCATTAGGGGAACAAAATCACTGAATACAGATGCATAATTGATTGCAAATATTTTATCATTGAATCCTTCACATACAAATCATTCTTTGAACTAGGAAACTTGTCTTATGATATCATTGAATATAGATAGATGAATGAATGATAACAAATTGACAATCTTTTCAATTGTTTGTAAGAGAGTTAATCTTTGAATTTTGAAAACTTGCTGCAAGATAATAATTATACTCATTTACTCAATTTCAAACTACCTATCCTCAACATTTACGTCGATCTGCGAACTTTAATTCGAGTTATCTCCAAGGAAAAAAATTTATAAAACCAAAATCATCTCTTCGAATGTTTGAACTTGAAGGAAATGTTGTACTGAAAGTGTGCTTGCCATATTTGCTGAATTCTCTCATGGAAAAATTTTGAAGTTTTTCAAAATTTATTCCTTTGTAAAACATTTATTTATATTTTTAATATTGCAACCTTTTTCCAATTTTTGCCCATTTCTTCCTTCATGTTTATTTCATTGATTTATGAACTTATTGTATTTTCCAACATTGCTCTAATTTTTTAAAATTATTACTTTTAGAATTACGTATTCCGATTTTTACAATTTTTTCACATTTTTAAATTTCTTTTCTGTTTTTCAATATTTTTGAATTATTGAAAAAAATTCCGATGAGTTTCAATTTCAGAATATTCTACAAAAATTTAGAATTTTTGGCCCTCTCACAGTGTATTCAACTGTCTATTGTAAGATAAATAATGAAGGGCGAAGAGCATGAAATGAAATTTGAACAAAAATATATTAAATAATTTAAGAAAAAATTTTCTCCTAAGAAAATATATATAACACTTCTCATCAGATAAGAACTTTTTTTATTAAGGATGTGGAAAAGAAGAGAGAGTACTAGTCCTTGGAAGTAAACACTAAATCACTACTCTGTATTGAATTTTGGAAATTAATATTTTCACAAAAAATTTATACAACTCTACTCCTTGAAATTTATCGTAGAACTTATAGATCTACTCTAAAATTCAATGCTCATCCTCTAGTAATCGTGCAACAAAAACACAAAATATAAAAAAGTAGCGAACGCACAAAAATAGGTTACAGTGTATAGTAAACAGTTGTCAATCGATTCCGTATTCACGAGGGAATGGGGATTTTTTTCACCTCGACAATTCGGCTCAACGTCCAACATACGAGTATATTTTATATTTTTCATCATAAATAAAATACGTTGAATTCATCGTGGCTTCCCTCTGAATATAGTTTTTTTCTCAATGTAACACGAATTAAAAATCACAACTGGTCATCTTTTAAATGTTTATTCCCTCCAAGAAAAACAAACTGATGATTAAATGCGGTGGGAAAATTTCCTAAATCATGTATGCAAATCAGACTAGCTAATGCTACCCATACTCGACGCTGTTAAAAATATCAAAAGCGAAAAATAAAATCGACACCATTGTTTCACTTATACGTCAGAATATTAATATGAAATTACATTCACCTTTACCATCTTAACGCATTTAAAACCTACTCGATGCGTGTAATTTCACATTTAATAATTGTTGAATTAAAAATATTATCATGTATATCCCATACTTTTCGACATGATAACGAATACTCCTGTCCGAGCAAATTTTGTTGCAACCTCGCCACATAAATTTCTACGAATCAGAATACAATAAAATTAGAGCGAATAAAATTAAACAAATGACACATCCACGCCATTGCAATTTTTCAATTCGTTTCCAACGATAATCCAGAAACGAAACAAAAAAAAAATACGAATCAATCGAACAGCGTAAAACGTTTGGAAGAATTTTAATAACGATGTTCTCGGTTTCAGGGTCAATTACGTCATCTCGACGAACTTCAAATACCCAACATCTTGAAAAGAGAAAAATACGATAAGTTAGCAAAACTATATAGGTAGCCTAATATACTTACACTTTGTATATTATCGATATTCGAAGCATTTGCATCATCTTCGAATAAATCTCGGTAACGTTTCTTCAAGGGTTTAGGAATACCTTTCTCGATTTCTGGTAACATGGGGTAACTAATCATTGAAACGGTATCTGCGAACAAAAATAAAATAATTATCAACCAAACGTACCACCGATAGAACTACACGTTGAAGTTAACAAGAGACCTTGACTATATTTAAAATATCGTAATTCATTCATTAGTGGAACATTTTACCAAATGAATTCACTTTTACTTCAACATTATTATAACGTGTGTACCGCGAAATATATGACAAAATCAGAACAGCTGATTAACCGAGGCCCTTATCTCATACCGTGAATTCGAAAACACTTGGCGAATACGTGTACTCGTTCCAATTTCTCTTTCATTATGAAATACCAGATACACAAAAATGCCTTGTATACGTTTCTTCTTAAAAATTAGTACGTGTCATACGTTTAATTAAGAATCACACCGCACGAATAGCAAATACGTCGTACACTTGTTTATCAATTATTATTCTCAGAGTCCTTTTGCAATATATGCACCGGTTCGTTGTTAATTTATGTGAACTTGATAAACAATAGTTAGTGGGAGGAAATGCATTTTAGCCAATCAATACTGATGCATTCATGCCTCGAGTGTAAACCCAATGTAAACCATAATAATGTAAAAGTTTAACCTATTAATCAAGCGAGACAATTATATTAACTTCTAAATAAAGATATGCTGCATACAATGTTAACAGAGGATAGCTAAAGCGTAGAAAAAAATTATCATCGTTGAAAAAATAATTTAAAAAATCATATTTACATAATATATCGTATCCACTACCTGTACAGAACTAATGAACAGCTAGGTGAAAATGAAAATTAATCCGAGCAACGTTATAGTAATTTCAATGCTGCATATCGATTAATGGAAAACAATAGAGAGATATTTGTAAGAAAAAAAATAACGAAATTACGAAACCATTAAAACGTTTTCATACGAAGTACCGGAATGCAATGAAAACCACACTGTTGCTACGTCTAAAAATCAAAACGAATGAATCTTCAGGAAACGCGAACATGTGCGAAAAAATTACGAAACTCGCGATTTTTTGCTACCATAAAATTATGACCAGAAAAGACGACAATTCTAATATTCAATTCTCACCACACGACTTCCAACAACATTTAAAGCAACTGGCGGAAAATAAACCGGAGATAAACGAACTTGTATTCGTTGTACGTACGGTACTAGCAGCACGCGATGAGAGAGGAGGTCAATAATTCAGATTAACTATATTGAACAGCTGATAGATGCTGATATAACCAGATTTAAGTAATAGATTAACTTTTTTCCAAGTGCTTACCTCTGTATATGAAACAATGTATTTCTTCTATATCCTAAGAACAAATAATCGAACGAAATCGTGTGTTATTTAGAAAACAAACGAACATAATGTTTTTAATGTTGCTTTAAAAATACACCATTCATTTGGACGTTTTTATAACGCGCTAGGTATATAAGATTTTTCTACTATGAAAATATTCGCTTTGTTGGCTATTTGGCAACACTGCGAAATCATTATTTTATAATTTCTCCGCATTTACCAATTACCAAAAGAATTTGGGAAGCGTTTTACAAATCGTAATAAAATGGTATTTAAAATAATGTTGTTTTGATATTTTTATTTAAATTTGGCAACGTTGTAGCGAGTATTTTGTACGGTATATATTTTTCTTAACCCATGTCCTTGGTCCTTCACATAGTACAGCGTTTTAAATTAATTTTCGACTTAATTAAATTTAGCTATAAAATAATACGTGTATGTTGACAATAGCATAATAGAATATGAAAAGTTATCTATTATTTCAAAATTATTGAATGCATCAATATTTCCTTTGCATTTAAATTTTAATAGCCTTGGTAATGATAAGAGAATTATTTAGCGAGGAGAAAACTGCAATAACACAATTTAGAAAATAGATCGCTGTTGAATAAGACAGTATTGGTCCATAAAGCGCTCAAACATATTTTATCTATACCTATGTAATGTAATCATAAAATTTTCTAATCATAGGTAATTCAATAATCTTATGCAGCTTTTCATGCATTTTATGGGAATGCATTATTTTGAAAATAGCTACTTTTTATTGGAATTTATGATAACGTTTTGTTTTTCAATTTAAACTGGAGTGATCGAAGACACCATATGATCTGATGCTAACCTACACTTTTCAGTTTTAAAGACCAAGTACTTGGGCTGTAATTACCTGAAATATAATTCAAAAGAAAACTGCCTTTCATTCTTATACATGCTGTTGTACTTTATAACTACCTCATTTTCTGTATTAAAGTTGAAATAAAGATATTATCGATGATAATACGCTTGATAAAGCGTTGGATACAGACTATTCCACCCCTATATACGCTTGAATGTGAGCTACAACTTAATCAATAAGTAATTATTTAATATCCTTCAGAAACGCAGTAGGTAAAGTTTAACTTTCGGGGTGCGTTGGAAACTTCGCTATCTGTAATTTGTAAATCTACCTATGATAATAACCATGTTCGACTCCGATATAGTTTTCTAGAATGTGGTTACTTCTGGATTGTATAATGTATTATTATGCATTTACCTACTTATCCAGCTTTCTGCGATTATTTTCGCGTTATCTATTTCGTGACGCAGCAATATGATCATAATTATTTTCGTTTTCAATTTGTCTTGAATATACCAATATATGTGACTCTGGATAAGAAAAAGATACCTATAAGCGTCCAAAAATTGATTTTCGATTTTTTGTTGTATTGAGTATAAAAACTTGCTCCGTAAAGTCAACATCTTGCTCTAAATGTTATATACTTCTTTTTGGTAGGTATCTTGTAAAATTAGCGTTTGGACGCTTAGGTGCCTTTTCTTATGCAGGGTCACAATTATTTGAAAAAAATTAGGTAGTGGGGAAGAAAATAATATAATTATGGGTATACCGTGTCATCAATTATTTTAGGTACAGTAAACTGAATAAAAAGGGACGTAGTTGAACGAAGTAAGATGCTACAGACCTAAGCCCCCATATCTACCTATACCAACAATTGTTTCGTACATTATTTTTATTTCTTTGCATATAGTATAGTACCTACATAATTATACTTACATTATGAAATAAATTTTTAATATACGTGGTTTAATAATAAACAATAAATATCACAATTATTATCAGATATACACTTTCATTCATATATGCCTAGGGTTGTTGCCTACATAGTAGTTGATGAAATTTTTTCAAACATTGATAAGCATTATAGGCATAGACTGAAAACGCTGTACTATGCATTCAAATGATTTGGGTTCGACCAGCGCTAAATTCCTTTCATCACAAATTTCTTTATGACATAATGAAATTAAATTACAATTTTCAAATTAGCAATTATTTTTTAAATATATGAATGAATGAATAATAAATTCATTTCAACATTACAACCTTTTATGTTTAAAAAAATCACCCAAATTACTAGGAAGCTTGGTTGATGGTTAATACCTACTCAGAATAAAGCTCAGAAATGACAATCAGATTTGGTGGTTGAAGCTGGATTTTAGGCATGCGCAAAAACACTACCAACCAATGAAATTCTGAACATTCGATTGTGATATGACACATTATCGAATATTTTGAATTTGATTGGTTGTTAATAAGGCAATATCCAACGGCAATACCCAAGATGGCGTCCTCTTATCAATTTGGTAACATTTAACTTCATCTCTCACTCATTGTACACAAACAACAAAGGATAAACCAAATACAAGCAAGTCGAATTGAAGTTATTCACTATAAATACAACATTATTTACACACTGTTTCAAGCAAGTTGAGAAGGGAATGTCATCGTGAGCAGCGCCCTATACCAATTTTTACTCTCGGGCATAAGTAGAAGGAAAATTTGGCCACTCCAAACTTCCCAAATCGATTGACGAACAGGTTAGCCGGATAACAATCTAAGCATTTAGTTTATGCTACACAGAGAACAACTGAAAAAAATTCTAAATCATGTTAGTATAAAAATGAAGATGAAAACTTACATGATTTCAGCATTCCCCAATAAAATCGTTCATCTCAATGATGCCGTAATGCCCAATTTAAAATGATATACTCAATGATTATTTTAAAAAAAATACTATTGTAACTAGTAGGTGCATAAATATGTAGATATAAAGGTATATGTGTTTTAGTATATTATAGCTACAGCTTTTCATCACCCCACATTTAAACATTTAAGTAAATACAATGTACTTAATCAATTTCAAAAACTATCAAATAAAATTTAACTTATTTTTTAAGTAACTTAAACATTTACATATGTGTACCCATTTGCGCGTAAATTATTTTATTCGAAAATTCAAGAAGAAACCAGCTAAATAGCCTTCAGCATGTTTATCGGTAATATCATTTTTCCTTACCTGATGATATCTTATTTTTTAACAGTACAGATAAGAACTTTACATGCATATCTATAATACTGCATTACATTTATAATCATACATCCACCCACTTATGATGAGTGTTTGAAAATAAATAAAATATAATCAAAGAATAATTTTCAACTTACTCATGGAATAAAGGTGTTTATTTCGCCTTCCAGCAAATACCGATGTCACACGAAAGTGTTACCTGTAAATACATAGTACAGTGATATAATATACAACATATTAGGCTCAACAAAAATTAATAAATCTTAAAAGACCTTGTAAACGCTGCCTTTCAATCACTATGTACTTATTAAGAAGCGAGCAATGCAGGACATTAAACCTTTCTTAATGACTACATATCTACAAAGATTTAGGATTATCAAACGTCATTAATAGCTGAACAACAATTTGGTTATAAAATCGTAAAATTAAATAACCAAGCAAACCAATGTTGGACTAACGTTGGTGTACTATGCAAAATACACACGCGCTAACGAGATATGTTCAGATTATACGTAGAACGTATTTATCAGTATTCGGTGAATTAACCAAATAAAATTAATTTCCCAAGTTGCACAGCAACAAAGATACGTACAAGTTTTCAAATGAAACTAGAGTTGAATAAGAAATCACTAACCTTATCAATGTGTTTTCAATAATTAAAATTTCCAATAATTACTCATTACTTGAAACGTCTTTGCTAATAATATCAGAGCAATATACTGAATAAATTCTTACGGAGTTACCACGGAATTTAATGTTAGCCTACAAAGCAAAACATAACAAATGAAACAAAAAATGTTTAGATACCTATTTAATGTCGCTTTAATGGTGTGCGGACATTCTAGGTACTAAAAAGAAAAGATTTGTTTATCTTCCAGCCATGAAGCATGATGAAAAAAAATCATTTTTCAATTTCACTGAAGGAATAGTGATCAAGAATGAATCCACTGACCTATTATTTCAGAAATTTGTTTTTGCGAGGTTTATGAGAACTCAACATTAATTAACAAACAACGTCATAGATATGCGATAAAAAATATGTAAATTCCCAATTTAAAATTGAAGATGGGAAAATTAATTAGGCATTATCAGATTTTTTTGTTTTTCATAAAGGCCTATGAGTTTAGACATTTTACTAACTGTTGAATATACGCTTTTTTCAAAACAAGGAATATTATCAAGGAATACATTAGACAAAATTGGAACTTCACAGGTAACAGGAATTTTTTTCCGATATTAGTATCGGATGAAATTGAGGCTAGCTTATGATACTTTTACAAACTACTCACATAATCTACTTCCATAAATTTCACATCCTTGAAAAAAAAATTGAAATAAAATTAATGAATGTGATCATTTCTGTTCATTTTTCTATATTCGCACCACCAAAGATGAGTAGTTTTGAATAATAAGCATAATTACAGTAAGTCTAATTCGAAAAAAAGTTCTTAGCTTCTTGCTTTTCAAGTTCAAGATTAAAGATTTGGGTGTTTTGGTTGAATCATACACTCACATAATTCATCACCTATACTAACTTATATGATATATTGCGCAAATTACGCAAAAAAGGCGAGTCATAATATTCAATTATTGTACGTATAATCGTGATGACGCAAGTACATGCGCAGAATCTATAAATACGAATAAACAAAAGTATCAAGCGTTATACACAAAATGAACTACGACGATCATCAACGCACATTCGCTAAAAAATATTATACATGATATAAAATCAAATTAATTCAAATCTCCACAATTTTTATTAACTGAAAATCATAAGATATATAAAAAGTAAAAGTAATTTTATTTTTAATTATTACAACATGGAAAAAATAACAATTTCAATATGTACATATTGTAATGGTAACTATATAAATATCATAAAATAAGCATGAAAGTAAATTGTTTACAAATCACAAGTTTTAATTCATAGAATTTTCCAACAAAGTGTTTAATTCCTTTAAATGCTGTATTTTGCTACCAGTTGCTGGAGAAGCTGCGCTAGAACGTCCGACATAACTGCAAAATATTAAAATTATTGATGAAATAATTTTTCGACGCAGTCACAGTTCTTGATAAAGCGAATAGAAGGAAAAATTATACTATACCTGACTGGCCGAGTACCATTCAATGCTGTATGGAATCTTGGTTTTACGTAGGCCCATGAACCTTGATTCTTATGCTCTTCTTGAGCCCAGACAACCTGAGCGTTAGGATATTTGGCGCATTCTTGCTTAACAAGATCGAACGGGAAGGGCGAGATCTATTAAACAAATGAAATGCGCATTCGTTTTCTTTAAAAATGAAACTAATATAAATTTTCAGGTCACACCCACACTCACCTGTTCCACGCGAGTAATGGCGATATCAGACTCAAGGTTTTTATCAGTCCTAGTTTTTTTAATATCATAGTATACTTTACCACTACAGAATATAAGTTTTCTGACTTTCGATGGATTTTCAGAAGATGGTCCAATGTCAGGGATGATTCTACGAAACAAACATATTGTTTCAAACAAGTACATTTCAAATAAGGGGAAAACGATAAAATGAATACATTTCAATAATTTTGTATTTAAAGCATAATATTAACTACCTTTGAAACTCGGTACCATCTTTCATTTCATCAAAACTGGATTTCGCTTCTGGATGACGTAGTAATGATTTCGGTGTCATCAAAATTAAAGGTTTACGAAACGGTAAGGCTATTTGTCGACGTAAAATATGAAAATAATTAGCAGGTGTTGAACAATTAGCCACAATCCAGTTGATATCGTGTAATTGTCGAACAGCGAATTCTTCGTTTTCTGGAGGGAAGTAATCTGGATCATCAGCAGACATTTGTAAAAATCTTTCTAAACGAGCGGAGGAATGTTCAGGACCCTACAACGCAAAAAAATTTCACCAATGATAAGGCTCTCTTTTAATTCAGCAACTAGAGTATGTTACTGTAGCTGAATTTTTCGGTATGGTTATTTGATGACTAATTTCTATACAACATTCTTACACAGCTTCTTTTTAAAACAGTACAAAAATGTAATAGCTAAAAAATTCAGCAAATTAAATTTAATTTGGTAATCAATATCGAGATCAACATCACTAACCATTCCTTCCAAACCATGAGGTAATAACATGACTAGACCAGTTTGTCTGACCCATTTCGCTTGGCCAGAACTAATAAATTGATCGATAATACATTGAGCGGTATTATTAAAATCTCCAAATTGAGCTTCCCAGCATACTAATGCGTTCGGATTGGTCATTGAAAATCCTAATTCGAATCCTAAAACCGAAAAATCATAGTAATAAAAATTTCACCACACTCAGTAACGTATCAAATGCGTGGTACTCACCGAGCACAGCGAATTCGGAAAGCGAACTATTACACACAGTATATGGAGCTTGGTCCGGATATAAATTACATAAGGGCCTGTATGTGGCTTTGTCTACAGTTTGATGGTGTAACACATGATGCCTGTGACTGAATGTTCCTCTTTCTACATCCTGACCACTCAATCTCACGTGAATACCTTCTTTCAATAACGAACCAAATGCCATGGCTTCGGCTAAAGCCCAATCAACGGTTCTTTCTTCCACCATTTGCATACGAGCTTTCAATATACGTTCGATACCTAAATACCAAATACTCATGTAATCAACAATAAGGTGAGCGAAATGTTACACAGGATAATTATTATAATGTTCACCTCTATGAATAACAAATTCGGCAGCATTAGGCGGAGGAGATGAAAATCGTTTCCCAATGTGAACCAAAGTATCTTCCTTGATACCAGTAGGCGAAACTTTCAATGGGTCTTTTCCTTCAAAGAAACCTGACCATGGCGAGTCCAACCAATCTTTGAATTTAATATGAGTTTCTTTTTTAGCATTCGCATACGCTTCTTCGCAAATTTTATCATATTTTTCTTGAACATCCTATAGTTCAAGATGTAGAATTATTAGTATACTATTAAAATATTTAAACAACACAGAATCATAAGATTTAATTATATCTTTTGGACTCATTTTACCTTTACTTCTTCATTGGTTACAACGCCTTCTTTGATAAGTTTATCGGAATACTTGGATAATACAGGTTTCGTTTTCCTGATGATCGTGTACATTAGAGGTTGCGTGAACATGGACTCGTCAATTTCGTTATGACCATTTCTTCGATATGAAACCTGAAAAATATATGTACATGAAACTTGGTCAATTTAGATTCACATTAGTATTACAATCTTGATAAAAGCTCATTTTTATAATTCCTTCACGTAATTTAAGATCAACAAATGATGAGATAAGGAAACCCTTAATTATCTGCATAATTTTTTTTCTCAATCCTTTACAATTGATTTTTCCAAGGTCCAAACATAAAATAAGGAATATTACCACATTATTTCCATTACTAACTTACAATGTCAATGACCACATCTTTATGAAATGTGCTACGCCACTCTGCGGCGATATCACAAACATGCATAACAGCTTCCGGATCATCAGCATTTACGTGAAAGATGGGCGCATTTACGACTCGAGCAACATCTAGCAAATGAAAAAAAAAAAATTAATAAAAAAAAACAAATAACCATCAACTTCTTTTCGATCAACTTACCAGTGCAGTAGGGTGAAGATCTAGAATGTCTTGGATCGGTCGTGAATCCAATTTGATTATTTACAACGACATGAATAGTACCGTGTGTGGTATAATCCGGTAAATCTGATAAATGGAAAGTTTCGTAGACAACACCCTGTCCACAAAAAGCTGCATCACCGTGCAATAAAATCGACATAACCTAATCCAATAATTTTCGTTTTACAATTACATTCCACAAAACTAAACCAATGGAATGACTTATCTATAAGGATTATAATTGTTTTACCTTTTTGCCTTCACTATCACCGCGGTAAAACTGTTCGGCTCTAGTTTTCCCCAGTACTACGGGATCAACGGCTTCTAAATGCGAAGGATTCGCGACTACAGCTAATCGGATATTTTTATTCGTCACTCTGTTCAATCGCTCGATGTAAGTTCCTATATGGTATTTTACATCACCAGATCCCTAAGAAAATTATTTATTGTAACTGTAATTCAGATATTTTAGAAGATTCGAAGCATACATTTATTACATACTGGGGTATCTAGGACGCATAAGTAATGACGTCTGGCTTGCCTAAGAATTTTTACATTCATTTTTAATTCTAACGAACTTTAAAAATTAAGAATCACCACAAAAATGTAATAAGAAATTACATAAATTTTATATAAATTATGTTATTATTTTGAAGCAATTTGGTAATACTTGGGGAACACAAATGAGATGAAAATTAGGTATATTTTATTTCCCGAGTTCTAATGAAGATACTTACTTCATCAGCATTTTCTAAGGCGGCAAACTGCGTAAATATTTGTTCCAACGGTTTTCTACAAACGTTCGCTAAAATATTCAAACGTCCTCGATGAGGCATTCCGATCACTATTGATTCCACTCCCAATTCCGTAGATTTATCAATCACATGTTTCAAAGCCGGAATTAAAATTTCACATCCTTCCAAACCAAAACGTTTTTCACTGGACCATTTTCGCGCCAAGAATGCCTCAAAGCTGTGTCGAAAAAAGTTTACGTTCATTTCAAATCGAACAACATTTTCACTGCCCGAATTCCTCCAATTACTCAATTTAATTTTTCGCCGAAAATCCGATAATGAGGTGACATCACATACATTTATAAATGTATCCTTCGAGTTTGAAGTTGCAACTAAGGGGTTCTTTATCATTGAAATACTTCAAACAGTTCGTTGTCGGGTTGCGAATGCAACCACAGTCTCATTAAACGATCAATCAAATTCACTATATCATTCGATGGACAAATAAAAAAGTCGATTTTTCATCTCCTTTTCAGACTCTTTTGGGTTTACTTATCAAGATGTTATGATAGATTTTTAAATACTATAATTCAAGCACTAAATTATAATAAACGGGTTAGTTTTTATTTAAATGTTCGAAACATACTAAAAGACAAACGTACTAAGGTAAATAAAGACCCAGTATACTAACCCTGTAGCTCTTGTTAAACGAGCCAATATCAAACGCTTTTGCGCTTCAGTAATCTGCATTATTCCAGGCGTTTCCATACGTTGTCGAATCCAATTACATTGTTCGTACGAATTAATAAACATGAATTCCACTCCAATGTGACGACAATAAACATCCTCCAAACGTTTTAAAATCTCTCGTAAGGGCAATGCTTTCTCCTTGCCACCGATAAACGTGGTCGAAGGTAATTTGAAAACACGGTCCAAATCACTTTCCTCTACAAAATATAAAATAAATATTTTTTTATTTTCCTACATGCGTATTCATGATCTTTATAACTATTTTTAATAAGTGTATTAGATGTATTCATCGTTTCAAAAACATTAAGTAACAGTATCCAAAAAAGATACATTTTTTGAGATGTTTGACCCAAAGTAGATATTTCTCTGAGTCTGAAAATTTCATTACATATTTAAATCAAATTGCAACTGCGGTGCAAGAGCCAATGAAAGTTTTCCAAATTGGTACTTCTTTATAATATAACTATATATAAAATTATAACTCTAACCACATCCGAGAAAATTCAGAAGTTTTGAAAAGTGGGGCAGAGAAAAATCAAGATTGGACCCAAGGATAAATTTTGGCCTTATCAAGGGCATCCACATTTTTGTACTTCTTTTTTAAAACTAAAAGCAAGCATTAAAATTAAATAATAGGTTTTTTTACGTTTTTTATTTGTGCAAAATCACAAACTGTTTCGTCGAAGCCTTCTCTATACTACGTTAATGAGTTCTCAATACATAAAACTGCTAGTTCAAGAGCCATACTGTTACTAGAATAGTGTTGGAAAAACGTAGAAAGAATTTCTTTTGCAATTGAGTAATTTATTCAAAAAAAAAAAATCATAAAAAAATATTTAAATTTGTGAATTCCGGGCCCTTACGGAAATTTTGTCCTCAAAGCTATTTCTCCACCTTATCCTTTTATTTTATACTTGAATGAGAGTTTAAATTACTTCTACTGGAATTCCTTCAAGACAGGGTCGGATCCAGCAGGCAAGTTACCGAGAAAATCTCGATGGGCCGCGTTGTATTTGGGCCGATGAGATAAAAATTAGGCCACTTTCATTTCTGAACTTTGATAAAAAAAAACAAAAGGAATTCCATAAATCCATAATTTGAAAAATAAAAGAAAAAATTGGACTGATAAGTATTATGGGGGTCGTTAAAAATGGGATTTCTCGGTGGGCCGCTAAATTTTCCTATTTCTGGATACAGCCCTGCTTCAAGAAAGAGACGACAGAGGTTTCTCAAAATTGTAAATCATACGGTCGGGGTGTTTTGCGAGTGCAGTAAGATCTTAAAAACGTTACAAAGCAAATATAAATTTCAACAATTCGATCTTAAAAATGTAATATCAATTTTCAACTTTTAGGAGAGGCTTAACTTTTCATCATATACCTACAGGGGCGTAACGAGGACATTTTTCAGGGGGGGGGGAGAAAACCAAAAATTGCCAATTAATACCGTGAAATTTACCAACTGTTGATTTTTTTTTTTTTTTTTTAGTCGTCAAAAAATTTGAAAATAGCTGTAATAATACTGGTCAAGTTTACCAACTTTACACTAAAACTCCAAATTTACCAACTTTCCAAAAGCCAAGGGGGCTGCGTCCTTAGTTGTGCGCTATACATGATATAAGTTGGCATTAGTTCGAATTTATTCAAGTTCTTATTTTTCCAAAAGAAATTCAAGTTCCCAATTTCAACGTTGAACAATTATAAATTTCCCAACTTTTCAAAACACCTGGGGGGAAGCTCCCCCCATCCCTCCCTTAGTTACGCCCCTGTATACCTACAGCAAACATTTTATAATCCAAGAATGCTAGTTTCATCAATTCTCTGAGTCTAATTTCACCTCTATGGATACACCACGTTAAATTGAAGCAACATATGTTCAATTCAACATGAGAAAAATCAGTACAAGTTCTTATTTTATTTACCGAACGCATAGTGATTATATAATAATTCCGGCGGGTGTTTGTCGTCTAGATCAGCGCTTGAGATACCCAATGGATCCAATTTCGCGATAGAATGACCTCGAATCTGTACGTAAAAAATAAATATATGCGCAAAGGTATTATTAATAAAATTTAATTTTAAATACAGTTCGACCAATTTCAACATCTAACACACATTTTCATAGTTTAACAGCCGATTTAGGAGAAAAATTTTTTACAAACCTGGTAAGACCTGATTATCGCTTGCACGGCCAAATGATCGTCAATTATTTTCTCATTAATGGGGGCTCCTAGAGACGGTTTTGTTTCTAAATAAGGCACTACACTCGAAATCGCAACCTGATTGCGACCAGGTTCGGCCAAACTCGGCGGAGATTGATACGCGAGACCTGGACGTCGACCAGCTGCGCTGTTGCGGAAAAACGTATCCCATGACTGAAACGATTACAATGTTTCCGGTCTCAATGACAATGCATAAATATTTTTTTCGATCGATCGCTTCGAATACTTAAAATTAATATATTATGTCCTTAAAATAATTATTGGCCACAATTTTAAATAGATATAAACCTCCAAAATGGATAACCATATGAACATTACGCTTAACCAAATAAAGATAATAAGCTTAGCTTATCTTTTGCGAGAAAACTCTACGGCGTAAAATTCATAATGAAAACTCGTTAAGAGAACGATGATACGAATTAAAGCTCTAGCTTGTAAAACATTCACGTTCATATGACGTGAGTATTTCGCATTAACACTACCTATTTGAGGTATAGCTATCAATTTTGTAGAGTATTCTGATTCGATCGATGAATTTTAATAAAGAATTTTTAGTAATGAAAATGAAGAATTAAATAAAATTCAGAATGATTTTTCATTTTTCTATACTAAACATGTAGTTTGTGTCCGAGTGAGGCTACAGCAACGCCTCTCTATGCAGCTTAACAAATAAGTAAAAAAATTTTGAGTCTTCAGAATATATAAAGAGCATAGTTTTTCTACCTAAAAAATGGAAAGTGATATAAGATATGACAGAAAAAAAATTACATATACATAAGAACAACTTGGTTAGCCTAATTAAACCTTCCTATCACCATGTACATTTCAAGTATACTTTTTTTAGTATAACATATAGTATAAAGATCAAAAATAAAAATTTCCTACTCACACTATGCACGCTTTTTGAATCTTCTAGCCATGCATTATACATTTCCTCCACATATTTCGATGAATTACCATTTAAAAACGGTTCAGCACCTACTTGATTATTACTAAGGTATACGCTACTCGCATAAAAATTCCTTTTTGAACTCAGCAACCATGATGCGAATCTTTCTTTGCCAGCAACGTTCGGAATAAAAGGCACTAAATTGTTCACCACAGCCCTAGCTCTATACATGTTCAGCTGCAATGCAAAAATTATGACTTAATGAGCAAGATCTTTTTTTTGAACAATTCAATCATCGTAGGTTTAAAAAATTATCGTATTAAACCTCTATTATGATTCTATCTTAAAGAAAATAATTAAAATATAAGTCTATGTTTGAAATCTTTTTCACACAACCGAGTCGACTTCTAAACAAAAAAAATTATTTCCTTAGACATAATATCAAAATGCTGAAATTAGTATCGTAAAATTGTGTCCTCCCAGATATAAAATAGGAAGCGTTCGATTTTAAGTCTATGCGACCATTGAAGTTCAATATTGCCGTCAATATTATCTTCATAGGATTCATCTAAAGATAGATGTACAATTAGAAATCGTAAAAGAATAAAAAGTGCTTTTTAAGTAAACAACATTTCGGTGCGTCACTCAATAAACGTCGAAATGTTCGAAGTTCGAACACCCAGTTTCTCAGTTCCGTAATTGTATCCTTGAAGCAGAATTGATACCAATTGCTGTTGCTTGAATAGAGTAATACAATACAATAAAATTTATTTATGGATTTTTTCTTTTTAAATTTAATCCATACGAGATTTGAAATTATAACAAAATAAAAGTCCACACGAAAGCCAAAAAATATAGAAAAATGTATTTTCCAAATTAGAAATAAATATATATTAAAAAAAAAAAAAAATAGTTAACGTTGAGTTATTATTAATAAAAAATTGAGTACCTTTGTTTATGAGAATTGGGAGCGGAGATTTTCTCTATAACACTAGTAAGATAAAATACTAATATACAACAAAATATCATATGAACTGTTTCGAACATTTACGTACCATATCTACATTACAATTATCGATAACTGATAGATGAAGTTAAACACACACATGCAATCACCTGCTACCCCGCGAAAATAAATGAAGATGAAGTAACCTGTGGAGTGCGGAAAGTAGACGGCCTATTAGCGCCGCAATCTACCCGAGAGAGAAATCTGAAAAAAGCTGGCGCTATCTGTGGTAACTTGACAAAAACAATTTGAAATAGTAAATATAAATTTTGATAAAAATCGGGATGAAAGATTTTGTATTCTGAAAGATAAATTTAGAAATGCTGAAACGTCTTCGTTTCAAATTCATTACACATAAGAAAGTTTCTCTCACTTTACAAAACAATAATTCAAGAAATGTATTAAAGATTTTTCGAAAATATACATCATGTATTTATCGTCAGCTAAGAGCGAAAAGGTTCCTCGTGATGTTTTTTCTCATTTTGAGATATTGGTATAATTAGAAAGATAATTTTGAGCTCTTTTCAATGCAAATTTGCTCTTCATCGCTAACTGATTATAAATATCCAAAATCTCAAAAAATAATAATGTGTCTTTTTTCCATCTTCAACTCAGTGCAAAAAGGTTCTTCCTTTGGTTTTTTGAGTTTGCCAAGTTGGTAACATTGAACTTGAATAAATTAAGTCTCAAAGGTTGCCAGCCAACAATACAAAACTAGAAAGTATTGGCAGAAAAAAGATGAAATTTTAACTTTGCTCTCCCGTAAAATTTTCATATTTGAACGAGGAACCTTTTCGCTCTTAGCCGACGCTATGAAACCCGTTCATAAATTTTCCACCAACTCATTTCCGCCCATTCGACTATGTAAAAAATGAAATCTAAAAAATGTAAACAAAGTGAAAATAATTCTGTATATTGTTATTACAAGATGAGATTTCATCAATTTTACTCATTTTAATAACTTAATAAACAAAACGCTTCTTAATAACGCTTAAGAAAAATGAAGGACAATAATTAAGATAAAAAGTATTAAAAAATCACGTGGCGTGATATAATTTGAAAAAGCTAACGGTATGAAGAATACGCTCAGATGTAAAATTTACATACTATATAAATTACTCAACTTTCAATTTGGAAATATTTGATTGAATTATCGAAGAATGTCTTCAAAAAGCTCACTCATCTGTGCCGAAATAAAAAATATTACACGCCTGTTTAATAATTATTTAACTCATTTTGAAATTTTCACCATCAATGGAATGCAACTCGAGCACATACTCGAGCTAGGTGTACGTTAATTCATTAATGAAATGATAAGCGTTAACGACAGAAAAAGGATGGTTAATCCTTCGTCTGAGATTTTACTAAAATGTCTTCCTATGAATAGCTCTTCGTCCTTCTTCCTCGAATTCTCGTTTCGACACCCACATTCTTTTAAACGTATCTAAAGAAGCTAAAATTGATCCGCCTATCCACGTAGAGTATAATCGTTCTTGAGGAGCTGATATCTATAAAAATATTTAGCTTAAATTAGTACCATCGACAAGATACAGACTGTTTCACCTCCATACGAGTTTCTCCATAACATATACGAGCCTACTCATAAGACACGTATTGATGTATGGTAGTTTAACTGCTTTAAATTCTGAGGGGAGGGGGCGAGATACAAAAGTTTAAAAAAATATATTTTATACTTTGGTAATGACTAATTTAAAAATCTTTATTTCATCATCCAAGTCAGATACAAAAATTCTGTTTGCTCGAAAGTACGGATAATGCCAGTGGCAGACTGGAGAATGAGGATCCGGTCGACAAAATAAACTAAAGGGACCCGCATGTTTGGCTTTTTTCTTTTTTCTTTATTTGAGACTGGAAAATGCAAATCGATCATAGTCTAAAATTCATTTTTAGACTCAAACATTCATCAATATTTAGAACTTATTTTTTAGAAGATTGAGGTTATTTCCATTTTGTTCATTTTTGTTTCAGTTCACATAAATCATTGAAAACTTCCGCACAAAAAAAAACTAAAATTTGGTCAATGATGTTTCCTCACAAATTTGAACAAATCATCCGAATGGTTATTGAAAACCTTCGATCTTTACTTATTTTTTCGTGGACCGGGGGGGGGGCTGTAGACGAGGATCTCATTTTAAACTTTACATATTTATCATTGCCCACTGATGTTTTACCAAGGTCTCCCTCAACCGTGCTCATTCAAACTGGTTTATCACCACTAAAGTAAACTGTTTGAGTTTTGAAAAATTTCTCAATATTCTAACATAATGAGCGAAGATCATTATGTCGAATAAATTGCAGCAAATATGCAAATGATTCATTTTCGATTTTTTTATACTCCTTCATCAAAATCATCTTATAAATCATTTATTTTTAATAAGGATTCATCGACGTTTTCAAAAATTTGCCGCGCTGAGCGACTGCCTTACTTGCCTAGATATAAATCAAAGAGTAGGTATAAGGTTCTCATATTGAGATGAAACATTCTATCTAAAGATCGAGTACGAGACTGAAATACTAACCCTTATTTTGATATCTTTGGGAGCAAGCTTTCTTATTTCCGATAATAACCTGTCGCCGAATCCCTGCCAAACATATCATTCGTTAATTCATTTTGTTCATGTAAGCTAGATTTGCTTTACCATAAATAATTCCAAACACTAAACATGTTCTTACTTTGAACAAGGTGGAACCACCTGATAACACAATATTTTGAAATAATACTCTTCTCAAATCCAAATCAGATTTTTGAATCGAGAATAATAAAACCTCATGCAGTCCTTCGTACTCTTCACCGATTAAATCGGGCCTGAAGAGAACTTCCGGAGCACGAAAACGAGCAGGACCGATCTAAACAGAGTTCGATTTCGTAAATTAATTTCCATAAACATACATAAACCGACAGTTGTGCATTTTCTTACGTCTAACGTGCTACCATCGGGAAGAATGTATTGATAAGTTTCGGTATCTGTCGCTCCAGTTTCTTCTTTCTGAGGATTCAGCGCTAAGTAACATGCTTTTTCTTTTATTATCCTAACGATTTCAAATTCAGCTGTAGTTTTAAAGTTAACGCCTTCTTTCCTCAACAGCAATCTAAAGTAAATAGTAGGCAATGGAAATACATATTACCATCCTATTGCTCTATACACGAATACCATAGATAGCTTAACGTATCAACAAAACAAACCTTAAATACTTAGTCACATCACGTCCGGCGATATCTACCCTCATAATACTGTGCGGCATAGCGAATCCTTCGTATATGGGTACCGCATGAGTAACACCGTCGCCTGAATCCAGCACAACGCCGGGTTGTTCTACCAGTTGCGTAACTAGATCGAGAAAATTTCACATCAAATGAAAGTTTCATCGACATAAAATATCAACGAGTTTTCACTTACAGACTAAGGACTGCTTGCATAGATATATACAGGGCAGGCACATTAAATGTTTCGAAAAATATTTCGGCAGCTTTTTCACGATTTTTACGAGGATTATGAGGCGCTTCAGTCAACAGTACTGGGTGCTCCTCGGAGAACGTTTGCAGTTGATCATTACTATAAATATACTGCCATATTCGTTCCATATCGTTCCAATCTGTCACTATACCGTGTTCCATTGGGTAACGTATACTAAGTAAACCTCGGTGTTCTTCGGCTTTAGGACCAACAAACAAATCGCCCTCTAAGGCTCCGGCCATCACACGAATGTGTTTCGGTCGCCCGATACTGTGAAAAAATGAACATAATTTGTACAAAGTAACCGATGCAAAATTCAAACAACATAACTCATATACTCACTAATTTGGAAAACAACATTTCGGAACTTGATCTCCAGCAAATCCAGCTTTGATCACTCCAGAACCCTATAATCAAAACACGATAAGTCAACTTATGAAGTATCCGGAGAAAAGAACAAAAAGTATTCACCAATGGCCATTCATCGAAGTGAACATTAAGACTAATTCTAATGTATAACTTAGTACAGATGATTACTCATTCATTATATATTTACAAAAATAAAAGAAAGAATAAAAACAATTACTTACATTATCTATTACTACCGGTTGATTGATAATAACATCGTATCCTTCCATTTTACAGAGAAGCTCTTAATAGTTGAATATTTCATGGAGTGCTAGCAAACATAATTTTGAAAAATTAAAGCGGAACTGCAAAAATAATTAAATAATTTAAATTAACTTCAATTTGTATTCATAAATTATCCTAAATTTTACGATGCAATGTAAAAAATTCAGCCATTGGGCTTGCTACTTCTGAGTTTTTGTCGTGGTTGTACGTAATGAAAAAGGCGTAAGGTATACAAAATGGTGACTCAATCGAATGATAGAGTATGCCACTTGCTATGAGGGCTGTATTATTGCGCCGGTTTTTTCAAAAGATAGCTACGTCATCTTCAAATCATGGTCACTCATTAGGTCATCACTTTGTCTGTGCATCAAACATCATTCATCATTCATCACGCTTGGTGATTTGAACTTCCGATACAATGCACCTATTATCTACACCACTCTAAATTCGCATCAAGCCCTATTATGCTATTACACTGCATTCACCCCACAACACCCACATACTCTTTGTTAAGACTGCGAAATCGCATAAACGTTAGTCTATTTTAAAATTAGTTCAATATCTAGAAGCAACATTATTAATCCTGGATTTCTGACAAAGAGAAAAAAACCTAAACATAATGACTTTAGTAATGCTGTTCATCATTATCTTGATCTCAAATTCTCAAAAAAAAGGAAACTCAATCCTTTCACATTCTTCATGCAGAACTACAGATGAAAATATGATGTAGGTAGAGAACAGAAGAAAAAAGAAACAGTCAAACAGATGACATAAAACAGAGAAAATCACACTAAAAATGTGTGTAGCAATAGTACATATTACGTGATTAATCAGAAAACCTGCGAGCCACAATATCTCTTCGGAATTTCGTAACTTGTTATTTAATTTCTAGTAAAGTTGATAGGAGAGAAAGAGAGAAGTGCTCAAGCCCCTCATAACCAAATTTGCTCTTAAAAAATCAATCCGTAAGTGGGTGAATTTAAAATTAAATAATTTCTTGAAGAAGTGTCGTGTTACAGCGTAAGCAAAATTTTCATGTTGAGAATACAGATACATTTAAATATGTATTAATATCTTAAAACATAGCATCAACTTTGTAAACCATTAAACATAGGTATTCAATTGAAATACCTACTACCACTGAATAGCTTTCACTTCATTGAAAAATAAAAAATTGGACGAAAACAAAAACTCATTATATTTCTAAAAATCACAACAAGATAATAATAATTTTATTAAGTACATTCTACAATGGTAACTATGCTATTACAGTTACATCGTATATTTTAAAATAAATAACACAACAAAAAACGATTATTAGAAAGCGAAGTAAAATAAAGAGATAATTTGTACACGTAAATGTAAAAAGAAAGAAATACTGTAAAATTAGTGCACGAAAGTAAATTGTTCATAAATTAAATTAAATCACAAGTCTAACTCATGGAATCTTCCAATAAAGCGTTTAATTCTCTTAAATGCTGCATTTTGCTGCCAGTCGAAGGAGAAGCTGCGCTAGGACGTCCGACATAGCTGAAATATCAGTAATTTTTCATCATTTATTCCACGTTTCAATGACACGATGGTTAGAAAATAAAATAAAATAAAAACATACCTGACTGGTCGAGTACCGCTCAAAGTGGTGTGGAATCTTGGCTGCACGTAAGTCCAGGAACCTTGATTTTTATGTTCTTCTTGGGCCCAAACAACCTGAGCATTTGGATACTTTGCACACTCTTGCTTGATAAGATCAAATGGGAAAGGTGAAATCTGAAAAAATTATTGACCAGTAAATTCAAGAATCAAGACTGTATACTAACGAGTGATATCATACTGTAACCAACCGCTCACCTGTTCTACTCGAGTAATCGCGATATCAGATTCGAGGTTTTTATCAGTCCTAGCTTTCTTAATATCATAGTATACTTTACCACTACAGAATATGATTTTTCTGACTTTCGATGGATTCTCAGAAGCTGGACCATTGTCTGGGATGATTCTATATTTACAATGCGAAAATCACGAAATCGTTATAATTTCTCTTTATATTGCGAAACTCGACATTTGGTTTTTGCATTATACTATACCAACCTTAAAAATTCGGTACCATCATTCATTTGATCGAAACTGGATTTCGCTTCTGGGTGACGTAATAGTGATTTTGGTGTCATTAAAATCAAAGGTTTACGGAACGGTAAGGCTATTTGTCGGCGTAAAATATGGAAATAGTTGGCAGGCGTCGAACAGTTGGCCACGATCCAGTTGATATCGTGCAACTGTCGAATCGCGAATTCGTCGCTTTCCGGAGGGAAGTAGTCTGGGTCGTCAGAAGACATTTGCAAAAATCTTTCCAGACGAGCGGAAGAATGTTCTGGACCCTGTGTTATAACATTATCAAGTAAATAGCATATGTTTTAGAAGAAACCCTACCAGTAAATTGATCAACAATATCACCAACCATTCCTTCCAAACCATGAGGTAATAACATTTTTCAAAACTATATGAAAAGTAATACACAGCTCTTTTTTGTCACTTCTTCTTTACGGGAACGCTAATAAGTCCATAGTTTTTTGTACCGCCCTACTCCTTGCCACTGTGTTTTGAGGAAAAAATAGTTCCGTACCCTCTCCTTACCTATAGTCGTTGTATTTTGAGGAAAAAATTGAAGTAAATTATTTTTCATTGTTTAAAAAAAAATATATATTTGGACGTGAAATTATACATAATTATTTAGATGAGTAACAAGTCTCAACCTGTTGCAAGAATCTCGTATGAGGCGACGCGATAACTGTTCAAGAAAGATAGATTAGATTTTGCGCTTGGATAATTTTGACCTATTAAAAACAAAAATCTAAAATTTTGTGAAGTTACCCAAATTGATTTTTTTTAGTTTTTATGACAATTTTTCGATATTTTTAAAATTTCCTTTGGGGACACCGTGCCCCCATAAAAAAAGGCCTGGTAATACATATAATTAAATAACATTTGAATCATTAAAATGTTTTCGATTTTAGGTTATACTTTTCAAGGAATTAAAAGTTCGAGAAAATAATTTCAATTTTTAATTTTTCAAAAAAAAAAAACAAAACAAAACAAAACAAAACAACTGCCCTACCTTTTCTGATACTAAAAAACAAAAGTAATAACAATAAATGAAATGAATATTCCGCAGAAAAATGCTGGAATTCTAACGAATAATCTTTTCATCAAAATAAAAATTTTCAAGAAAAAGAAAGGATTCAATGACAGTCATTCCTCGTACCATAAAATTTGAAGAGGAAATTGTTTTCTTCAAGGTCACCCCAAATTACCACATAAAAGGAGGTAAACTTGAAAATATAATTTTATGATTAAAAAAGAGAAAATTCGATACATTAAAAAAAGAAATTTTATGAACAGGAATTCTTATTCATGTTTTTAAAAATTACTAGTGCCTCGTCGCCCCTTCGGGGCTCGCAATAAAAATTATATGAAGAAAAAAAAGTAATTTTAACAGGCAAGTACTGCTACATTCCAAACTGCGCAAACCAATTTATTCTTACTTGTTACCCCCACCAAGAGTTCTTCCTTTCAGTATGGGCTCGCCCCTTTATTCCTTTGTATACCTGCCATTTTAAACAATTTTACAACTTTACCCTTGTTCTTGCCCATGTGCTAAGCTTTTATTAGAATTTATCACCTTTTTTTCCCTTTCTATACCTGCTATCCTTTATATACTTTTATACCAGCTATTCAAAACAAGGATGCGCGCGCATCTCAAAACCGATTTCATTTTGATTTTAATATATAGAGAGATACAAAATGTTGCATAGATGGTAGGCAACTGACAAGAGGTATGTAGTTCGCAGTCGCTCAGATCGAAAATTCAAATAAGAGAGATCTGGGAGCAATCGAAATTATATCACGGTAAACTCGAATACTTGAAATGGATTCAAAATTTACCTATCTGATAAATAATTCAATGCTCTTTTCGATGGCACATTCAATTTTGTAGCTGTTGTTCATTTTCAGATAGAAAAACGTCTCGAAACTTTATACTCAAGTCCATCACGTAAAAAAGTGTTCACCTACCTATTATATAGTACTCCATGAGCAAGGTAAAAGGGGATCAAATTATAGGCCTGCTATTTGTACATTTTTGTCTAATAAACTACTTTTGGGTCTAAATTCTCCTCCTCAAATGAGATATTTATAAAGGTACAATGGTGAATCTGACTTCATATTCAAGTTTAGGAGCTTCGATTTATGCGAAAAAGAAACTAATACCATGCGACCGACTGAACCCCATATAAGCAAAGCGCCGAATTCCCTACGCTAAAATATGGAGTGAAATAAAATATTATATAATAGCAGTGCAGTTTGACTTCGAAAAACATAAATAAAAATTGATTCAGCAAAAAATTTTCGAAAACAGAGCAGTGATGTAAAATGACTGATTACTAAAAAAAATTAATTTTTTTCAATTCACTCGATTACGAATAAAATTAATGATTTAAATTTTTTTTTATCACTAAAAATATAACAAAATGAAGGAATGTAAATTTCAAACCAGATTCCTATTGCTCATGAGAATTTTTTTTTTCGAAAGGGAATTTAGCGAGTTGCTTATATGGGTTTATATCGGACGCACGATATAATTTACCCAACTACACTTCCAAAATGGATACCACTGTGGTAGAAACCAGGGGTCGAGGAGTTTTAACTCCTCATTTATGATTAACCATTTATCCACATAGTAAATATGCAGTATACGGAAACGGTATCATTTATACTCATTGTTTTTAAAACATTCTCATTCGGCCCCATCTCGCCCATTTGAATTTTTGCAAATTTTGACTATAGTACATTCAAATTAAAATTTTGAAAAAAATATATGTTGTTAAAACATTAAAAATACAAATGAATATATAGGAAACGAAAAACCAAAGATATCTGGAAGCGAAAATTATATTTTCGGTTCTTTCCTGGCTGAAAATTCATTCATCCTTTTTTTCGTTTCTGAAACAATTAAATCTGAAATTCGTGTGAAAATAAATCGTCTCCTTGAACTTACAATGTCAATAACAACATCTTTATGGAATGTGTTACGCCATTCCGCGGCGATATTACACACATGCATGACAGCTTCCGGATCATCGGAATTTACGTGGAAGATAGGCGCATTCACGACCCGAGCGACATCTACGACAGAAAAAATAACAATAGTAAAATATTCCAGATACCCATGACCGTTCATATATTAAAATTCAACATGCCCATTAACTTACCGGTACAGTAAGGGGAAGATCTAGAATGTCTCGGATCGGTAGTAAATCCGATTTGGTTATTAACGACGATATGGACTGTACCGTGAGTCGTATAATCAGGTAAATCGGATAAATGGAAGGTTTCGTAGACGACACCTTGTCCGCAAAATGCCGCATCGCCGTGCAACAATATCGACATAACCTACACAGAATATTCTCGTTTTAAAAATTACATTTCGTTGAACGAAGTCAACTTAATGACTTCCGTAAGGTATACGCAATTACGTTCGCCTTTACCTTTTTGCCTTCGCTATCGCCCCGGTAAAACTGTTCGGCTCTGGTTTTTCCTTGTACAACCGGATCAACGGCTTCTAAATGAGATGGATTCGCGACTACGGCCAATCGGATATTTTTATTCGTCACTCTATTCAAACGTTCGATATACGTTCCCAAGTGATATTTTACGTCACCGGATCCCTACGGAAATTCGTTTATCGTAATTACCATTCAGCGTTTGCTGATACTCGTAAATAACGGTACGTATATCATATAATCTAGAGCGATTATAAATTATATTTATCCAAGGTCAACTAAATACTCTTATCGGTGAATATGTACACTTACCTACCATCGTACATTTAAAAAAAAAAACCCACTAAGTCCGGAAAAAATTAGGAATAATTTTTTCCATTTTATCGTCATTTTTTTTTCTGCCCATAAATCTATATATTATTAATGGTTTTACGCTATTAGAAACACGGACCAATAACTCATTTACGTATGTATTAATTCATTCGTATTAGAAATTTCTGACCGAAAGACGAGCCCGTTACAATTTTCAAATCTGGTAACCACGATAAGATAACGAAATAATTAACACGCAGCATTACGTAATGTGACCTAAGAGCATACGGATGAATTACTTTATTTCAATTTCGTACAAAATTGAATTAAATTCCAACCAAATATTTACTCACTCGACGACTCGAGTACGTCGAGAATTGCTAATTTTCCAACCTCATTAACATAATAAACAGCACCCGATCGTTAGGTCAGGTCGATACCGAAATGGATGTAATCAGTAATAGTACACGAGCGCAAATTTGATTTTCCCCGGTGCCGCGTCCAACGCGGGTAATTTCCATTCGCGTAATATTCCACTTATACTTACATCATCGGCTGCTTCTAGCGCGGCAAACTGCGTAAATATTTGTTCCAACGGTTTTCGACAGACGTTCGCTAAAATATTCAAACGACCCCGATGCGGCATACCGATCACCACCGATTCCACTCCCAATTCTGTAGATTTGTCGATCACCTGTTTCATCGCCGGAATCAAAATCTCGCATCCTTCCAGACCGAAACGTTTCTCGCTGGACCATTTACGCGCCAAAAACGCCTCGAAACTGTAATAAAAAATAAACATTTATGCCACATTACTGATGTTCGAGATCGTGAGGGACCACATGTTCAAACTTGTAGTTGAATTTTGTTCATCTCTTCACATCCATAGTCAGTATCGAGCTTAAAAATCTCTACCTAGCCTCCCCACAATCATTTCAGTTATGTCATACAAGGTCTCTAAAACATTCGCCGAATTTTTGTTCATACGCCATTTTGGATTCATTTCGAGCCGAATTTGAGGGCTCATGTTGTAGTCGCAAAACGACTATACACAGGAATATTGAGCTTGGTCGGGGCATTTGATGAAGACGAAGGCACAATTCATGGAATTTCTTGATTCCTCTCCCTACCCTCAGTCAATGTTTGCTTCCATTATCTCCAAATTCACTCGAGCTGATTCTCATACATGAGTTTGCCTAGCTCACTTTATCACGTAAAAACGTAATGAATTATTTTTCACAATTTGTTAAACCCCCTCTCCTCTCTTCTCCACCTCCCAACATTATGAGTTCCCTTATTTTTCCCCTCCAAAATCATTAAGATTGGATTTGTTATATGTTACAGTTCCAATACTTTATTTCAATTTCGTACAAAATTGAATTAAATTCCAACCAAATATTTACTCACTCGACGACTCGAGTACGTCGAGAATTGCTAATTTTTTCCAACCTCATTAACATAATAAACAGCACCCGATCGTTAGGTCAGGTCGATAACCGAAATGGATGTAATCAGTATAGTACACGAGCGCAAATTTGATTTTTCCCCGTGCCGCGTCCAACGCGGGTAATTTCCATTCGCGTAATATTCCACTTATACTTACATCATCGGCTGCTTCTAGCGCGGCAAACTGCGTAAATATTTGTTCCAACGGTTTTCGACAGACGTTCGCTAAAATATTCAAACGACCCGATGCGGCATACCGATCACCACCGATTCCACTCCCAATTCTGTAGATTTGTCGATGACCTGTTTCATCGCCGGAATCAAAATCTCGCATCCTTCCAGACCGAAACGTTTCTCGCTGGACCATTTACGCGCCAAAACGCCTCGAAACTGTAATAAAATAAACATTTATGCCACATTACTGATGTTCGAGATCGTGAGGGACCACATGTTCAACTTGTAGTTGAATTTTGTTCATCTCTTCACATCCATAGTCAGTATCGAGCTTAAAAATCTCTACCTAGCCTCCCCAATCATTTCAGTTATGTCATACAAGGTCTCTAAAACATTCGCCGAATTTTTGTTCATACGCCATTTTGGATTCATTTCGAGCCGAATTTGAGGGCTCATGTTGTAGTCGCAAAATGACTATACACAGGAATATTGAGCTTGGTCGGGGCATTTGATGAAGACGAAGGCACAATTCATGGAATTTCTTGATTCCTCTCCCTACCCTCAGTCAATGTTTGCTTCCATTATCTCCAAATTCACTCGAGCTGATTCTCATACATGAGTTTGCTTAGCTCACTTTATCACGTAAAAACGTAATGAATTATTTTTCACAATTTGTTAAACCCCCTCTCCTCTCTTCTCCACCACCCAACATTATGAGTTCCCTTATTTTTCCCCTCCAAAATCATTAAGATTGGATTTGTTATATGTTACAGTTCCAATCATCATCTGGTCCAACTTGATAAAATCTGAGCAATTCAGACGTCCTCAAAATCTCTTAAAATTTTGAACTCAATTCAACTCAAATTTAAAGGTTTCATTGGATAATAAAAACCTCGTATGGTTTGTGAGGAGATGTGGGCGATTTAATAAATTCTACCACTCAGAATTTCCTCAAAAATCGAGGGTTTTCCCTCTGATTCCCTTTCCAAATTTGAATAAGTCTGTGTCCTCACTCGCTTTTTCACAATAAAACTACGATCGAAAATTTCGAAGTATTTCGTTTTCTCTAGCTCCACGAAAAATTCGAGTGAACTACTATTTTCAGTCCAGGATGTTCAATCAAATTTTCAAAACGTAATGTAGGACTTCTGCAAGATCTTTAGCGCGAAGGGTCTCTCCTGATAAGATAGTGAAAACGGCCTTTGACCCAAATTCGGTCACAAGTGGTCCTAAATGTTGCCCTCGATGAAAAAACTCCCCAAAAAAATTTTTGACACGCAGCCCTTCCTGAGAAATCGACTCCCATATGTCGAAAATTCAAAATTTTTTAACTCTGGATGGGATGGATGAAAATTTTGAAAATTTCACCAATGATAGGCATTATATAAGTACATTTGTGGAAATTTTTTCAAATTTTTCGATTCATATTTTTTCGATTTTTTTAGGCTTTGAAATTTTCAAAAAATTGTAAAAATTTTTTTTGAGGGGGTACATAGCTGAATTTTTTTCCATAATTAGCTCGTACTCCAAGGTACAACATGATAATATTTTCAACCGTAATATGACTGGACTATTATAGGTACTACTTTAACTTCACCATCATTATTTGGAATTTTATTTATTCTTATTGTGAAATCCACAATCAGAAGTTTGCCACAATAGTCGAAAAGTAACTCGCCATTATTCCAAAATGTTCATTTTCTATTTTTTTTTTCATTTTTTTTTTCTTGTTTAGTCCTTACAGATTTTGCGATAGTGTAATACATAATAATTATTAGTATTAGAAGCAACTTTGTAGTCCCTATCTCTTCCCCTAATGGGTATACGAAAAAAATTATAAGACCCTTTCTTGTAGAGAATTTAATGAGAAACATTTTATTACTATACTACTTTTTCTCTAAAACGCGTTGTTCGCAAAAAAAATGCAAAAAAGTGAATTTAGGAGACGTTCTTGTTACACATTTCATTTTTTTTGACCAACTTCCACCCCCTTCGGGGGATTGAAAATATTATCATGTTGTACCTTAGAGTACGAGCTAATTATGGAAAAAAATTCAGCCATGTACCCCCCTCAAAAAAAATTTTTACAATTTTTTGAAAATTTCAAAGCCTAAAAAATTCGAGAAAATATGAATCGAAAAATTTGAAAAAATTTCCACAAATGTACTTATATAATGTCTATCAATGGTGAAATTTTCAAAATTTTTCATCCATCCCATCCAGAGTTAAAAATATTGAATTTTCGACATATGGGAGTCGATTTCTCAGGAGAGGGGTGGGGGTCAAAAATTTTTTGGGGAGTTTTTTCATCGAGGGCAACATTTAGGACCACTTGTGACCGAATTTGGGTCAAGGGCCGTTTTCACTATCTTATCAGGAGAGACCCTTTTTCAAAAGTTCACCCCCACCTTTTTTAAAAAAAATACATAAAATGATAAAATTAATTTTTAATCGATGCTAACAAATTTCGAGTTTAAAAACACGAATAACTTACACCTGCACAAGGTACATATTAAATGAAATATAATTACGTTATGCCTAAATTATAAAATTGCTGAATTCGTCAATTAGGCAAATCGTCTGCCAAAATTATGAACTCGGTAGCTTATTTTTCCAAGTTTTCATAGTTTAGGCAACTCGTGTTTTTCCAGATTTCACCAATTAGGCGACGTATCAATATATGTAGAGAAAATTAACACGGACGGATACTAAAGAATTTCAAGGATGAACTTCACTTATTTATGCTATTTTTTAAAAGAACCGAAGATTCGAAAAATTAAAAAATTCCCCCAAAAATAAAAATTTAACAAATAAATCGTTCGCGAACGACTCGTCCCAAAGTGAGTTCTACACAAATATCGGCAATTTCACATATGAATCATTCGCGAACGCTACCACACAATTGTGGTTGAAAATCCCGAATAATCACTCCGAGCGAAAAACGCCGACTTTACGTCCAATCACACTTCTTCAAGTTCGATTGACTTGAATGTGGAGATCCATTTTGTTGACCACGTCTAAAAATTTCAAGTCAATAGATCAAGAGTTTCATCTGAGTCGTCGCGAGAGAACGAAAAACATAACCTCAACTCAAACTTCTCTTTCCACAAGTTCGATGAATTTTAAAATGCACTGAAATGTAGAAAGACCATTAGCGTAAATTCTTTTCGATATTTCAAGTTGCTTCATCAACATTTACTCTAATAGTCATAGTCACGTTTGCAAAAAAAAAAAAAAATTAACTTCTCGATTTGTGTAGTTGAATAAAATCCAAATCCTCATTACGCTAATATCGCATTGAGTCACGATTTTTCTATTCTCAAAATTCAGACACTTTTAGCTACATTAAATTATTTCATCAGCTTTCATTGAAAATGATAAAGTCGAAAGAAAAAAATATCAACTCAAGCATCGTCATACTACCTCACGTCTCTCAATGGCTCTAAAAAGTAATCAGCTCTGAAGGTTCACTCACTCTACCACTCCTCTACGTTTCGAGTCGATCCGTCAGGTATTATTTATTCAGCACAAATATCCATACATCCACATCATCTCTCTTCTAATACCTGATTCGTGAATAAGATAACGTATTTATTTTAAAACCCTACATTACTCCGTTGCCCGATTTCTGAAATCTAGAAAACACAAGCTGCCTAAATAGTAAAATTTGAAAGAAAAAATTGTCTAAATTGTGAAAACTTGGAAAAATAAGCTGCCGAGCTCATACTTTCATCGTAACATACGAGCATAGGGGAAAAGGGTAAAAATAATATTTTATTATTTTTCTTAAAAAAATTGCAACACTACCTCACCCTAAACACCACTAGGAACAGCAGCGGCGAACCTTCCCAAGATTGCATTATGCCTCCTCTTCCAGGCCGCCGAATACTGCTAGAAGTGGTTGAGAATGTGGGGTAAAGACTCAAGAGCGTGCCCGCATCTCCAGCACCTCAAGTCGCGGAACCTTTACAATAACAATTTTTCGAATTGCAGGAACATTCGGCTGGAGAAAGGAGAAAGAGTGGAACGAAAAATCTGAAAAAGCTTTTTTTTTCATAAATTCCCATCATAAGCATTTCAATAAATTTTGTGTGATTTAAAGCGTATACGTACATACTACGTCTTTGTAGAAATTTAATAATTAAAATATCACCTAAAAGGAGTTTAAAACATGATACGAAACCCCTCCTTCCCACCTTTCCATCCCAAATCCAGTGAGCTATCATTTCACTTTTTCAATGAAACCACAGCTAGAGAATAAGTCCACTTCAAGTTAGAAACAAGTTTCCGGCTATTTTTCGCCACCAGCGTTCATTCAATTATAATTCATTCTTCCGGTTGTTACTCCGATAATAACGTTACACGTATTGTTTACACACAATGTACCCTTCGAGGTCTCGTTTAAGCGTACTTTCAACCTTCTAACAGCTCGAACAATTTGTTCTGGTGTCGGGAGTGGGATTGCGACCTTATTCAACGATCCATCAACGTTATCGACTCTTCAACGCCCGTATTTGCCATTCAATTGATAAAGATTATCTTTTTCTCCAACAATCTCAGACCTTTCACTACGTCATAATTCATTTTAATTTATATTACACCTCGAGAGCTTCATATACCAACAAATCCTTTAATCTTCCTTATCTGTACTCGAATTCTAAATCACCGACGGACACTCGTAGTCGTCGAGAAGCGCCTAGCTAAATAAACACACGATAATACTAACCCTGTCGCTCTGGTTAGACGAGCCAAAATCAAACGTTTTTGCGCTTCGGACATCTCCATAATTCCAGGCGTCTCCATACGTTGTCGGATCCAATTACACTGTTCCAACGAATTGATAAACATGAATTCCACTCCGATGTGACGGCAATAAACCTCTTCTAAACGTTTCAAAATTTCTCGCAAAGGCAACGCTTTCTCTTTGCCGCCGATGAAAGTGGTCGATGGTAATTTGAAAACGCGATCCATATCGGTTTCCTCTGCGAACAAAAAATTTCCATCGTTACTTCGATCGTTATTTTATACATTCAATTTTCAACGTAAGCGCGATAATGCTTTTTTTTTTACCTCCCTAATCGAACCGGTCTCTCGTAAAAATCAACGTCCATTACATTAATCGAGCTGTTTACTCGAATTGCTATATTAGGTACATAACACCTATTCAACGATCACATTTTATGAAATGTTTTCGCCCGCAATAATCAACTTAATAAGGTGAAAGTCCTGCATTAGCCAAGCAACCAGACGATCCACGTTATCAGCACCAGATATACCCGATAAATTTACCCATGCTAATGAAAACAAAGTCGACGAAATTCTGCACCGACGTACCGCCCAACAGGTACCGAATTTTCATACCAGAAGGGCAAGCGCACTCGTATTTTCGAGCAAAAAAATTTTGTTTACCAACATCGCAACCGGTTTCCCAGTCTAGCACGTAAAATCGGGTTACCCGATTCGCCAGCATGCGAAAACACGTCACTGCTGACACGTGCATTTCCAAGACGTTCTAATTTTCACGTTTTACTCGGCTCGCCCGGATATATCGTCTAATACGTACGTAGGATTTTTTCAATTATCTAAAGTCCATCAGGTCGTAACATTGTACACGATAAGGTATCGTAAATTAATACCTTTTTACCGCTCGTATACAACCGTTAGATCGATCGATTCGCGAAATTACGACATTCGTTCGACTTTTCCTATACCAAAGGCTATCTCGTAATCGCCGACTAATGATATGAAATCGAATACCGAAGTCCTACTAAATGAATTACCATTTAATTACGATATTTCGAGAAATCCAATTTTCAACGACTAATACAGCTGAACCAACTCCAATAGCTGAATTCGCGACTGAAAATTTTTTTAAATTATTTTCGCGAATAATCTTCAATATCTTGGAATTCGTCGTTGAATTCGAAAAATACCGACAAGAGAACCTACGAAGGCGTGATCCAGCATGAATTTCACATAGTTTTGTTCACATAGGCAAGGCCAGAGAGTTATGAATTTTTTTTTAATTTTAGAACCAGCAGCATATACGTAGCTTATGTACATATAGCATTTTTATTACCTGACTTTTTAATGAAATTGTTAGCTACATTATAGCTCATCTGATTTGGAAGGAGAGATTGCGAGAGATGGGGGATGGTGCGGGAGTCTTTGAATATTCACAAAATTGCTTCGGCTTCGAACAGCATAAATTTGGTAAACTAGGGCTAATACGATTAAATTGCTCACTGCTTCAAAAAGTATTACTTTGGTCAAAATTGTGGTATTTTGAGTTGAAATCTCGAAATCGAACCTTTACCGGTACTTGAAGGAGTAAGAAGCCAAAATGTCAAAAAATGGGGTACATAGGCTTTCATCATGGAATCGCAGCTAAAATCTTTCGAATTACTCAATACAGTCAAATATCGATTATTTATACATTTTTTCTTTTCATTTTAGTATTTCAGTACTGGACCTTCAGTAGATATTTGAAGGATAGAGGGAGATGGTTAAATTCTAAAAATTCCGCATTCGTTTATCGTTGAACTAAATAGTAGCTGCTATTCATTGATTCGAGTCATCGAGTAGAACTTCCCATACTTGAAAGATACGGAGAGAGGGGCGGAGGACACTGAAAATTTTCAAATTTCATGGAAAATAGGATATATAATAGGTATTGGGTATACTAAAGATTTATATATGGAAGTTTTAGATAGTACTAGGTGATTTGAACTCTTCAATAATTTTTTCCAAAGGTGGTGGGGGGGGGGGCGAAAAGAAAACTCAACAAATGATGTTACGAGGTCGAACTCGACGATTCCATTCAGTAGCGATGGACGATTATTAATCGACAAAATAATCCATTAATTCATATTCAATATAGTATCGTGACGTTTTTCCTATTTGATACTAATGCAGTTATTTTAGACCATAGAAATCGCTTTTCACAATCCAAGTTTTTTACATTCAAATTTCAGGTTAATCGAATAACAAATAATAATTTGTTTAATGAGTTGTTCGTATTAAAAATTTTAATTACTTTTTTTCTTCTTTTATAGCTATTTTAGATCATAAAAATTCGCCCATTCGGCGAGAAATATGAACATTCCAAATGTTTTGCATCATTTTAACAATCTAATTTCGGGCCGTAAGTAAAAAGAGAGCTAGAAGTGTTAAGCCCTTTCAGAAAAACTCAAGCCCTCAATAAAATTTCACTCGACACCTTAAAGCACAGATATGCTGCGTCCAAATCTTACTTGAACTCTCTCATAAGTGTGAAGAGAAAACGTTTCACATTAATAAGAATGTTCAAGCTTACTCTGTACATGGTACTATTTCTTTCTATTCCTTTTTATAGTTGAATCAGCACAAATGTACCATGCCCAGATTTTGCTGAACCTTCTCATTAATGTGAAACGTTTCTTCACACTTATGAGATGGCTCAAGTAAGATTTGGACATAGCATATCTGTGCTTTAAGGTGTTGATTCAACGAGTAGAAATATCAACCCCCTCCTTCCCCACAAAAAAACCGCAAAGCTACCTCTGGCATTTGATTACCCTCGTCCTTTGAAATAACGAGCATACTACAAGCTTGTCTTATTCTAAGATTCATTTATTCGCAAATTATTTGTAGAATGAATTTTTTACATTAAAATCACGTCTTTTCCGCATACATATTAGTTCTTTAATTTGTTGATAAACTATCGATTAATCGAATAATCGATTACGCAAAATTTGATCGATTTTGTTCATCACTAAAAAATAGGGCAGAAAATGGTACTAAGCTGTAGCAGGTAGTGAGGTAAACCAGCTACTAAATGACTTGCACTCGCTGTTTCAGCTGTTATTGGGTGGGGGAAGAACATTCGTAAGCGTGACATCGAGCAGGTGTAAAAGCCAGTACCTAGTAAAACGATTTTAATTCGTATCTGCCGCCATTATTATCGAAACGTCAAGCGCCAACAAACGTAACTCCAAAAGAAAGGTGTTAAATTTCAATGCATCATTCGCTTTAGTAGTTACATTTGATGGGTGGGGGTGTTAGAGATAGAGCAGCGCTAAAAGTATTGACGTAAGATGGAACTCGCAAATTTCGTTTTATAGAATACATCACAGGTATGAAGCTATAATAAGTGACTTGTAAAATTTCAGCAGCTACATGGCAAGCTTGTAAGCAGGAGACTGAGCACCTCTAGAAGAATTTGAGCGCTTCTCAGTAGAATTTTGTATTGAATACAGAAGTACAAACTAACAAAAAAAAAAAAAAAATCGAAGTCCTCTTTAGGATTCAGTGACCCCTCCGCCCCCCCTAAGATATTACAAATTGGCTTCGAGCCTGCTGTACGATAATTCAATTCAACTTATTGTTTTTGGAATGCTAGCATCTCGTTTTGTCTTCAACACTCATCGACAACGCAGTGCCCATATAAGTAATAGGTAAGAGCCTTCAGCGAGTGTTTTACCAAGTTTTTGTAGCAATTTTACCCTTCAACGTAGAATATATAATTTTTGGAAATTTAGGCTCCTCGTCCCAAAGAACCATAATTTAAACTCAAATATCATAATTTTAACCATAATGGTAGTTCAAAACTCTCCTAACCTTCACGGACAGCAACAGCAGAAACCTTAATTACGACGTAATTCAGTGATACAATTTGACCAAAACTCATCGTCGAAATTCGATAGTCAAGACCTCGAAAAATTTCTCCACGAATAGATTGCCAATATAAAAATTCTTTTACTTCCCATCGAGCACGCTATGCGTTCTATAGACTCTGTACCATTTCGTCTAGCAAAGCGATCTCATTCAACACCATATCAAGGTTAATTTCATACATCTCTATGAACCGTAAAAACCATCGTAACGTTTTTTTTTTTTATTCATGACTCATACAATACCTACGTCAACCACGAATCGATTCGTGACGACGACGCGGCGCAACTCCACCTATATCCTTGTACCTTTCGCACCACCGAATGCCCTTTAACCGCTACCACAGAACACCTGATCTTTACTTTCACGCCCAAACCGAAAAATTATAAATACAACTTTTTTCGATACGAAAATTCACGTCATCATTATTACACGCGAATCGCCAACCGAAGCGATTAAAAAGACGATCTCAATGCGCGCGACGAAAGTCCAGTTTTTAAATCAAAAAACTGCCTCGAACCAGTTCAACAATATATTCGGTCGGCGCACCGATGAAATTACGCGTGCGAGTTTCAAGGTATTTATTATACAATTAGCGTGCATATTCCCAACAAAGAAATACTCGAGGTATATACGCTCTTACAATTTCCTTGCAGTAGGACGCGTCGAGAATGCGATGAAAATTAACGTTTTGCTATAGAGTGAATTCGCGCTCATCAATTGTATTCTACGTTCTGAATGCCTTCAGTTAGAATAATTCCATCGGTGCAAAATTTCTTCGACGTTCGATCTCACAGTCACGATATTTCATTCCTCGTGTTTTCACTTTTCAAGTATCGCGTACAGTGTTGCCAGATAATCGGGACTTAAGTAGCCCATTTGAGAGTTTATTTTACTCTAAAATCATCACATTTACTTTCCATGTATTATTATGTTTTTTCAAATTTTTTTTCCCAATCAAAACGCAACAAAGTGATACTATACGAATTTGTAACTGTGTAATAAAACTTGAAAAATTAACAAATTTGGAAAAATCCTTTCAACTAATTACTATCGATATTTCTCGAACAATTCGAGAAAAAAAGTCGAAAATCGAAATAGTCTAATTGATGATCCATATCTAATAATTTAATACGCATTTTTAGAGATCAAATGAAATGATGAAGTCCATGTGTCAATAGGTACTTTAATCAGAAACAATGGTCGCGGATAAACACCATTTCGCAAAAAATACACAAGGCAGTCACTTGACATGTTTACAATAGGCATTACCGTGCGAATCCCAAACAAAAATCGTCGCTGATACTTCACTTATCTAAGCGCATTACGAAAAAAAAAATCAAAGCTTCTCTGTTCTAAACCTCTATAGCTAAGCGTAATGCGTAAGCTTGTCTAATCACTTAGTCATACTAATATGTATTGTCTGTTTGCGTAGTGCCCGTTCCGTACTTACAAGCAATTTTTTTTTTTTTAAATCAGAGCCTCTAACGTATGGAAATGAATTTTTCGTACAGGGCATAGGAGGATGAGAATGATGAATCTGGCCCGGAACCCAATTTCGATGAAACTTGAGTGGTAGGTAGGTACCCTTTAGAAACTTCTACAGCTAAAATTTCAGACCCCCCCCCCGCCCCATTAAAAATTAATTTTTAATTAAAAAACCAACTCGAATTTTTCTTTCACAAAATAGTTGACTGATTTTATTGAAAATTTAGTATGCTGTATTGTTCCATAGAGAGTCTTTAGGAAAAAATCAGCAACCCCCCACCACGATTTTCCACCACGAAAGACAGTTTTTTAACTTTATTTAATTTTTTTAACCATGATAACGCTTTGGCATAATTACGAAATCGATATTTTTAGATGCCCTTTGATTCCCGAACCACGTGGAATTTCTTTAGATTTTTCACTCGGGTACGCCATGTTTAAAAAAGGCTAAAACTGATAATGGTTCCAAAAAACAAACCCCTGCGAGGTAAAAATTGGGCCAACGCAGATTACCGATTTATTATTAATTTTTGAAAATACTAAAAATCGGCGCTAAACAAAAAAATGAAAAGAACTTTAGAGACCTTTTATTTTGAAAAAATGCTGACTAAAAATTGTTCTAGAGATTATACGACAAAACAGAACTTGAAAATCAAAACAAATTTCATATTACACGAATTTTTGAAATTTTTTAATTTCAGAAAAATTTCTTTTCATTTTTTCTCCACCAAACAAGGGTTTAAAATGTTTTGTATGTTTAGGAGTCAATCTAGAGACCTTAACACTTCTCAAAAAAAAGTTCCATCCCCCTCTTAAAAATAATTCGCGATAAAAATCAACATCCCAACGATCCCTTACCACAGATCGCTATCGATGCAATACATCGTTTCCGCACACCTTCTCATTTCTTACAACAAATCGAAATCAATTCGAACAGCACGCAGGCTCGTAGCGTAATCCAATTTCGCATAAAATGCAGGCATCGACTAAGTACTTACCATCTTAGACGGAGCCTACACTCCAACGCTACGTGCCTGGTACCTATCCGAATACCAAGTCGTTTTTTTCAAATAACAACACACGTATTAGAAGTTGAGAGAAAAATAAAACATATGTGTGTGACTGTGTGTGTGTGTTTGTAGTTATGAAAGCGAAAAATTAAAAAGAAAAATTAAAACAAAAACATAGTATTTAGTATTTGGCGAAATATACGTACGTTCCATCATAGACTCGACTTTACGCTGAAGGTGTTTGGAATACGTGGTAGAAGGCCGATTACTCCCTACATGAGTAGATGAAAATTTTCAAAACGAACACAGCAAAATAAAAAACAAAAGCCATTAAAAAAATGAAATTATAAAATAAGAAATGGTTATAGACATGCAAAATGATATATTGAAAGAAGAAAACAAATTACGTAAAAAAAAAAAAAGAAGCTCGATCGTAATAATCACATAGAAAGGATAATCAAGCGATAGTTCTCACGTACACATGCAGGTGATATTGTTATCGAGGCATAAACATATTCGAATGAAATACGTATTTATTAGAAAGCAAATTAATCGTCTTTCTAAATGTCAACTTCGTGGCAACAGCTCCATTTAATTTTTGTACCTCTATTATAAGCAGGGTTGGACAAAATTCGACAAGCATCATTTCAAAATTCACGATGATAATAAATTAAAAATTTGTATAATAATTAAAAAAAAAAAGAAGTATTTTGAATTTTTTGCAAAATTGACGATGACTAGATGAAGAAATGTTTGAAATTAACTACAATAATATGATCAAAATATTTCAACATTCTACATCAATAGTTATTCAAGAATTGTTTTAAAAAATTCTAAAAATTCGAGTTCTGAGAAATCCAAAATTTTTCAATATCTTGACAGAATGCACTTTACTGTTCAGAATTAGAAAAATTTTAGCACAAAATTTTTCAACTGAAATTATAACAAAAAAAAAATTCTGACATTTATAACCTCTAATTAGTTTAACATCGATTTTAAAAAAAAAATAAATAAAAAATAAATAAATAATAATAATAATAAAAGACTTCATTATTTTATATTTTAGACACAATCAAGTATCATTTTATACATTTTTTCAAATTAAAAATTGAACAATAAAAAAATCATGCAGCATACCTAAACAAAAAAATTATAATTTTTTTTTTTATAAAAAAGTATAATTTATTATACGTAGATTGAGAAACAATATTTTTTCAAATTCACATATCAATTCCTGTCCAACCCTAATCACAAGGCTAACAGCCGAAATAACCAGCCCTTTTCATCGTGCTTCGATTCCTCAACGATCGGTACTCAAACAATTCCACCTCAGTCATACAAATACGCCAAAACAAACAGTAAAATTTCGAATTCCTGAAAAAAAAAACACGTTCCTACGACGAACGCGAATAATAACATTCTTATCGCCAATCTGTTTCTCAAGGCCACCACGCGTTAAAGTTCACGGTAAAAATTAGTCTCGAATTACAACGTTAAATGGAAAGGAAAATTTCACACTTCGCATCCATCATCTCATCAACGTATACTCCAAGTTACCATTCAGGTAACGTTTACGCATTCATCGTTCATAGATGTTTCATCACACACATCACCTCTCTACCTCACACATCGTTATGAATCGAGGCACGATCCGTTCAACCTACATAGGAAAAATCGATACGAGCTTCAGCTCTACTTACCGAACGAATAATGATTGTATAATAATTCCGGCGGATGTCTGTCGTCTAGATCGGCGCTTGAAATGCCCAATGGGTCTAGTTTCGCGATATGATGGCCTCGAATCTGTATGGCAAGCATAAATACGTACACAACACATTGATAATGTTAATGTCAATCGCAAATCTATACGCTACGAATGATCGTCAAAAGGCGGAAATCACCATCAAAAACAAGGATCGTATGCGTTAAATGAAAATATGGAACATCAAAATGAAATTTGAAAAAAAAAAAACAATTCTTCGTTTCGTGAAAATAAATACCCGCAATATCAGGGTTCACGCCTTGTGGAGATTTTTGTCAACATCCATAATAATTCAATACTCTATACGCAGTTGTTACCACGATCTCCTATACTCTTCTATTTTTATTCAAATTTTTTTTTTCACCTACCGACGATATCGTGGTAAAATTACGCAATATTACCGCCTCGTGAATATCGCATCAGCGCCACATGCCTTTCTTACCTAATATCTCCACGTCATTCGAAATACTTTACATAGGGTACACTCCTTAACTTTCAACAACTTAATATCGAATACTCGAGTTTGCTATTCAGTTTTTAATCTTACTCTTGTCTGTCTTTTCGCTCAATCATTTCACTTCTTTAATCACAACGCTTGTACTCGTACAAGTCGTGGATTAATATCGATAAAACAACCATTGGATATCAATATGTCATCTACTCGATTTCAAATCGTTATTAGTCGAGTTTTTTACGAAAGAATTAAGCCACTACAACTTACCTAATTAACGAAAAGTAGGTTAGAGGGGAGAGGGATATGGCGGATAGGCGAGAAAATCGCTGAAAATCCGTTCTGAAAATGTTCGCGCGAATATTTTGATCTCATTCAAAAACAGCAATTCATTTAAATTTTGAGAAGAGCCGGAGGAGCATCGGAAACCAACAAATCTTAGATTTTAGTATCGAGAATACCAATACATCTAAATATCAGTTTCTAAAAAAATGTTGGAGAAAAGTGATAGCTAAAAATTATTTTTTGAAAAAATTTCGAGTCGTGGAATTTCTCGAATCATACATATCTCTTCACAAAATGCACGTAGAAAGCTCGAACTTCATGCGGGTTACACTGAAACCACAAAATGGCTTCTAAAGTTCGGGTCAAGACTGATACAAAATGACGGATGCCTCAAAATTTGACGAAATACTGAGAAGCACCGAATAGCTCAATCTGGATAAATATGAATTCATATGATCGTCGCAATCGAGAACTATAAAATATCCTAAATCCAACATCCCGAGTACTTAGGAAGAGGAGAAGTGGGGAAAAGATAAAAATCGTTTATAATGGTTTTTTAATGGAGTGAACTTCAGAGTACTAATATATACGCATTTCAGCCCCATAGAGGAGTTGAAGCCAAAAATAACTTTTGGAGGAAAAATCACGAAACAGAACTCCTTACTTTTCCAGTCCTAGTCATATCATAAAAGAATGTACACGAGAATCGCTGAAAAATAAGTCACAAGACTTTCACGTGACCATTCAAAGGTACCTTTCACGAAACGTTCAATTGGACTCAAAATGGCGGTTCACTCAACCTTGGAGAAAAGTTAAACGATTCTCAGAAACCACGAAATCTTCGATTCTAGTCTCATCCGATAAGAGTCAGTTGAGAGGCATTAATGAATTCCAGTTTCACCCTAGAAAGTGGAGTTAAAGCAGGAACGGATGGGTGAGCGGGGGAGAGGTCTAGAGGTGAAAATAGCTTTCAAGGAAGATTTGTGCGATCAATTTTTTTCAATATGCCTAGAAAGCTAAAATCTCGAGGGTAAGGTTAAATGAAAACCACAATATAACTACTAAAAAATATTAAGTCAAAAGTTATACAGAATACTGGATGTCTGAAAACATGAGAAAAGATTGTGGAGCCCCAAATAGATCAATTTAAGAATATGTATTCAAAATTATGATTGCGATGGTCAAGAAGCACAGAATATCTCAAATCCAACACTCCTGCTATTTATGGAGAGGAAAATCGGAGGAGGGAAGGGTTACAGCTTTGAAATATGATAGGCAGGCTCGAATTAAGGAAACGCAAGGCCGGGGGCTAATGAAACTCGCATAAAACATATTCTTTAACGCAACTCCCTTCTGTCCATGCCCTTATTATTAGTAAAAATCAGTTTTCCTCGTAATTTTTCGATGCAGTCACATAACAGTGATATAGTAAATGAAGTACCTACTTGAAATATCGATAAGCTATGCAGAAAAATTCAAAGAACATCATAGTATTTTCGGTTTTAAAAACAAAATCAACAAACATCTAATTTGAAAATGCAGATTAAATTTTTATTATAATGAAAAAAAAAAATTAATTTACGAAATTGACATTTTTTTTTTTGCCTTAGCCTCGTCAAAATTTTCAATCGTTTCGTTGCAATCTATATTCCTGATTAAAGCATTCACTGCATTACATGTTATGTATATTTACATTCTATTCGCTCAAGTTATTTTGAAATTCATTTTCCATTCACTTCACTTTGGAGAACTCTCTTTCAAGCGAATAATTACCGATAGGAATAATGAGAAAGAATAGAAAAAAAAACCCGTTTATATTAGGAAAAACCACTATCAAATCTAGTTCGTTGAACCAAGCGTCTATAAGTGAAGACTTGTCCGAAAGAGAATAACTTACTCTTTATGTTTATATTGATTTTTTCAATGCGTTTTTATATTCATTCCTAAGTTTTGCTGATTTAGACTAAATATCTAAATTTTTGACTTCACCATATAATTTTTTTTTGAAGGAAGGGGGGGGGGGGGAGATGGAGAAAAAAATATCACACTTGAGATTTTAAAATTTCAAGACTAATTTCCAAGCTAAGCGATTTAAAACTGCCCTATGTGCACACTTTGGCTGATAGATATCCTGTTTCTGTTCTTACATAGCAAATAAGTAGACAAAAAACACCATTTTGAGCTAATACATGTCTTATGAATATCTTATAGATATACTTTCAAGCTGAGCTTGAATTAATGTCAAATAGATGTCAATAGACATCAATATCTTTTTCTAATTAATGAAAAATTTTGATATCTATTTGACATTAATTGAAGCTCAACTCAAAAGTATGTCGATAAGATATTCATATGACATGTATAAGTCCAAAACGGTGTTTTTTGTATATCTATTTGCCATAGAAATGTGCACATAGGGTGTCAAGCACTACAATAGAGAATAAGCGTATCTTCTTCAACTATAAGTTGAAAAATTTGAAGAAAATAGAAATTCTCAAGTATAAAAAAAAATTATACGAATGCAAAGCTTTTTTTTATGTGGTGCCCCAGTTCGGACTTACACGTGGGGCCATTTTATTCACATAAAAAAGAAATAACAATACTGAATGATCCAATTTTTCAAACGAGCCAACTACACTTACAAAAAAATCATGTTCAAAATTGTGCTCATAAATTGAATCGAAATTAGTACCAAGTGTTCTTATTCACTTCTAACACAATTTGTATGATTGTGGTTTTTTTTTTATCCACTAATTCTATATTTTTAGCTTAGGGATGGGGGTCCGTAGGAGGTGAGACAGTTCAATGTTTCACACCAAATGGAGTCTATGACCGAAAGTCAGTACTTTACACAATATACATATATAATTTCATCAAGTTCAGTACATTATCGCACCCGAAATCGACACTCTTGCACCCGTTCTGGATGCCATAACGTTTTCTTACGAAAAGGTGCTAGAATGCTTGGTAACACTGTTTAGAGTTCGTAAACGAATTCCACATGGGGTGCAATAATGTATGTAAATCATACAGCGCATATAATTATTCATTTCTACATTTTAGAACGTACTGATGCTCATAAATTCAATGGAAATCGGACCGTGCATCCGCTTGGAGCGCTAACATCGTACACCTATTTACTGATAAAGAAAACGGAATATGTAGATTTCCCTCATTTAACCACAATGTAAAATGACAATTTTCAAAAGTTCATATAAAAACGAGGAAGCCTCACTCAATTGTGAAATACATATTTTGAATACATAAGTTAAAGGATTGAAGAATACGTAACAAGAAGTAATTTTCACATTCAACACGAACTTTCATAAGAATTTGGACTAAAAGTTACACAACTCTTCGTAAGAACCACTGTAAAAATTTTACATACTCCCTTTCACGGTCATTTGTGTGCTAGTGTGGATTGTCAATGGTGAATGTGTGTTAGTGACGATGCTAGGACTGAACAGTCTGAAATTTGTACAGAATGTTTTATTCATTTCTAGCATAATTCGAACGAATGCTTCTTTTGTACAGTAATAATGATTCTGTATTTTTAAATTGAAAAAAAAAGTAACGATTGGTATTCCAGCCCCCAGCCACTTTTAATCTGGGCTTAGTGGTGAGAGGGAAGGAAAGTCGTGACTGAGTTCACAACAGTTGAACTACACCTGTTGCCTCATTTTACTTCATGGTACTTCTTATCTATACAACGCATGTTATGACTTTTATCCTTTATCAAAGAAACCATATCAAACGATATAAACAAATAAATGAAAGTTTATTGTAAATAATGAAACTAATTAATAAATTTTATTGAATATTAATCAACTGGCGATTAAATATCAAATGAAATAGTCATTATTTGTAGCTCTCTTTGCTAAATAGAGTTTCAAATTGTAACGTTAAATCCTGTGCGCATAAAAATGGTTTAAAATGAATGTCTAAAAATACCATTCACAGATTCTTGCTCTGACACAAAATGGCGGCTTACCTGAATTCTAAGATGGGCTGGCAAGATCTCTAAAGCCTAAAAATGTTTGACTACAATCTCACACGATGAAATAACTTAAAGACACTAATATATCGACATTTCAGCCTCCTATAGCAATCTGGAAAAATATTAAGAGCAATTTTTTTTTTTTTTTTTTTGAGGAATTTATGAGCCAGTAAAGTTTGGGAATCTTCAATATCTCCTCACAAAATGCATCTAGGAAGCTTCAACTTTCTACGCTAAATTAACTAGAAACTAGAATTCTACTCATTGAATTTCCTTCAAAATGGATCCAAAATGGCGAATAACCAAAATCTGAGGAATGCTTGAGGAGCCTCAACTAAGCTCAAATCTGATAAATAAATAAACCTATACGATTGCCAGAGATCAGTTTGTACCAAAATAGAGCAATCAACAGCATTAAAAACACGTCCAAAAGTGCACAAAATTCAAAAAAACTCAACTCGTTCGATCTGGTTCACACCAGCATATGTAAGTAAGGATGAATTCAAGCTGTTAACGCAATACCGACGCTAACTCAATTGTAAAAAAAACGTCTCGTTTTGTTAGTAAACTCCTAACAGACAAAAATATAAAACACACGAACCACCTACTTAATTTCTTAGATTTCTCCCTTAAAAACCACCGCCCGGTGATTCGATTCGCTAATGTACTTTACAAATATTAGTATTATATGTACGTGCATATTCACACACAGCACACAAAAAACAAAAAAAAAAACAAAGTTGAAAAAAACTCCACAATTTCGCTCACCCAATGCGTGCAAATGCTGCCGCACCACCAATTCCCGAGGTATGTTATGGCTCGCCACTTTATCCGAACCCGGCGCCAATTCTTTATTAATTTTGCTATGCAGGTCGGCGTACATGATACCTAGAGGATCTAATTCGGCGACTAGATGACCTCTAGCCTAAACCAAACAACATAGACCATAATAACACCCGGTTATTTTAATTACCAATACAGGGCGTACCGGTGTAATGGTGGCATTACTTTCTCCAACTATTCGCCGTCCGGTTTACAGCGTCGTATTTCGTAACGGAAAATAACCAATGGGTGTCGAAAACGCCTTATTTCATTTATCTCGTCGAAAAGCCATTTTTTGCCGCCAAATCGTACGAAAATTAAACGGACGATCAACGGATGCGTCAATAAGGAAATCCGATGATAACCGTGAGTCATAGAAAAGTCGTCGTAATTTCGTCATCGTCGCTACGATTAAAATAACCTTTGGCCAAAGCTATCCAAATGAATCCCTGGTACTTTTACGTTCATTTATCATTCACTCGAATATATCGTCTGGTAAGTTCGAAAAAAAATTTCTCTCTCACTATCTTATCGGCCAATCGTTGTTCGTCGATTTTATATTTCATCCGAGACGAATACGAATTCTCTAAATGAATCATCGAAATCGTAGATAATTTTTCCCCATACATTAAAAAAAAAAACCTAACCCTTTTCGCTCCGAGGAGTAAAATTTCCACCCATGAACGCCACACTTTACGCAACGATTTCACACCTTCTATTTAAATTCTTATCACATGAACCAGATAAAGAGTACGATGAAGTATTAAATAGGTGAAGGTCATTAACGGCGCGCCGTTGGAGACAACCCAAAAATCATTCAGCCAGGTTCACACGCCAAATTCGATCCTTAATTTATCGACCATCTCGTGTCGGTCACAGTACTTTGCGAACAAATTCAACTATCTTTCGATAAAGCTATTAGTACTATTTATCGCTTACCTGATACGATCTGATGATGGCCTGCACCGCCAAATGGTCGTCGATTATTTTCTCATCTATGGGCACTCCCAAAGACGACTGCCCACCTAAATAAGGCACTACGCTCGAGATCGGTACCTGATTGCGACCCGGTTCGGCCAAACTTGGAGGAGATTGATATGCGAGGCCTGGACCACGACCGGCTGCGCTGCTGCGGAAAAATGCGTCCCATGACTAAAACAACGAGTAAAATCAGCCTTTCGAGTTTCAATATTTCCTCTTCCCATGACTAGTTAAATGTTTAGAGCAGAAAAGGGCTTTTCAAGGAAGTTTTGAGCCACGAAATTTTTTCGGACCTGGAAAGCTCAACGTTCGTATAGGGAGTTAGTTGACGACCAAAATATAACCGCATGATTTTTAGTAAAAAAAAAATTCAAAATGGTGGAAACCCAAAATTTGAGGAGCTAAAGGAGCCACAAATAGCTCAGATTTTATAAATAAAGACTCATATTATTATTAAGTGGTGAGATGTATGTTGTAGACCAATCTCAACTTCACACGTGTTTTTAGAAGGGAGGAGGGATTGTTGTTTTCAAAATGTTAGTTGTGGGGGAGGGGGAAACGAAAAATCGAAAATTTTTGGTCATGTTGTCAGATGATAAAATGAGGTCAAACGACTAAAATCGTTCAAGTTTAGAGTTGAGGCAAAACATGACTTTTGGAGGGAAAATCGCTGGCAAAAATTTCATAAATCTCGCATATTAAAGGTTAAATCTTATATGTGGTGTTAGTTGGAGTTCAAAAAATGACCTCTTAAATTCAAGTTAAAATCGATTAAAAGTGGATCCAAAATGGCGGGTAGGCAATATTTGGGGTCGGCTTGAAAAGCTTCCAACAATTTTATTCCTTGTGGGCAAAAAAATAAGGGCCTGATAAGGTAAGAGGAGGGAGTTCCTGACGTGATCTGTAAGGATGAGACGATAACTTGATAATATCACCTCCGTAATGCGAAAAAGACAAAATTAAAAACTCAGCTCTAGTAAAATGGCATGGCTGCTTACACTTTTTTTTAATTGCCATAATTTCTTTATTTCGCCATGAATTTCCCCAATATCTTTTCATACTTTTCACTTAAAAAATTTCATAACACTGATAACATGAAATTTCAATTCATTAAAGGAGGAAGAATCAATTTGAAAAAATATATTATTTCGTTCTCGTATGAAAAGCGAGCATTTTTTTTTTAAATTATAAAATTCAATGTTTTTAAATGTTAGGAAGAACATGAATTGGAAATCTGATGAATGGGGGCAGAGTGAATTTTGAGGGGAGAGAATTTATTTCGTTAGTTTCCAAAGGAAAATACAGTTTTCAGAACTAATAATGCTATATTTTTGTTTCGAGAGTCGACAACCCGTAAATCTGAAATATAACGAAATTTCACAGGACCATTTTGACTGTATGAGCAATTCTCCTGAAGAGATGAAAAAAAAAATGTTGGTCTCCCATTCCCTCGTAAAGTATGCTAACAATTCTACCTATCTATTCCCCAAACATTCGCGAGGAGAAATCTTTGCAAGAATTGTTTCTAGTAAACTGTCTAAATGATTCTTTATAGATTGTTAAATGTACTCTTGAAAAAAAAAAAATAAAGATCATCATCAAATAAGCTTATCTCAAAGAGCACTCGACAACGTAAAACCCACGAATAATCCAGTAATGACCGTGGAATTCATTAAAAATACCGTATGCGAATGAAGCCCGACTCTATTAATCATTCGCGTTCATACGCCGCAGTTCCACTTATCACATTCGCATTCCATTTCCTCGTCGTTTATAAACGCGAAGTTTTTAGATGATAAATTCAATACCGAAGATCGAAAAAATTTAACGGTATTCTTCTCACCTTTGGAGACATAATACTCTTCTGGGTTTATGTCACCAATTGTGAAATATTCGCGATATACAAAATAACCTTAAAGTACAACTGTATACATTTATACACACGTGAATTTATCTAGTTGCGTGTAACTGAACGACCATCACACTCAATAGCAAAAACTGCGATAAAAATTTGCCACTTACTCTATGTACGCTCTTTGGATCTTCTAACCAAGCATTATACATTTCCTCTACATAATTAGATGAGCTGCCATTTAAAAATGGCTCAGCTGCTACTTGATTGCTATAAGGGCGTACGCGACTAGAACTGAAATTCCTGCTCGAACTGAACAGCCATGATGCAAATCTTTCTTTGCCCGCTACGTTCGGAATAAAGGGCACTAAATTATTCACCACTGCCCTGGCTCTATACATCGTCACCTGCAACATAAATATAATAATTTAGCTCTTTATTTTTTTTTCCCAAGATCGAAATATGGACTTGTTTCCGATTAAAAGATTCATAGCAAAAACATAATCGCATTTTTTTTTTTTAAACTCAATATGAAAATTACATAAAAATGAAAACAATGATAACCAAGCTTATCGATCTTTGAAATTCTGATCTCCAATGAAGTATTCAAATAAATGCCAATCAACTGATATTGTGATAACTTTTATTTGTGTTAAAGTACAATAAACTATTAATAAGAATTGCCTTCAGAATTTGATTTATTTACTCAACATTTTGCAACTCGTAACTGCGGCATTATTATTCTGTAAAGCCGCGAAATACGTAAACTAAATTTTCAGGCTCGTAATTTTGACGTAAATCACGTTGTCATTTTAGAAAAACGTTTTCACCGGGCTCGTCTAAAGATAGAAAAACTTAGAAAGCACACAAGCAACGCTTTCAAAGTAAACAACGTTTTGGTGCCGCATTTCAACATTTGGGGTCACTTACATCGAGAATATCGCGCGAAAATATGCAACATTATTCTTTTAGCTGTCACCATTTTGGAAACATTAAATGTTGCAATCATTGAGGATAAGAATACTTGGCGATTCGACACTTGTCAAATCCCATCATATGAACTCAGGAACGAGGTATAATCGGATTTTAAAGTTCGATAAATTTGTTAATGTGTCATCGCGTACTTCAAAATGAACAGATTACGAAATACTCTGTGGTACATTTTGAAACACAAGTGAGTACATATACATTGCAAATTTACTGATAGTAACACATATGCGAATCCAACAAATATTTCGAGAATTCTCTTTCTGAATTGGAATTAGTTTAGAACATTCGAAGAATGCAGATGGAAACACATGATGTAATGATAGGTGTAAAAAATTGATTACCTTTTTCGTGAGAATTTAGGTTGGAAATTATTTCGATTATTTCGTTCGAAAATGAGTAATCAAAACGCGACACGAAACTACCACAACTATTTAAATATTTTGAATAAATTAGCATAAAATGTACATAACAGCTACACAACAGCCACGTTTATGAATAAGTGAACTACTACCAGACGGCCAGTTCCCGATTTCCGCGTAAAATGAATGAACTGCCCTATCGGATTGCTGTAGTGATTGTAAATCTAAAGAAAGAAGAATTAATGTGATTTGAGCGCACTCTATGATGATAATTAAGGTGATACATGTTGGGCATAACACCTTTATCTTTTTTCAATTCCGTAAATACGGTAATTTAGAATAATTACCAATGTGTTTTATCAAATTTTGCAAATTTTTATCAGTTTTTATCAGATCCGTCGGTGTTTTTGCCGTTTTTTTTTTTTTTAGGAAATCGCATTGTAAATTTTTTACCTAATTTCAAAATTTAAATTCAGTAATATGTTGTAATTTTGAGTAATACTTTAGTTATCAAACAAACGAAAATAAATTAACCAGCTGTGAGCAATTTTATAATTGTTTAAAAGGATAGCTCTACAACATAACGATAATAGATAGGTTTATTCATTTGATATAACTTATTATTTTCAAGGTATGTTAATAAGTTGAATACAGTAAATATCTCACTCATTGTAATATGGCAGTCCAACTTGATATTCGTTTGAAACGTGCAAATAAGGTGTATCGTGAGGGAGTAAGTTGAATTCAATTATACAATATAACATATCTTTTCTTCTACATGAAACTTTTGTGAATAAGTCAATTATTACAGGAATATGTGGATGGAGTTGTTCATATATCTTGTCCGTCAGAATTCAAACATGATGGTATTACATTAACTATGGAGGGTATCGTTAGTATGCAGCTCAGTCCGAAAAACACTGGACTTTTCGACGCATTTTATAATTCCATAAAAGTAAAATAAAAAAAATTATAAATTTTCATTTATTTTTTGTTCATTCAAAGAAGTTTATATCTTTCATGATCGAGCCTGATATCAATGTAATATGTTATGTTTTTGAATATTTTTAGCCCATTCAGCTCGTGAACGCTGTCATTGAAATCTGTGGTAGTAAAAAAATGCCTGCCGGAAGTACAGAAATACCATTTGAAATTCCTTTAATTCCACGCCAGAATAAAAACATATATGAAACTTATCACGGAGTTTTCATCAACATACAATATCACCTTAAATGCGAATTGAAAAGAAGTTTTCTTTCCAAAGATATATTTAAAACCGTAGAATTTATAGTAGAAAACAGTAAGGTATGTAGCTCATATAATAATGTATTATCCAAGTGTGTTAATCATGTTGCTTAATTTGAAGGACATTTTGTTACAGAAGGATCCTGGTGATGTAAGTTTTTGGAGAAAAGTTACCCAAAGCTGCGTAAAATTCAATGTAAAACCAGAAGACTTACGCGGTACAGAAGAAGCTGAAATGCCATTACCAAATTTTTCAATTGTTGGACAGCTGTTCAACACAATCTGTGATATTACAAAACCATTTTCTGGCGAAGTAATTCTTTGGAAAATATGAATTTCTTGTGCTCTATTATTGCGTATTTCTACGTCATTTATAATATATTGCGTGCAATATTTCAGCTATACGTTCAAAAATCTGGTGTACCAATTAAATCCATAGAATTGCAGTTAGTCAGAGTTGAAACATGTGGATGTGCTGAAGGATTTGCTCGCGATGGTTTGCATAATATATAAATAGCTTATGGTTTTTTATCTTTATATTTATATCATATTGATTTACTTTTGAAATATTTTATATTCCAGCAACTGAAGTTCAAAATATTCAGATCGCAGATGGAGATGTTTCTCATAACTTGAAAATACCTATTTATATGATATTTCCCAGACTCTTTTCTTGTCCAACTTTAATTACTTCCAATTTCAAGATAGGTGATTATCTTGTAAAATTAGAAATGAGCTAGAAATTGTAATTTTTTGTTGTTAATTATTGTATTTGTTCCAGAATTCGAAGTCAATCTTGTCATAATTTTTAGTGAAAAACACCTGGTTACAGAAAATTTTCCGATAATTCTATTCAGACCATGAACGGTTATCATTTTTTTTAATAATATACTCAGTTTTCAATTTTACGTATCATTTATATTTTTTTTGTGTTCATAATTGTTGAATGTTAAATTATAAAAATATTTTTAATAATTATGATTTTATACGGATAGATTAATTATAGAAACATTACGAAATTTAATTTATTCTTGATGAATCTTCGTGTGAGTGATGATTTCATGTTTTTGCAGGCACTGTCTGCCTTACCGAGATACGGTAATTGTACCTAAGCTTTTACATTCTTGGAAAAATATATGAAAAAACTTCCTGACTTCAAAATAACTCATTATTTTCATAAGAAAAACATGATGCGAAGTAGAAGAAAGTAACTAATTGTTATAAACAAGAAATAAGTAGAACCATAGGTAATGGTTTTGAAGTCTCCCTGCGGTAAAATGTAATTAGGCCAAATACTCTAGTCACAACTCTCGAATAATAATAATGAAATTGAAGACAAAAAAGTAAATATAATTTATTCGTATTTGAGTGAGTAAATTGTTTAACATGAACCCTCAAACCTTTGTAGGTTCATTGAAAGTTGTACGAAAACCATTGTCAATATTCCTAACCATTACATGAATAACCAACAATGATTTCTTCAAACAGTGGCGTAAATACTGGTGGGGGTTTAGGGTTCAAAGTTGGTTCAACCAGATTCAACCCCTCAAGAGATTTTTTCTAGATGTATGTAATTTGCAATATACATGATAATAACATACTAATGAGGTAGTGAAATTTTAAAGAAATGATAAAAAATTATAATTACAACTATATGGAATAAATTCGAATTTTTACATATAAGTTGCCTTTTTTCTCTTTTTTTTGAAGGATAGTAAGGAGTTTTTTGGAGGGCGAGGGAGGGAACTTACGTAAGAGCAACGGGTGATAAATTATAATCTATTTTATTATAACACTCCACCGTGAACCAACCCCCGCCACCACTACTACTGACCATCAGAACCGAAATATTTAACAGCCAACCAATCTCAAGCCCGTCTACAACGCAATTTATATTTGTATTCGTATGTGATTAACGAATCTCTGAATCAAAGGTCTGGTTCGTTTTCCTGTTGGTTCTTTTGTATATGCTATTTGCAAAACTTGTTGAAACTGCGTATCTTGCTATCGACGATTGGAATGTGAGATTTGATTGGTTCTCCAGTCTCTCATTTATCTACGCGACTCGTAAGAATTGTTGAAACTGCGTATTTTGGTATTGATGACTGAAATTGTGAATTAGACGTCTGTGAACAAGCTATTCGATTGTTTATGGTACATTTTTGTTATCTGTCGGTTTCATTCTATTCATTCGCTAACCATTGTTGATGAAAATATTTCAAGCGTATTATAATTGAACATTAAAATGGAAGTTTCGCTCAGTAGTGAAAGACATCCCGTAAACTTCGACAAGTGGGGATTATTCAATTTCCTAGACAAAACGACTATCGATTCCATAAAACTTGCCTGTGTTTTCGGTAAGTATATTTTTCGGGTAACAGTCTAAATTCTTATCTAAATAATGTCCGATTTATTATTCTTATTCAGTATTATGTTCAAATTATTTCAATTCCTATAATATAAATTTTGTAATCATACCCATGCAGGTCAAAGAGCAGATGAAGCATTATTCATTACCAAAAACGACGATGTATATGGGATTGGAAATAATGAAGCTGGCGTTCTAGGGACAGGAGATGCTGAACGCTGTCTGAAACCAAAGCGTATAGCTAACTTGTGTGGGAAAAAAATCAAAGGTATGTACCACGATTGGCTGCATTTCTACCCACATATTTTGGATGGAGTCTTGTACTCTCATTAAATTTGAAAATCTATTGCCATATGATTACAAATAGTCTAAGACATAAAGAGTTGAAGACTAGTCCCTCGCACGACTCCTTCCCAAATTAATTTGGCTGTATAGTAGCTGTAATTTTCAGTTATTACAAACTTAGCTTGAAGAAAAACAAGAGCTCGTATTTCAGGTCATCTGTCATCAAATAACGCTACATACAAAGTTTGACCTCTAGATCGATTTCGTGAAGAGATGGAAGATTAATGAAATTTATCATTGTGATTCCCCTCCAAAAGTCATATTTTGCTTTAAGCAACCCCCTCCCACTCAAATTTACTTAGGAAGCTAAAACCAAATTACTTTACTCACTTGAACTCAATTTATCATATGACAACACAATAAAAAATTGTCAACTTCTTGAGTACACCCACCGCGCTTTGAGGTCGATAACCCCCTTCTCCTCTTCAGATATACTATACTTCTTATCCCACAAAAATCATATGAATTCATATTAATATTTATTACATTTTACCAACTTGAGGCTCCTCAAGCTCAGCTTAAGTTTTGATCATTCGACATTTTGGATTGATTTTGACCCAAATTCAAAAGCTCATATTTCAGTGCCAAACTTACCTCACACAAATTTTTATCTTTCTAGATTGATTTGGTGAGGAGATATGGTAGATTCGAAAAATTGCATGACTCAAAACTACCTCACAAACCTGTTATTTGCTCTAACTCACCTCCAAATGCGCTTGTGAAGCTGAAATTTGGTTATGTTAGTGTGCGCAACTCACTCTTTCATATGTGATTAAAAATAAAAATTTTAGGCAATTTGCCCTCTCTCCGCGATCTCATAATTTCAGTAATCCGCCATTTTGAGGTCTATCGAAAAAACATAGTTCCTTTTGTGCATTTTGAAAAAGAGCCTCTCACTAAATTTTGAGTGATTTTTATCAATACCCACCGGCACTATGCTTATTAGGAGAAGAAATATGTATACCATAAAATTAGGCATTTGCCAGATGATTAAAAATAGTCTGAAACACAAAAATTTGAATACCTCTTTCTCCAACACCTCCCTTCCCAAATAAAGTAGGGTGTAATAGCTATCGTTTTTACTAAAAACTCTGCTAAAAAATATCATTCATACCGAAAAGTCGAACATTCGCCGTATGATCCCAAATGATCTGAACCGCGAAGATTTGAAGGCCCCCCACTGTCCATCCTTCCCAAATCAGGTAGGCTGTAAAAGGTATTGTTATTAAGCTGAAAACTCAGTTGGAAAGTAATTTCAGCTTTCTTTAATAAATAGCTATCTCGTATTTGACATGATCTCTATGGTTATGAAATTTGGTGATTCAGTTACGTAATTTTCGTGTCGAACTTTGAATTTCTTAGATATTGCGTACGGATTACAACATGTTATGGCCTTATGCGAAGATGGCACCGTATTCAACTGGGGAGATAATTCGTATTTTCAACTTGGCTCAAGAAATCCCGAAGATGTCAAGTATCCGACCGTAATCAGCACTTTATTTGATAAAAAAGTTGTAAAAATTTCTTGCGGATGGTATTATAATTTAGCTTTATGTTACGACGGAAGCGTAAGTGCTTTTCAACTTCCACCATGGTTCACCTAGAATAAAAAATTATTTTTTTGTTAAATACCAATTTAAAATTCTTCAGTTATATCACTGGGGTTGTATCAACGAAGAAGAAAAAAGTTCCACGTACAAATTGTAATTTTGAAACCAAAATTACCGAAAACTTGCAAACAAAGACCGTTGTTTCAGTAGCGTGTGGAGCTGATTCAGCATTTGCTCTGTTAGCGACCGGCGAAGTAAGCATGTTTCGAAAATCTGTTCAATTATTTTCTCATTTTAGTGAAATTGAAAGAAATGTAGTTTCTCATTTATTATTCAATTTATAGGTTTATGCGTGGGGAATTAACAAATACGGAGAATTGGGCATAGCGAGTACAACGAAAACAATGTCTCCGACCAAAATATCAACCCTATCGGGCTTGATCATCGTTAAAATAGCGGCTGGCAAAAATCATGCTTTGGCCTTGAGCGACGAAGGGATTGTCTATGGTTGGGGATCCAATCAATTTGGTCAGGTGGGAAAAATCGTTCCCAATACTACAAATGTATCGACTCCGGCAGAAATATCATGCATCTGTGAAGACAAAGAGAAGTACATAATTATTTAAGATTAAATATTTTACATATTTGTAGAGTTCTAGATTTTATTTTTAGAATTAATATATTTTAGGAAAATTGTTGACATAGCAGCTTCTCATTATTGCAATATTTCGGGTGCCGTGGATATAAATAATAACGTTTATGTTTGGGGATGTTGTAGAGGTGATGAATTATTTTTGTCTTTTGTACGAGTATAGTATTACTTTTCGATTTGATTGTTCATTCTTGCAGGACAAAAAGTCATGAACCCTTTCTTAACTCCGTTCACTTCTTTACACGATATATTCGCTTTGTGTGCGGATTCTCCGATTACATACATTCCTGTTGCCATTAAAAGCACGCGCAAGTCTTTAGTTTCTCAATTTATCAGCCATGCGTTTAATGATGAAGTAAGCAAAAAGGTTTTTTTTTTGAAGTCGACAGATTATTTTAGTTTATTACGATTGTACTTCTCTCTAGTTCTCTAGTTTATTCATCACATTTGTAATAGATGAATAAAATAATTTATCACGAGAATTTATTGATTATTCTGTTTAGAAAACATCCGACTTGACTATTGCTGTGGAAGATAAACTTATACACGTGCATAAAACTATACTGAAAATAAGAAGCCCCTATTTCAATAAAATGTTTCAAGAAGGTTGGAAAGAAAACGAAGAATGGTAGGTATCAGAGCTGTAATTCGAGAAGTATGTGAACTTTCAAAGAAAACAAATGCAACCCAGCATACCCGTGCCTGTAGTTCCCTACAGTAGCTTATGTAGTTAATAGAACACCAGCTTGTTTCATCAGCAATTTAATGAGATCTAGAGGGGTCAAGGTGAAACTCAATGCTATGAGATAAGGGTTGATGGTGAAAAAAATCAATGGATAAATGTCCACTATTCTTATTCCATAATTCGAAGAAATATCATTTAATCTATAATTTATGTAATAACATAACCGTATTTCATTGTAATCCAAGCGGTAATAATTGTAGTTTGCTGGGTCGTTTGTTCATCACGAACGAAATATTTTATATGTATAAATAATGTCAATTCAATGGTGGTATTTATTACAGCATCGTTCATATAAAAGAAAACACCTACGCTGCTTACAAAGCACTTTTGGAGTATTTTTATACAGATAACATCAATGTATCATTCGACGCTGCTTTTGGTGAATACCAGTTCTTAAAATCACTTCGTAAGTATTTTTGATTAGCTTTGGTTAACTAATATCCTTACTCTTTTTTTCTAGAGTTACTGGACCTTTCTCGAGCTTATTGCGAAGAAGAATTACGCGAACGTGTGGAATTCCTCATTAAAAATAGCATTAACGTTGAAAACGCTTCTTCGTCATATGTAACTTCGCATCACTTGCAGCATATCGTATGTATGATTCGAATAATTATTATTTTTTTAGTTCAGTTAGAAGTGTAGATAATCTGTCTATTTAATATATTGTATATCAGGAACTCGAAAATTTTTGTTTGGAATTCATCATGAATCATTTTACGGATGTAACCTTATCGAATGACTTTATTGAGTTGGATGGTTCCATGGCAAAGGAAATTATTAAAAAAGCTGCTTTACGACGTAGTATTTTTAAAACATGAGATTTTTTTTAATGAATTAATAAACACGTTTAATGTTCATTTTCCTTTATTCCATTTATACGATAAAATGTATTTTTTCTTGTTATATCGATAACTTACAAAATGTATACTTATTGCATCATCGTAACAATCATGGTTGAATAACGATTTTGTTTTAGCATGAATTATCAAGTATGCGTTACTCTTATGCGCCAATGTAAAGACATAAGAGATCATTTTCGTGTATTCGTGCGTTTATCATATCATTTATTAGTTTTAGTTTACATAATTTTGATTTTTGTAACGTTTGTTTAAAATAAAGTTGAAAATTTTTACTTACTCATCTATCCATATCTAGTTCAGTGAAATTTTTTGCTTAGGGGACGCCGTATGCGAAAATTTTACTCGAATTACGTAAGAGATTAAAAATACCTGAATATTTTTCACATACAACGGCCATGGTTACATAATTTATTGGAACGAAGATGCGCCAAACATATGAAAGGAAAATTTACTCGTGTATTTATTTTCTTCATACGTTAAATGGAAATCGTATTGCTCTTGTATACAAAAAATACTTGATAAAAGTGTTTTCAGCAGGTGTTTCTCAAATTCATTTCTCTCATATGGCTCCAAGTATCTACTATCTACCAACTCTCCATACATCAACATATTTTCTGAGAAATAACTTAAAAAAAAATAATAATAAAAACAATCCACAACTACGTAGTTTTAATTTAAAATAAATCTTTTAAAATTAATATTGCATCTCTAGAATCAAAAAAAAGGAAAACAAACTTACGCTAAAATTACACAATAAGAAAGGTTAACTACAAGTAAACATTTATCTTTATGGTCATAATTTACTGTACATGAATACATTTTGTTTTACCCTGATCTGTGAACATATAATCGAGAAAATTGAATCACAGTTCTAAAATTAAGTATAACAAAACGACCTTTTGCTTTTAAATTCTATCGTCTTCCAAACGAATCTATTCGTAAAATGTAATCTCCTTCAAAATACTAATACATGTACTTACATTGACGCGAATAAAAACCGATTAATAATAATATTAATAATAAAAATATGTCAAAAAAAAAAACCAGAATGAATGAAATCTCTTCTCCAATGTACATGATAGAAATGAAAATGTGATAAAAAAATTATAAATAGTCAACAAAATTTGATTAATAATTACAAAAAATTATAATTACGCGAAATATATAAATTTTAAACCATACAATAACTTCAACAAACAGTGATTCCAGTAATGAAAGTGAACGTAAAAGAAACCCAATTCAAATGCTTTTTCAACAAAAAAACAAAAATCTTATCCAACGTCAAATACGAAATTCCAAAAATAATATTGGAGAGGTCTGCATCTTAAATGAATAAAAATCGGTTTGCCATGGCAAGAAAAAAAAGAATAAATGAATGAATAAATAAATAAATAAAAATAATCAACAAGATGGAATTAAATGCTTGCAATTTTACATATCGTAAGACTCAAACGTAGTAAAATAACATAATTTTTTGGAACTTGTCAGAACTTTTTTTTGTTTTTATGCTTTTCACTTTTTAAATATTTTCTTCAACATTGAAAAAATTCAAATTTATTATTTTTTTAGTTCCTTTATTTTTAATCAATAGAAGTTAAATTTATATTTATATTATTTATAAATTTTCAATAATTAAAAAATTTTTCATTTCCAAATGTTTTTATTCATTTTATTAAAATCAAGATTACGTATATGAACTTCTGCTGACTTGCAACTAAATTAATTTTCTCAAGCATTCTAGAAGGGACGAAAAAATCGATAAATAGTCATATGATTCATGATTTGTTACTAGAAAAAAGTATGATTCTGCTGTCTTAAAATTACTGAAAAATTGAGAGATTTTCATACTTTTCACTTAAAAAAAAAATGTTTACTTATTTTATTTTATTTTTTAACGAATACTAACGGAAAAATTTACGTTGAAGTTGAACAGATAAAAATCGAATAAATACGGTTAAAAAATTATAAAAAAATGTGAATCAGGGTCAGGCAAAAAATGACTACTTATAACAGAGACCAAATTCAAATACTTACCCTATATAAAAACAAACATAAATCTCTTTCAACATTAAATACAAAATTTCAAAAATAGAATAAAATAATATTGAAATGGTCTGTACTATACATAAATAAAAATTATTCGCCATAACAAAAAAATAAATAAATAAAAATTAGTTGCTGACTAGACGTTGCCAACATTGAACAGCAACCGTAAAAAATAAATCTTCAGATAAAACACTCGTCTCCGGGTTGGTTTCCGGTACTCGAATAGCTTGCGTAAAATATGTTATCAATTAAAACATAATTAATTTTAGTAAATGCAGGTAAATGGTACCGTAAAAATACCCCGAGCGGTGAAAGTAAATAAAAACAGCATTTATAATGCACCGAAACCTTTTAGAAAACACACGCCGAAAAATATAAACATAATGCATTGTAACATTAAGTACATACAAAACAAAAACGCGTACTTCTCGTCAGGAATATTATTACAAAACATGATTGCATTAAAAACAAACAAACAAAAAATTACATAATAAATAACAATTTGTACTATCGTAACGCATAATTAAACATCGTGGATTAACTATAAGAGAAAAGTGATTATGTTAATTCATCCATTTGCGACAGTTGGGCGCTCCGCAAAGGCATGGAATTTTATGCATATCGTCTTCAATGTCAAACTGATAATCGTACGAGAGCTACGAAAACAGACAACCAATAATCAATAATTATGATTATCGGAGAACAAGCGCTTAATAGGTAGTCCATATTACCTCCTCTCCGCGCATAATTTTCCTTTTAGAAAAAATAATAATACGGTATTCCCTGTCAACTTCTACTTTTTCGGTAACACAATTCGGATTACAAGAGTGATTAATATATCTTGCTAGTCCGCCACAAATGGTCGCGTCAACTACACGATTTTCATCCAGACGGAACATGTAAACGCCTCGATTCTATAATCATTGGAAAGAAATCATCATTGTAAGTACATCAGCAAATATAACTTTTCGTCTGCTACTAAAAGTATGCATAGTCTTTCTTTTTTCCTTATTCTTTTTTTAATGGACTTTATCTTCCTTTCTCCTATGATGAATTGAATGAAAGAGGAAAACAAATTGAAAAATAATTAAATGATTAAAATAAATCGCGGAAAATGAATCAGAGAATAAATAAATAAAAATATAAATGAAATAAATTTAGTAAACAAACAAATAAATATTTATTTATTTATAATAGTATTTATTTTATTTAATCAATTGGTATTTTATTAAATTTGTTTTATTCATTTTGTTGCGTTCAACATGAATTTTATGCGTTTGCATTTTTATGCAAAATTTTTCACCGAATAGACTTCAAATTTTAAATATAAAGTCCACTTATTACGTATACCAGCACATAGTTTTCATCGTAATTTTATTTAATACAGAATTCTTTTCACAAATACCATACCTTCGATTCGTACTGTTTCTCTCTGAAGTCTGATAACTGAGATCTAATAATTTCGCCGATATATTCAATAACCATGGTATGCTTATCGATATCTCTCGCAGCGTAGAGTCCTAATCCTTGTATCTTCGACCTGAAACCAAACACCGCAACCGCCATCAAATAAAATCCTCGAATTACCACACGTTTATAAATGACAGCGACAAAATTCGTTCATTTACCTCGCCAAATACACGTAATTTCTCCACTCCTGTTTCATCTTCTTATACTGCGAAGATTTCGAATGCACAAAATGTTTAGAATACGGATAGGACAAATCGTCCGAGAAAATAGGCGACGAGGTTAGAACAGGTCTCGGCATAATGGAGCTGGTTCTTTGAGTATGTGTCCGTTTCAACGGCGGACCACGAACTCTTGGTTCACAACGCGCACAACCGCTAGGATTAACAGCTAATGGTAACTCTAATAAAGGATTTCTTCCGTATTTAAAGCGATAATCGCTCAACGTATCGATTCCTGCGCAAACAAATCGTACGTTTAAATTGACCCATTACAAAATACCAGCAACGTATTCGAATTGCGTACGCGTTTTAGTATACCTGGTAAATTTTCTAATATTCTAACAATAGCCGGTTCCGTCAAGCCGAACAAATCTTCGCCGGATACGTAACGCGGGAAAAGCTGTACGGAGTTATTTGTTTTTCTTAAATTCGCTAAAGGCTCCAAAATACGCGTCCACACGGCTTTCGGCGAATTACCTCTCAATTCCAAATCATCTTGGCCCGGCTCTTGTACCAACACACGAAATTCCGGTCGACCGGCGACGTCGTGAATGGAACATACGTACTGACAACGCTTATTGAATACTCGCATACTCCAATACAATCGTATCTGCCAATTAAATCAAATTCAGATTTAAAAATACACCCAAAGTGTAAGCAGCTATGCCGCATTATTGGAGTTGAGTTTTTAAACGAAGCCAATATGTTCACTGTCTAGACTTGCAGATAATAGTGCCAACACCTTTTTACCTACATTCACCACTAGGACTGAAAACCCTCACTAGTATCCTGTAAAACTAAGGCGCTATAAGAACAGGTATAATGGAGCCGCCATCTTGGCTCGTACTTAATGTAAACAACATGGTTTTGAATGGGAAAATTTTCCGTCTTTCTCCACCGATTGTGAGTCTGAAGAAATTTTTGATAATGACAATTTTTGTGGAGAATGTAAAGAGCTTTCCAATAGTATATTAATATTTGATATTTGATGAAAATTTTCATATGAAAAAATTTCAATTTTTTCTACACTCTATTACAAATTATTAGTAAATTAAATTTCAATGATCAATATGTCAATGGAAAGCTCTTCACATCCTCTATAAAAAATATTATTATCAACTTTTCCTTGGAGCCACCGTTTTAGTATTTTTTTAGTGTTTTAGAAGCGGTAAAAAACGAGCCAAGATGGTGGCTCCATTATACCTGTTCTTATAGCGCCTTAGTAAAACCACCTGAGATGCTTAATTTGGTAGGTATATATACTACGTCTCGGCACCAGTAAATACGGAGACAAACTGGAATTATTCTTTCAAATTCAATTATTGATATTGATCTTCATGATACTCATTTTGTTGTAGTACATTTTCATCATGTTTTATCTATATGAGTAATTTTTTCTATTTTTTTCAAGAATTTTTTTTTTGATTTCCCTTCTTAATAAATTTAATATTAAATAATAACTGATTAAAAATTAATTTTTTAAATTTATTTTTATCAATTAATTCAACTTTTTTTCCTCGACATTTTAAATTTAATTATTTAAATAATTTAAAATATTAATTAATACTTTCGTACTAAATTAATATTTCTTTTTAAAGATAAAATCCAACATAATTTACATAGGTTTAAACTCAATTCATATTAAAAATTAAAAGTTGAATAAACTTTTTTCATTTAATTTCTATTTAAAAAAATTTTTTAGCACCATGTAAGGATACTTTAGAGGGAAAATTACCAACAAAGATTTTTTCACAAATATATAGAGACTATATGTAAACAAACAATTTTTTTTTTATAAATGAAAGAGAATGTGAAATTATTTTACTTGAATTAATATACACTATATCCTAAATTTCTTCGCACGATATTTGCACATTGTCTTCGAATACATGTGGCGCCTGATACAAAATTGATGTCTCATGAAATCAATTCATCCTCAGTGTAACTATATTTGAGTAGGCGAAGATGACTAGATCCCCAGAAAGATGGTAAATAATCGAAAGGTGTTAAGCAAAGTTATAAGGTACATTAAGCACATTTTAATCAGATGATAATATTATATACATAGGTAGATATGTATTTGCAGTGGGGGGGGAGGGGAAAAAATTCTATAGGGTCATGATTTGGTTGTTATGTAGTCACACGTCTTCCTACATGCATTCTTCATTTGCATATATGCATAATGTCACATAGAATAACTAAATCAAGTGTAATGGAGCCTTTTAAATACCAAATCTGAAACACCCTCAACTCTCCACCTATAGGTCTTGATAAAGAAATGTTTCTACAAAATTTGTAGAAAATTTAGAATAGACAAAATTTAACCAAACTACTGCATTTTTGCCCAACTATCAAACGTCGAGAAAATATAGCGAAAAATGCGTTTGCATAGATTGAAAAAAATGTTAGCTGTCAATTTTTATTCATTGAATAGGTGTAAATTATTTTTAATTTTTCTTTTCAAAGGCACTTGTTGGGTTGTATGTAGGTGACTAGACGGAACTCCCAATTTATATTCTTCGCCCAATATATATAAATTCATGATGTAACACACATTGATTAATTAACTAAAAATAACGTGAAATGTAAAGATATAATGTCCTCTCCTTCACAAATCAGGTAGACTATAATAGCAAATGTTGGTAAAAAAACACGAACATGGCTTCCTCACAACACTACTTACCACTTTGTAGCCAACCGGGTAGATGAAATTGGCCGTATGAAACTCGTGCAGTTGGTGCGGTAACAAATGGCCAACGTTCAGAAACACCAAACTGCCAATTCTCAAGAGATGCGTCAGCTCAGCGTGCTTAATGACGGACGCAATTTGTCTATTTTCGTCTCTATCTATGTACACCCTTCGGTATACTGCTAATGTAGTTAATACTCGATTACTTTCCGCTTTCGATAAATGCTCTTCGCAAAAAACAGACTATAAAAATAATATATACATATTAACAGTACTCTTCAGCCGATTAAATACGTCAACTAAGCCGGTAACTTAATCCCACGTACCTTATTTTCCAAAAAACAACAACCGCTTTTCATAGCGCAAGATAAATGATACACCTTGGAACAACGCAATTTAAAACACTTCAACGTCGCTCCGTTTCGTTTGCAATAGGTACAGGTAACGTCTATTCCTTGCTTCAGAGCTACATCTACGTTCACCAATGCGCCGTTTTTTGTCTCGTAAACGCCGTCCGACCATAACGAACAATTCAAATGAGCCCACTTATCTACGTCGTAATTCAACAATCTAAAACCACAAATAAATCAGTAACAAAATTCCACGCAGCCGTTTAAAAAATACCTCTATAGTGCGGCAGAAATAAAAGCGTGGACTTTACACAGTAACGCAACTAGTACGTACTATACAAATGTCAACTACAGTTGTGAAATTTTAAACTCAAATTTTTAATGGTTTTGCTTAAATTTGAAAAATGAAAATAAACAAAAAAATTTTTCATACAGCATTCGATACGAACCATGAAAAAAATTTTCGTCTCTGATTTATTTGAAGAAATTTACTTTAACTGAAAAAAAAAATTATTTAACGATCTGTCAACGTCGCTAGTTCTCGAATCAAATTACCAAAATCAAGGGAAGGTAACATAATACTATCGCGTCTCTCATCGCTGCAAATATTTCGATTTTGTTCAATCTTAATAATGCGATTCGTTTATAGGTCTTGTCATATATTAATTAGTTAAATAAATATTTTCTTCAATAAGTAAAAAATGATTCGTTTTGAATTTTTTCTCAATTTTTAAAATATAGTTGGAAATAACACTATTAGACAAATTTCAGGTAGAGCATCGTTTTTGAATCCGTGTAGTGATAGGAATTGCTGAAACACCTTCAATTCTGAAAATAAGCAATACGTACATATTTGAACTTTAATTTTTCCATGATTTCAGTCACATTAGAAAAAAAAATTAAGGGGAAATTTGAAAAGTTTTTTATTATGATGTGACAGGATGGATCTAAAAAACGAGCATTTCATGGTCAAAATTCCCAAATTTTCTTTTTCGAGAGAAGGTGGAGCGAGGGGGAACTTTGTTCCATCTGTATTTTTTTCAAAAAAAAAAAAAAAAAAACACTTATCACTCGGATCAAAATGGCGCTTGAAAAATTTCGTTAATTTAGGAGGAAGCTCCCAAAATGCGCTAGCTGCCAAATTCTCCTCACAGTTAAACATTTACTTATAGAATGCCACAAATATACAACAGAGAGATCGCAATGCAGAATTAAAGGAACCTTCAAATATGCCTAAGAGAACTTGAGAATATTCCAATTTTTATATCTAATTAAATTATTAGACTGTATTTAATATTAGCTAATCCCAAGACTTATCATTAGATCATCTGTCGCGAATAACCATAAGGTTCAATGCGACTTTAAATAAACCAAACAACAACAATAACAACAACAATTTAGGAGGAAGCTAAAAAAGTTCAAAATTTGGTAAAAGTTGTTTACATGAACGCGCGTGTTTTTCAATAATGTCAAGCAATGTGAACACTCCAAATTCCGAAAATTTCTAGCTTCCTTTTAGATTTACTGAATTGGCTGGGGACATTGTATTCTAGTGCATAATTTTGAGCTTTATTCAATGAAAATTTAAGGCTATTCTCTCTGTTTACAACTGATAACAGAAAAGCTCAATTTGAGGGGTGATTTAGATGCACTATATCTTCACGAATATTGAAGTTGGATTGTTCGGATTAATTTTGTTTTATTTATTAATGTTTAAAGAAGAGGTGACTTTTGGGACGTTTTTGAAAAATTGATTATTTTTTTATTTAGGAAGGGTGTAACGAACGTATCTCGAGCGTGCTATAACTTCTTTTCGAAACAATCAATTAAAAATTAGACACATATGTGTCTTCGTCTTTCATTTACAAACACCTCAACAAAAAAACCATTGAAAAAATTTGAAAACTGACAGAGATAGAGTGTATCCAAATTCCGATGAGAGCGGGTCAGGGTTCAAAACTCGAAACGTGATTGGTTAAAAACGGTCACGTGACTTTCACCATAAGGTTGAAATTTGTTTTTCGTAGAGCAGTAAAGAATAGCCTTAAAGTAGAATTTTATCAGTATTTTTTTTACATCTTTGAAGGGGGCTGGTACCTCAGTGAACAAGGGCAGGGTCAAACAAATAGTATAATTATCATTTCTGATACTTTGGTTCCACAAAAATGCCAAAATTGAAATTTTTTCCAACAGACAATATATTCTGATATAGAGGGCTGGTAACTTACTGATAAAGGATGGAGCTGCGGATGCTGTTTAATTTTCATCTCAGAGATACCTTTCATGGAAAAACCCAATATCCCTACTACCACCACAAAGTACTTACTGGACCAAATTTTGACCCTTTCCTCCCCAACCATTCACTGATCTCACTTGAAACTGGGACATAACTTATTTCAGTTTGGTGCTTCCGCGAGTTCATTTTTCACGATTACTTTTATACACTATTGTCTCCATATGGTGAGCACAAATCGGCCACAGAAAGTTACAATAAATCAATAACTTCATAAAAATTTGTTCGACTTCGCTGGGTAATTCTACCGCACTACTGGCGAAACAAGGGAAAACAATTCATCACCTCGATGGCCCGTTAGCAACACCATCGCCAACTTGTTGGCAAAATATACACGATCGCATATCTTCGGGCATTTTACTCGGCATGACGGTGATATTCATTCTAAACAAAGTCTGAGAAAACAACGTACGATCAAACGTATGAACGAAACAATATTTTCTATTCCTCCTTACCGAACACATCTGAGTATTTACCTCGGTTATTTCTTTCTCCGAAGGTGATTTATACTTCTGCACCGGAGGCGGGATGGAATTCGAGCTCCAAGTTCTATACTTAACCCCTTTCAACGGTTTCTTTTCAGAATGATCCGATTTGGTGGTAGATTCGGGCGTTAAGCTTGTTTTTTCGACGTAATTAATATCCTTAAAGTACCAACTTGGTTATAATTCATTATTTATAAGTTGAAATAAAACATATTCTTAATATTACCTTCCCACTGGCCGCGTCAGTCATCTTATATACTTGGCAAACTTCGCTAATATCGCCATCGTTCGATTTCTCCAATCGCATTTTCTTTTTCGGTGAAATATCGATAACCTGATCATCGGACGAGGACACCTAATCGTAAATGCTCGTTAATACTGCTTTCAACTTGTTCGCAAATCAAGTAAACAACATATTCGACCTACCTTGTGTTCCGAAATAACCGGAGGCACCAATAAGATCATTTGTAGGTAACACGAGGTGCTGCAAAACAACAGATCATCCGAGACGCCATCTTGAACGATAAAAGGTACTTCCGAGGCCTTCTTTTTTACCGACGTGCAATCGTTAATCGGAGTTTTACAATGTTCGCAATACTTCATCGAACCGTCGAAATATTTTTGTAATTCCACTGCGCGTGAGAAAAAAAAACACCGTGATATTAACTTCGAAATTCCTACTCCATTTCGCCATTTCAACGATACCTACCTTCTTCCGCATCGTCGCTGTATTTGTTACCAAAAGGATTGATTTTATTAGGAGTAGGTGATCGATCGACGATCTTATACGAAGCCGGTGGCGGTATATTCAAAACAGTAGCCAAGTTTTTCAACACGCCTACAATATCCTGCGCCGCTTGCGAGCTCAGCGTCAACGTAACCGACAGATTACCGGTATCCTTCAAAGGTGTGCATGGTAATGGACGCGATTTCAACGAGAACGCCGTCGATTTACCGTAATTTTCCTTATCCTGTATGAACTGAACGTTAGCATAATCAGCGCCAATAATTAACTATTTCGCCGTCGTCGAGTACGAGCCAACACTTACCGCATCGTTTTGGTACGGTACCCTGGGTCGAAGGGCCAACGGTACAACCAGAGGAATAACTGGCGATATGCGTCGTAATAATTTCTCGTCTTCTTCCGAATCCACGCCGCTTCCACTTTCATCGATTAATCTCAGTCCGGCAAATCGTGCCGGCGTAGGAGGTATGATGCATTCGGGCGACGACGAACTAATCACAGAATCCGGCGTATCGAGTTCTCGATCCAAACGAGCCAATTCCAAGCGTCTATTTTCGTCTAAAACAAAAATCCCAAATCAACCGTAAACCATCCGCTCGATCATCTGAAATATAAGCGCATCTGTGTACTAACAATCGGCTTCTAAATTCAACGGAGAAAATTCTTCATTATAAAAGCCACGTGTCGTTGACGGAATAACGGACGGACTCAAAGGTTCTTCTTCGCCGAAAGGTTCGGTGTTGTAAAAATCGTCGTGTCCGGGCACCGTTAAATTTCCGTAAGTACCGCTCAATTCACCATTTACCCAAGTTCTGAATAGATAGAGAGGAAAAAAAAAACAATATTCAAACAACAAAGAACACCTCAATTACACCTCTTTATTTACCAATCGACCTACCTTAAGCTGATTTTAGTCGCGTCTCCGGCACCGTACGGTAAACAAACCGCGTAATTCTGGATCAATAAGGGTTCGGTGATGGGTAACGGCGGCAACTGACGTAACTGTGCCATCAACGTGTCCACAAATGAATCGTAGTCTTCTTCTATTTTCGAAATCTTCACAAAAATAATTACCGTAAATGTTAGCCTCCAAACAAACGATATTCGTAACAACGAGGTAGTAAAAAAAAATTTTTCAACAAAAAAATTTTCATTTTTGATTAGGTATTTACGAGTTAAAATTATGTTAGACATTTAAAGGGCTTTTGAACACACAAAACAAAAAAAAAAAAATGAAATTCAATGTTTCATTACTGAGGTTCCAAGTTGGACTTGACGGATTTTCTGGTCAACCAAATGGCCCATTCGACCCTGTTGAAGAGTAAGTGTAGTAGTTTCGTACAAATAAATACATTTTTTTTCTTTTTTTTTTTTTTTTTTTTTTTGCTTCTTACGTGCTTCCTTTCAAATCAATTTTTATTTTCAATTTTTTTTTTTATTTGAATTATTTTCTTCAAATCATTAATGCAAATTTTCGACACCGTTTTAAAATCAACATTTTCTATTAAAATTCGTATCTATTAACCGTTCTTTTACCGCTGAACGCTTAAATAAAAACTCACCTTTCGAGCACGTTTTTTAGGTATAGCTGCGTTAGGATCTTTGCATTGACTCTGACGACGCTTCGCTTGATACTGTCTTCGTTTAAGTTTCTTCAGATCTATCGTAACAGGAATTTAAATTACGATTTCCATATACACAACGGTAACGACATAACATCTTAAAAGCAACGCTTTTTGTTTACAACACTGATTAGGTGTATCTCGATGATATGCTCCGGTGGTTACTTTCGGGTTTAATTTATTTGTATTTATATCCATTTTACGGATAATTTTTAAAATACAGTAATGAATGAAATTTATTTTATTCAACTCACGTACGTAATTCAATAATTATTCAAACACTTTCGCACGCATAGCATAGGGTCTTATTGGCGATTTATTTAAGAGAGAATAATGACTTTTTATAAGGGAATAATGAGATTATTATGAGTAACAACAACGTTTACAGTCTGCGAGAAGATGCTTATTGGCTCACTGCACCTGTTTGTGTGTTCTTTCGTATTTTTAAATTTATTCGTTTTTTTTTAGGAGTTTTAGCATAACAGTGTGATGAGTTGAATAAAATAGTATACGCAACTCAGGAATGATGTGCTTGATTATAAACTCGAACGATACTCGTTTATAATCTAGCACATTATTCCCTTGTTGCGTAATATACTATTACTTCATTATGAAAACGTAGGCAGTATAATAAAAATTCTTACTCCGAAACTCACTTCCCGAAAGCATAAAACTTTCGATAAAAAATTTCAAAAAACTAAAAAATTCAGCCTCGCTATTCAGAGAATAATTCTTCTAGCGAATAAAATCATTTATAGTAAAAATATTGGTATTTTTGCAATGGGGAGGACGGCCTTCGAGTTGGATATGTTGCAAGCACAGGAGAGGAGGGATTGGGAACTAATTTAAATTCAGATTAAGTTTGTCAATTTATGTAAAATTTATTACATGTATTATTAAGGTGCCCCCGCGTAATTGACATACAAAGGCTGGAGGCACTCAAATATATATGAAATAAATAAAATAAAAATAACATATTTTATATATAATTGACGAAGTATTTGAAAATTACAGAAATACTTATTTTCTTCGACCTCAACAGGAATCATCCTTGCCAATAGTCCGATAAAAATCTCTAACGTAATTAAATTTTTACAGTCTGTCTCACTATATTCCACAATTTTAACATATTATCCTTAATAAAATGTCTCTAGCTACAGGGCTGTACAGTGTACATGGCGTCAATTAATCAAAAAAAAAAAAAGTGTCTAATACAATCTCAATTTCACAAACTTGGGACTTGGAAGATAATTTTTAACCTATTTATTTATTATTTTTTTTTTTTTATCTTTTAGAGGTTCTCAAAATTTACATTTTCTGACCAGCATTTCTCACCATTATTATGTAACTACTAACAAAGTTACGTGAAATCACACATTTTCCCCCAAAATATATGCATGAAAAAATCTCATTCAATATCCTACTTTACCAGCTAATTATTAAAAAATATATATATATTTTTAAAATGATTTTTGTTCACTTTATCATCAATTACATAAGTAATAACAATAATGAATGCAATTAATGAGCTACTTGTTCTGTAAATTTATATTTTGAGAACCCCTTCAAGGATGAAAATGAGCTAAAAATTATCTTTCAAGTCACAATATGATGAATTTAGGCCAATATTAGACATTTAATTCTCAAATTCTTACTTCATTAATTATTTATGAAAGTATTAACGATATAGCGTTTTCTAAGCAAAGTAAAATAAATTGTACTCACTACTATGGTACTATTTCGAGAAAAATTGACCAATTAATTTCAAAAGCCTTAGGACACAAAATATAAAAATTTGAACAAAAAGAAAATGTCTATAGAAAATTCATTATTTTCCAATTTTATTAAAAATTTCAAATTTTCGCCAACTTCAACTTCAGTTTGCTCTGATTAAAATTATTCTTTTGGAGTGAAAACTTTTGGTGATTCATTTTGGTCCCAAAAGTATGTTGGTGGGAGGGGGTGATGGGAGAGGAGGCGGAGGGAAGGAGGGAGGGGGAGGTAGAGAGAGAGAGAGAGAGAGAGAGAAAGAAAGAAAGAAAGGATGAATGAAATTATGATTCTATCAATTATTTATTTTGAATTAATTAATGATTTATGTTGACATTCACAAAAAATTCACATCTGATATTATTTCAAATTTCCATTTTGTTTAAAACGGAAATACATAAAAACTTGAACTAAAACTGTCAACCCATCAGTTTCAGTTCAGGTTTTAGTTTTGTGATTTTAAAGTTCAAATTTCAGTCAAATTTCAGTTTTTTTTTCAATTTTTCCAATTATCAGTTTTCATAACAGTTTCAGTTTCAACAGTCTTGTTGTTAATAAAAGAGTTGAAATATTTCAACTGTACTTCTCGCCAGTGAGTAAACCTAGCCTATCAGTTTTGCTGGCACGAAGCATGAACGTGCATTAATGCTAAAAGGAATTTATCCTCACCTTGCGCATCTAATACAGAACTAGTCGACGAATCGCCGGCAACAGAAATAGGCGTATCTCCGGCTTCCGAAATTTTCGGTTGCGGCGATATCAGTTCATCGTTGACGGATTCTTTTTTCACATCAACGGGCACAGGACTCATGGTCGAGGTAGGCGTTGGATTCTGCGGCAACGACGAATTAACTTGTACCACTTCTTTACGAACGGGATTCCCGCCACATTCTTGTTTTATTACCGTTGTAGGAACAGCAACTTGCGTCGTTATAAGCTGAGGGCGCTGAAACAAATACCAGTTAAAACAAGAGTAAAAAAAGTTACATGAAATTTAAAAAAAAAAAAATATTCTACAACTAACATTTTCAGTTTTAGGAGACGAACACTCGTTGATTTGAGCAGCAACGGTTTCGCCGGTTGAACTACAAGGTATTACGGATTCGGGCGTCGTTGCCATCGGTGGAGATCGATAGCTCGGCGAAGGTGGTGGTTTGGTGATATGCTGCGTCATGGTAGTATGAGTGATATTCGCGTTACCGGAATTCTGAAGTAACTGCTTTAGTAATACGTTTTGTGAATCGTCACTATGTCTCATTCTCGTTGGAAACGAACCGCTTACCGTAATCATTTGCGATTGCACAGCGCTACTATCTTTCATCGGTTGACTGACGGAAACCGTTGTACCATCTTGCACGATCATCGAATCGGACACCTCGTGGTCTACATTCGTTGCGCTATTTATCGGTAATTTTTCCTCCATCGGTCTATCCTCTCCGTTCGTTGTTTCCTGCCCACCATTCTCTTGGGTTTCGGCGGTCATCTGCTCGGCTTTGATTTTCACCAACGTTTCGTCGAACAGTTGTTTGTCTCTTTCGAAATTCCACTCATCCGTCGCCTCCCTATTTTCCTCGCTATTCATTAACTTCCTAACGTACGAGTGAAAATTCTCCATATAGCCCGAAGCTTGCGGATTGGCATCGCCAGCTGCGATATCCCTGGCGTTCGTACTGTGCACCGACGAGGTCATTTGCAATACGGACGTAGTTCTGGACGGAGCGCAAGTTACCACCGGTATAGCGATAGCTTTGGCTTCCTGAACGCAGCTTTCGGCGTTCTCTTCAACCTTGACCACTGAAATCTCCATCTTCTCTATTTCCGATTTGTTGTCCGCTTGTACGTCGGCGATTACCGATTCCGTCTTGTCGACTTGCTCTTCTATGGGCTCGTTTACATTGTCGTTGTCAGCGCTGCGCGCGTACGAGTGAAAAGCGTGCGTCGAAATCACCGCTATGGCGCTCCCTTCTTCCACTTTCGGTTCAGTTTTACTCGACGAAATGGTGGCCGTCGATTGCACCACAGACGTCGTCCTCAAAGGCGTACCAACTTGGTTGGTATTTTCGTCCACATCTTGTCGCCTGTCGTTACCATCGCAAGGTACTAAGTCGCGCGAATGCGAATTCTCCATTTCCTCGCTTTTCACTACCGTCTCGTCAACGAACGAAGGAAAAGCCGACGTTTCTTTCGGACTCGGTTGTTTGTCGGCGTCGCAAAACTGCGAAGTCGACGGTGATTTCGAAGCGTCGTTAATAGTAGACGTCGCGTTTTGCTTTTTCACCGCGTCGCATCCGTTTTCCGTTTCCATTTTGTCGGCATTTTCGTTATTGCTTTTTTCGTTCCAAGTCGGCGATCCTCCCAACAAACCAGCTTTGATACCGTAAGCGGCGAATTCGCGGGGCAACAATTTCGTCTTTTTGGTCTTCGTCCACGTAGGAGATCCGCCCAGCAAACCGGGCTTAATACCCAATCTCCGGAACTCCTCTGGTACAGGTATCGCATTCATATACCCCATCGCATTGCCGCCACCTCCATTGCCTTCGCCTTCGTTATTCGCGTTTCTATTATAGGTATCCTGGCCGAACCCCATACCCGAATGTAATTCGTTCTGATTATCTTGCACGAACGACTCCACACTGGACGGACGTCTCATAAGCACCGGGCTACGAGCTGGAATCGGGCTACTGGTGTGCGGTATATATTGCGCTTGCGAGGTATAAATCGGACTAGGCGGATGTACCGGCGAACTCGAAGGATGCACGAACTGCGAAACGTGCCTGGGACTCTGTGACGGCATCGGAGAAGCGGGTTGATTATAATGCGAAGAAGGCGCCGAATGCATCGAATACGAATGCGATTGCACCAACGGACTGTGCGGCGTGGCCGGCGAAATAGGCTGCGCGAACTGTTGCACGCGAGGACTGTGCGGAGGAGCCGGCGAATTGGACGACTGCCGGTTGAAATTATTATTCGTACTGGGCGAATGAACGGATTGCGATTGTTGCGTTTGGTTGTTAAACATCGGACTGTGCGGTGGAGCCGACGAGTTCGAATGCGGCTGCGAAAACTGCTGCGGACTTTGCGGCTGCATAGGCGAATTAATCGGCTGGTTGAACTGGTGTTGGTTCGAGGCCGGTGAATGTGTCAACAGCTGATTCAACTGCTGGTTGACCGGACTACGGGGTGGAATATGTTTCTGTTGCATGGACGCCGGCGACGTCACCAACACTTGATTCATCGCCATATTTTGTTTTTGATGGTGCTGCTGCTGTTGTTGTTGTGCTGCTGCTGCTGCTGCATCATTTGATTTTGCTGCTGAATCATTTGTTGCTGTTGTTGTTGCTGCTGATGTTGTTGTTGTTGCTGCTGCTGCATCATCTGATTGTGCTGTTGCATCATTTGATGTTGCTGTATCGCATGATTACGCTGCTGCTGTTGTTGAATTTGATTTTGTTGTTGTTGCTGCATTGTCTGGTTTTGCTGCTGTTGCATTTGACTCTGTTGCTGTACCATTTGAGCTTGCTGTTGCATTTGGTTCTGTTGCTGAGCTATCTGGTTTTGCTGTTGCATTTGACCCTGTTGCTGAACCATTTGATTTTGCTGTTGCATTTGAGCTTGTTGCTGAGCCATTTGGTTCTGCTGCTGCACCATTTGAGTTTGTTGTTGCATTTGATTCTGCTGCTGAACCATTTGATTTTGCTGCTGCATTTGGTTCTGTTGTTGAGCTATCTGGTTTTGCTGTTGCATTTGACCCTGTTGCTGAACCATTTGGTTTTGCTGTTGCATTTGGTTCTGTTGCTGCACCATCTGATTTTGCAATTGCATCTGACTCTGCTGTTGAACCATCTGATTCGATTGTTGCGTTTGACTCTGCAGCTGAGCCATTTGACTTTGTGGCATTTGATTCTGTTGCTGAATCATTTGGTTTTGTTGTTGCTGCATTATCATTTGATTGCGTTGTTGCTGCATCAACTGATTCTGATGTTGTTGTTGTTGCAACGTTGTTTGATTTTGTTGCATCATTTGAGTTTGCCCTTGCGACTGCTGCTGCGATGCGTCTTGTTTTCCTTGATTCATCATCTGCTGTTGCTGTTGCGCTTTCTGCTGCAACAACAACTGCTGCCGATGAGCTATCACTATCAATTGCTGTTGTTGCTGTTGCAATTCTTTTATTTGTCTAATCAATCCTTCTTTCTGCTGCGTGTAATTCTGCTGCATATTGGGCGATAAATTGGCGTTATTTAATTGCTGCTGAATAGTATTGATCTGCACCTGCAATGTGTGCTTTTGCTGTATGATTTTTTTCTGATGCAAAGCCAAAGCGTTCAAGTCGAAACTCTGCTGTATGAGGGTGGGTCTTTGAGCGAGCTGGTGTCGCTGAATCAATAACCGTTGTTGTTCCGGCGTTAGTTGTTGGAAACTTTGCATTCTAACGTCTTTCTCTTGACCGGCCGTACTTTGGATAACATTCGCCTGCGATATATTCGCCGTCGTTGTGGATACACTACCAGAAGGCGCCGCTGTTACGGCCGATACAATATATGGTTGCATTTTAAGCGTGCCTCTAGCACCCTGATACGGTTGTCGAACACCATCCGCCGACACCTGATAAGATGTAACTCCGGCTCGCGGTCTAGCAGACTGTACAAATCTAACGGTTGTTCCCGGATATCTGAAAATTAAAAATTCGACCACCAACGTATTACAGGCTTGAAAAACGAAAATAAAAGCAAAATAAGGCAATGACGCATTAATGGAGCAGAGTTTTGAATGGAGAATTTCTTAGATTTGCATATAATGTTGATCATCTCCTCACCCACACACTTGGTACTTAGGCGGAAAACTCCCACATATCTCCTTACAAAACAATCGAAGAAGCTAAATTATGGCCAGTATACCATTTTTGGCACAATGAAATCATATGAGCGCGCATTTATCGAATTTCAGCTGTTTGGGGCTTCTCAAGCTCACCTCGAATTGACTCAAATTCAAGGTGTCACATTTTAATCCAAAAAAAACCTACATGCAAAGTTTCAACTAGTAAATACATTTGGTGAGGAAATTCATTTAAAAAGTTTATCGATATACTCTTTCATAGAGGTCAAGCAAAAAAAATTTTGAATTATTGGTCTGTCCTCCAACGAACAGCCATTTTGAGTCGAATCAAAAAAAAAAGTATTTTTTAGCGGACTTTACTTTTAAAGTAAATCCGCTATTGCGTTCACTCAGTTTCTTAGTTTGTTTGTTTCTTTATTTATTTTTTTGTTTTTTTCTTCGCGTTCTCGTACGATAACTCGAGTAGAAGTGATCGAATCGAAACCAAATTCGGAGGAAGGGTTGAGGTAGTCGAGTTCTCGAGCTGATTAGTTTTTGGACGTGATCGGACGTGACTTGGCGTGAGGAGGCATGTGTCAAGGTTTTCTGGTTCTCGCGCGATAACTTGAGTAAAAGTTGACGGATCGAGTTGAAAGTTGGAAGGAGGGTGGGGGTAATGGTACTCTGAAGCTGATTAGTTTTTGGACGTGATCGGACATGAGTTTGCGTGAAGAGGCGTGAGTTCAGATTGTGTTTTGGTTCTCGCGAAATAGCTAAGATAAAAGTTGATAGATTGAATTGAACGATGGAAGAAGGGTAAGGTTAGTGATGATTACAGCCAATTAATGTTTGAGGATGATGGGACATCAGTTGGCATGAGAAGGCATGAGTTGAGCTTTTTTGTGTTCTCATGATAAGTCCGGAAAAATTGAACAGAATGATTAAAAGATAAAAGAAGTTGGGATAGAATAGTTTGAGAGTTTATTAGTTTTATGAGGTGGTCGGACGTGAGTTTTGCGTGAGGAGGCATTCGTTGAGGTTTTTCCATTCTCCCACGATAACTCGAATAATACTTGATGGATTGAGTTCAAAGTTGGTGGAAGAGTAAGAATAGTGATGCTTTAGTGCTAATTAGTTTTTGTGGGTGATCAGGCGTGACTTGGCGTGAGGAGGCATGATTTGAGGTTTTTGGTTCCCTCATGATAGCAGGAAGGAATGGTTGAGCGTTATAAATGATCAGATATCTAATTTATCAAAACGTGAGATGATTCAATAAAACGTGAGGTCACGGTTTTTCCTTTTGTATCAAAAATTTATCAGAATGTGGTGCGGATAGATGAAAGAGTAGGCGTAGTAGTCTTGGAATTAAGTGTTTCTTGAACGTGAGTGGATGTGATTTGACGTGACGTGACATGGCTTGAGTTAAAGGTGATCGACACCAAATTGGGAGGATAGGTAGAGTACGCAGACTTTCAGCGATTATTAGTTTTTCAACTTGAGGAGGAATGATTTAATATGAGGCCACGTTTTTTTTGCAAACGTTCGTTCTCTCGCTGTAATTAGAATAAAACTTGACAGATAAGGCTTACACATTACCTACTTGACATAGGCATCCTATCGTCAGAATTAAAAATATGGAATCATTTTTCCTTTAAAGTACACGTAACATAATTATTATGAATATAAAAACTTATTATTAATATACACATGCTACACTACTGTCACTATTTTCGAAAAAGAGGCAAAAAATACGTGGTAGCGTGATAGTTAATTTTTCTGATTTCCATTATTTTTGACTTTCAGGCATTAGTCATGCTACCAGCACTAGTTGAAAATCTGCCAATCAGGGAATGATGAATGAAGGAATCAAAAAAATCACGAAAAAAAAAAAATTTTTTTAAGAATTACGATATCTCGGAAAACTAAAATCGGATTCCTCAATACGAGATTATTTAAATACTTAGAATGGGATTTCTACTGCGACTCGAATCGTATTCTGCGATTCTTTCGTGTGATTCAAATGGAGCCATCTCTGGGCTCAACAGACTAGTAGATAGATACATTATGTATAATATATAATATTGTAATAGACTTTGATCAATCAATTGAAAGTAGACCCCTCCCCCCTTTCTACATCAGACTGGTTGTAATATCTATCGCTGTTAATTAAAAACTCTGCTGAAAATCACACTCATTTCTTAACAACTAATTTTCACACTGACCTTATTATTTGCTCTTGAGGCCTTAGACCCGGTCTCATTTGAGGATTCATTGCATTCGAAGGTTGCACAGAAGTCTGCATATTATCTTGATTCGAATTCATAACGAATGTAGTTTCGCCAGCCTGAAAATATCACGCAAATCATCAATACACCGAATGCGCATTTCCCACCATTTCAATATCAGGCACATCATCATACTTGGGTTTGTGTAACTATGGCGGAAGGAGCTGCTCTGTTCATAGAACTAACTACGACGGTAGATACTTTTTGCTGGCTAGTGGTAACTCTAACATTAGAAACGGTTTCATTAGCACTGCTTAAGGAAGAAGTTGCTACAACGGATGTACTAGAAGCGGGCATAGCCGAGGATCCGGAATTATTACACGCGTAAGCGCTATTAGGATGTTTATTTTTATATTCCTAAGTTAAAACATAACATCATCAACATCCAGGTACTCTATTAGCTACACACCCATCAATCGACTCAGCGCCTTCCCATTACCTGTATCACGGTCGCGTGTTGTTTGCACATTTTTCGACTGCTATCCAAATGTTTCTGTAACATCGACATTTCGCTGGTCACTCGTTCCAATTCCATACTATCGCGCTCCGTTAGTTCGTTACCCTGTTTCTTCAATGCGCGCTGTTTACTGTTCAAAGACTACGTAAAAAAAAGTCACATATCATTAGCGAAACCCGGAGCGATTTCTACTCAATATTTTACCATCAAAATTACACTTACTTTACGAGTTTTTCGTAACTTCAATATTTCACCTTCGTAATGTTTCAGTTGTTGCGTAACGATCGCATTCTGCTGATCTAACCATCGTTCGTACGCTTGCTGCATTTGACGGTCTTGATCGGTGACGATATTTTCCGGCGGTTCTGCCGGCGCTTGCAATTGCGGCGCATTGAAGAGAGAAATTCCATGAGCTATGAAATTCATTTCTTTAGTTTTAAAAACCTAGAATTCCATTCATTGGTTTCGCCATCGGCATAATTTGGTACTCACGAGTTTCCGGCCTAGAAGAGCTACCGACTTGGGATGACGACGAGTTGCCGGTCTGAATATTAGTATTAGTTTGCGCCCACATTTGCTGTTGCGGTACTTCAAATCCGCTACCCGCCGTTCTCAACTTCACATTATTCTGCACTTGGGCATTCGTTGGTATTAATGCCGGTTGAATATTTTGACCTATGCAACAAATATATTTTGAAATATCAACTATAAAAATCATCATTACGACAAAATATACATTCAGGACAACTGGGAAAGGAGGGGGGGGAACAAAGAGGACAAGTTATTTTGAATGTGCATTATTCAAAATTACTGTGAAATGGACGAACATTTTAAATTTTTACTCAAATGCCCAAAAAATGAATCAACAGACAAAGTTTGAAATTCAGTAAAACGAAAAAAAACATATTTGAAAAAAGATCTCAGATGATTAAAACCAAATCTAGGTAATCCTCAAGTTCCTCAAGTCTACTACTTTCTTTCCTGAAATTTTACCCCCCCCTCCCCATCTTAACGCAAAAATCATACGCAGTTAAAAACACAATGCATTAAAAAAAATCGTTAACGTGAAAATGAAAAATCTTTAAATATTAAAATAACATCACTAAAAAAAGGAAACAGAAAAAAAGCTAAAATTTGAAAAACAAAAACACGTTAGAACTGAAAAATTTCACAAAATTTGAAATTTGCGAAATAAAATCTTCAAAAATGAAAAATGCTAAAAAACTGAAGTAAGTTCAATAATAAAAATTCTAAAAATGAAGAAAAATCCAAAAATAAAAAAATTAGAATAATTTACAAAAATGAAGAGTCTGAAAAAATTAAGAGAAAAGAAGGTAATTCGGCAGTTTAATATTAAGCTCCGAAGACGGCAGTGCGCCGAAACGCGTCAGCATATTTTTTATAATTTTTAATATTTTAATTTATGGCGTTTTTATTGTAACAGCAATATTTCATCAATAAAAAATTTTTTAGTAAAAAAATTTTGAAGAACAAAAATATAATTATTAAACTGAAAAATTTCACAAAAACTGAAATTTGAAAAATAAAGCTGTAAAATAAAAAATCCTCAAAAATTTAAATAAGTTCGTTTCTAAAAAAATTTTAAAATAAAGAAATATCCAAAAATAAAAAAATGCTGAAAATTAAAAGAATGTAATAAAATAATACCCTTTATAAGCGAATTTTTTCTTGAATGGAAAAATTTAAACGAAAAATAAGCAAACTGAAAAAATTGTAATATTTTGAGAATGTTGGAAAAATAGAAAAGATACTAAAAAGAGAGTAGTACATAGCATTCCTCACGCTGGTAGTAGCTACGCACTAAGCAAATATAATAGCTACTATATTATTTTTCATTACTTTACGTATACTACTTGAATGTATCTAATACCTATCATTAATTAGGTATCGAGCAAAGTTTGGTACCGAGTAAATCGAATACGTATTCATAAGTAGGTAGGAAATGAACTGATTTTATTAAAATAACTCGAGACCCACATCGATGACAATAATGAATTATGTTCTAAAACTGCATCATGTATAAAATGTCAAGTTCTTTCGAATGAGCTGTTTTCGAACATTCAAAGTCAATTTTTATACCAAATATTAATGAAAAACTTTCTGGCTCCTTTTTCAACATTTATGAGGGATAAATTCGTACATACCGGTAAGCTATCCATGCATGATTAATCTATCCTTTTACTCAAAACGCTGCCCCAAAGAAGGGAAACATAGGTACATATAAGCAAATATACAGAAAACGATTTTTTTCCCCAAAAAAGCCCGCTAAAAATATTAAAAATGTAGAGAAACAAAAACACGTGAAAATTAAAAATTTTCACAAAATTTTAGATTTAAAAAATAAAATGTTCAAAATGAAAAATTCTCAAAAATTGAAACAAGTTCAACGATAAAAAAATTCCAAAAATGAAGATGCCTAAGAATAAAAAAATCAGAAAATCCAAAAAGAATGAAAAAACATTAAAGAATGAGAACGTTAAAAAATTACAATAAACTCAATGCAAGACTGAGAAATACCCAAAAGTGAAAAACATGGGAAAAATCTTAATAAATGAAAAAATGCTGAAAAATAAAAATATTCATACATACGATTTACGTTGAAATATACGTCAAATTCTGAAAAAAGTTTCAATTTTTCGATTTAATTCATTTTGTGCGCATTTGTTTCAATATTTTACTAAGAAAAATCACTTCATAAATACATTGCTTGAAAGAGCCCACGAATTATTTTTACGCAAGGGCCAATTACACCTCCAAGAGATCCTACAGACAACATTAACTTTTCGATGAATTACCTTGAGGAGACAATAAAGATTGGGCGGATGCGTTCATCGCCGACGAATTCAATACATCGGCTCTTAAACGTTCGAAGTCAGCATCACTCAACGGTGGTAAAGCCGTGCTTATATTATTTCCCGGAGAAATATTTTGTTTTTCTTGTTCTCTTTTCTCCTGTTCCAATAATTCTTCCAACAAAAGCGGCTGTTCCTAGGGGAAAACAATCACCGATATAAGAAACCTTTTTGCCTACATTCTCCTTACAATCGTTTCCTTACAAACCTGCAAAAGAAGAGGCCGTCTTTGCATCTGGGACATACCGCTTTGCATTTGTCCTTGATGAATCAACTTATTCTGAAGAGCTCCGGACTGCATCGCCACCATGTTAGGCGAAGACGTACCACTCAAATGGTGAACCTGTTGAGCAACCTGAGGCTGAAAAACATATAATTAAATTCATCATCAACTTATATTCGAATCTATCTAATGAAGAAGAAATGAACTGCTAATACCTTCAATTGAGACGGATACGGAGGCGGTGGACCCGGATAAGGAGGCGGAGGTGGTGGCGGAGTCATGACCGGTAACTGCGACTGCATATCGTTTGCTGGCGATTGTGCCGAAATATCTTGCGAACGAGGAGTCAAAGGCGGTTGTAGAGGCGAAGGCGTGCCAGGCGTTATCGTCGGAGGCGGTTGTGGCGTCATAGGAGTCGAACTTTGCGAATGAATGGGCGATTGATGAGGTCCTGTTTGCGATGCGTTCGGGCTCTGCAAACTCCCTAAATCTCTACTGTTCATACGCTGTAACTGCACTGCTCGTTGCTGAGCTATCGACGGAGCTTGTTGATTTTTCATTCGTTGATCTATTGTAAAATTACAGCGTCAAAAAAGAACACTAAAAATTCCCACCGGTAAATACGAGAAACGCGCCGATTACCGTTGTCGAAATCATTTCCTTCGGTTGAACCATCCATTTTCGACGATTCCAACATGAGACTTCGTTCGGAGGAATTTTCTTCGGTTTTAACATCCACGTTGGTATTTATCTCTTCCTCTTCCCTGCAAAGATCGCGGTTAATTTTATTCTCTAGTTTAAACCTACACGCGATATTTTGTCAATTACATACTTGACTTTTGTCAAATCCGATGGGCTACTAACTAAATCGTACAAAATATTCGTTTTTTCGCCGCTTGTCAAATTATCCAATTCCGGATCATCCAGAATATTAAAACCGGCGCTTATTTCCGCTGTAATATTTTTAAATGTAATTATAAAGTTGTTTGGTGTTTCGCTATAGTTAACCATTTCGATGAAATACTAACCCAATAATTCGTCTTCCATCAAATCGCCAAATAACGCGCTCATTTCAGACATATTACCCGTTACAACGCCGTCTCTTTCTAATTCATCTAAATCCGCAGTTACGCTTTCAGGTAGTCCTTCATTTTGCGAATCGTTCGTTTCATCTACTACAGAAAATAAAAAAAATAAAAAAAAATGCAACGATTTCATCAACACATAGTGAACGTTTTCGGAGAACCCGCTTACGTAAATTTGAATCAGCATGTTTACTGGCAACCGAAGCATTTTCATCTACCGTCAATTTATTATCATCTTCTCGAACGTTAAAGTGTGGAAATTCTTCTTTAACTGCGTTTCCTGGAAAAAAATTTCATAATCTGAGTTGAAAAAAAAAAGCAACAAAAATTAAAATGGGAAGATTGCAATATCAAAAAACCCACCAGATAAAATATTCTGAGCTTGTTCGCTCAACTGAGCATCGCTCAATGGCGATGGTTTAGGTTGAGACGGCGACGCTGGTACATGCGATGGAGTGGCCGGAGACGGAATCTGCACCGACTGCGGAGACGGCTGCGTTTGCATTTGCTGTGGTTGGAATTGCTGTTGCAATTGTTGCTGTGGTTGTTGTTGCAGCATCTGTTGTTGTTGTTGTTGTTGCAGCTGTTGTTGCTGTTGCTGCAATAATTGTTGTTGATGCTGCTGCTGTATAAGTAATCGCAAACGAGGATCGATCATTTGCTGAAACGTTCAAATGACGCGATTATTTCAATGAATATCGCTCGAAATTTAATTTCTTAATTTTCCTCCCGATAACAAACCTGTTGCGGCAATCTCGGTCTCATTATCATTTGTTGCGGATTTTGCAACGGTAACCGTTGTAACCTGGCGTGAGTAGGAGGTAAAGGAGGACGAAATGTTTGAGACATGACGTTCGCATTTTGGCTATTATCGAACATCTGATTCGGCACAGCTGCCGGACTCTGAACGTTCATAGGCTCGCTTTTAACGCCATTACCATCCACTACCATTTGCTGTTGATTCGAGGCATCTTCAAAATAACAACGCGTGAAAGAGAAAAATATTAGAAAATTCGTTTTGCACCAGCACATATATTCAGCCTGATCATTCCACAAGCAATGCGGAGCTTTCGTCGTGGTGTAGCGCTTCTTAAGACCAACAAAAAGAGTCGTATGCACGTACGCCTTATTAGTCCATAGAAGGGAAAAATGTGTACTTGAAGGACACTAAAAAAATGTCATTCCGTCAAAAATTCATGACCGAACGCTATTACAATTGCCATTTTCTTTCCAAAACATCACATGAAGTCTTTGGCTATTTTTAAAACTGAAGGAACTACGACAAGATGAAAATTTCAATACGCTGCTGTACTTTCAATTTTGAAAATAGGCAAAAATGTTATGATTCATTTCATATCAACTCGAACAAAAAAAGAAATTTTTGACTTCATAGTCTTCGATTTCGCTCACATTTTTTAACAAGTTGGTCTCTCCTTAGAAGTTGAAATCCCACTATCAGTTTCTTCATAAATTATTATACAAAATAGATATTGTAAATCACATATGATGAGAAAAAATTTACAACTGGAAAGAATTATCTAATTCATTTATGTAAGAAATATTTTTTGTTCAATGAAACTGACAACTATGAAAGAGTTGGAATATTGTTTTAAGAAAAGAAAAAATAAATAAATAACGAAAAAACCACAATAATTTTCTTTTTGTTTTTAGTTTTTTTTTTTTTTTTTTTTTTCATTTCAACATTTTTCTAATTATTTTATTCTAGGATTTTCATAATTTTTGGGTTTTTTTCATTACTTATCTTTTTTTGAAATTTTTAAGATTTTTAATTTTTGAACATTTGAAGCATTAGTTTTTATATTTTTTCATTTAAAAAAATATTTTCCTCTTTATTTCATAAAATAATAATTATTTCAATTCGTCATTTGCTACAATATTTTCAAAATAGGATACGTAGTGTCCCGAAATTTTGAAAAATGTTAGAAATCGGTATTGAAATGCGACATACCCCTTTATAGTTATTTCAAGCCCAACCATTTATAAGCGCCTTTTCCTGTCCGCTAGGCTTAAAATCAAACTTACACATCCATCAATGTTGAAACGTATCTTGGTGGGGAGAGGGGGGTGGTGGTGTTAAAAGCAGTCCAAAATTGAAAATTCAGCACTTGCAATTACAAGTGAAACGATATGACGAGCCTTTATAGTAGTTGCAAAAATTTTGTGTTTCTTCAAATCATCCCTCATACATTTACACTAAAAGCACATACGAATTACTTTTTTCAAGCGTAATTTATCAGACGAAAAAAAAATGGTAAAGAGCATGAATTTTCTCCCCGTATTTTGATGGAACAGAGGTGTTTGATATGATGTCACCAAAAAATGTGCATTTGTTGAGGTTCTTTTTATGTAAGGTATCCATTAAACATGTAGAAAATAAAATTTGAAGTCAAAAAATTTCTACTTGCCCAAAGCGCCGTAGCTCCTTCAATTTGAAAATAGGCAAAAATCTTACACGATTTTTTCAATATAAATGGCGAGTATAAAAATATTTCTTCATAAATTTCGATGAAGATTCTTTTTTTAGCACACACAATACAATGACATTTTTCCTCTTCCACGAACCAAAACAGCACAAGTCAACACGTGCGCATGACTTTTTTCGTCTCCGAAGCCCTACACTCCAGTGGAAACTTCGCAACATTCGTACGATGTAACTAAAACATGTCTCACTTTGAATCCATATCCTAGTCTGAGGCTGTTGTTCCGTTTGCGACGCTTCCATCTGTTGCTTCTGCAACAATTCCCTCAACTGACGAGTAACATCCGGATTTGAATTCACAACGGTGAACAATTCGTTTTCCGGGATTCGTTGGCGAACAGCATTATTCACCTGCAAAGCCGCACTTTGAGATGCCACATAAAACTGTGGTCTCGGAGTACCCGGTGGTGTGAACACATCTGAGCCCTGAACTCGTTGATATGGTTGATTCATATGGGTCGGTGGTAATTTTATCACCGAAGATTGGAATGCTCGTTGGGGCGGCCTACCAGGCGACATCAAGGGTTGCGTCATTGCATCCTGTCGTCAAATTAAAAAAGTTTTTAACCATTTTCCACGTCAAATCATCAGAATATCTCAAACAACGGTATACCTGTGGCGGAGCAATTTGCAAAGGTGGTTTCGTCTCGCCTACGGGGCTGGTATTAAACATGCTGTTCGAATTATCCGCCACGTTCGCGTTTACATGACGCAGTTGACCTTGTTGTTGTTGAGGAATTCGTTGCAACGCTAAATTAATGAAAATCGCATTTAAATTTCCCCTTTTTTTCCCTTTCAGTTAGCTTTCACGAGAAAGAAATCTCGTTCTAAACTTACTTTGCATTCTAGGATCGTGTATTTGCTGCTGGGTAACCTGTTGTTGTTGTCTTATCGCTTGCATTTGCTTCCAGTGTTTCTCCTGTTCCGATTCTTTTACTTTCTGAGATGTCGAAACTACCTTTTCCTGTTCCTGTATAACAAAAAAATCGTCAAATGTTGTTTACATCGAGTCGTCGATTACGGGCTGATAATTCGAAACCAACTACTTAAATTCATTCTACGGCGATATTATTAAAACGAAAAGAAAAAAACGAAGAAAAAATACTGGAGCTGAGTTTTTAATCGGAGCTTGTTCATGTTTGCAAATAACGTTGCCAACCCCTGCAATGTCTACAAGCCAAACCAATACCAAGTCTGGAATCCTCTACCTTATCCCTTCCAAAACCACTAATCAAGTTAAATTTAAATATATAGTATTATTTTCTTGCCTGCAATAATCTCATTGAGTCCATATTACTCACATTTTGAATTATATGATGCTTCTCAAGCTCTCCTCAAATTTTGACAATCAGCTGTTTTGGATCAATTTTGACCCAAATTCAAGGCAGTCTCAAACTAACTCCTCACACAAAGTTTAACCATTCTAGGTTAATTTGGTGAAGAGATGTGGAAGATTAGTCGTTTTTACTGTAACTTCACTTCAAACGCACATAGAAGACTGAAATTTGGATATGTTAGTGTTCTCGACTTACTATTTCATATGAGATCAAAAACGAAAATCATGAGTCTTTTGCTCCTCTTCTAGCTCCCCTCAAAGTTTGAGTAATTCGCGATTTTGAGTCGAATTGAAAATCCAAAAAAAAAAAAACTCAAGTATATTTGCATGAAGACTCTTATCAATGAATTTTGAGCGATTATGCGCAAGGGGGAGAAAATATAAATAAATATATATACATGATGTTTCATCTTAACCTGAGTTCCTTCATACCAAACACAGAGGTACTCATTAGGGTGGGCCGATTTTCACTTTTTTTTTGAAAATTGAGCAGACACCTAGTTAAGTCGTTGCAAAATGATCCCAATAGAATGTAAAAAAAATTTCAGCCCTCTAGGTTAATATTTACCCCTCCCATAATTGGGTCAAAGTTTGCAAATAAGCAACATTTTTTTTTTAATTTGAAAAAATCATGTCAAGTTTCATCGAAATTGGGCTCCGAGCCAGATTCATCATTCTTATCCTCCTATGCCTTTAACTATTTGATTATGAAGAAGAAATCGAACGATATTTTGAGAAGCTGAGTCTGTAGTCCAGTCAAATTGCAACAAAAACACGTGTTAACCTGGAGTAATTGGCGGCTAAAATTTTTCTGCGGAAATTTGTAGCTAATAGTGTCCATAAGAACACCTAACTTTTCCCTAAAAATCACATCGTTGCTTCTGCCCAAAAATTCACATTTGTGCCCCCAAAATTTGTTTTTTGCCAATAACACGCGTTCTAATCCAGATACAGAAAAAATTCGAGTGACGAAATGAAGCTGAACAAATTTCCAACAAAAAATATTATTACACATTTTTTGCTCAAGTTGATACAATCGTGAGAAAACCACTTTCACTGCATTTAGGGCCATAGCGACATTTGAGATATACTCCACCGCGTTACGCTAATGTTTCATATTCTCATCATGCAAATGACTACTGGTGAGGGAGAAATTTTGGTTTTTCTAAAAAATTGATCTATTTGTAGTATAGTTAGTAGTAGTATCGAATATAATGCAAAACAATACAGGAAAAATAGGGATTTTTCATATGCATTAGAAATACTTTGAAAACCACTGATTGTTGAAAAAATAGGTAAATAATTATTTTTCTGAAGTTAAGAAGGAAAAATATCGCCCTTGCACACAAAAAATTTCGAAATTGTTGAAAACAAATTTTTTTGAACATTTTTTGATGTATCATAAAATTTTCAAAATTTGACCTAATTATTCAGGGTATAAATATTAACTTGAAAGAATTGAATTTTTTGGGTATGCTTTTGAGGTCATTTTACAACTATCAACCGCTATAACTGATCGATTTTCGAGAAAAACCAAAATTTGTTCACCTAAGTAGTCATTTGAGCGATGAAAACATGAAACATTAACGTAACGCGGTAAGGTATATCAAACCTCGCGCTATGGCCCTATGTGCAATGAAAGTAGCGCGTTTCAAGGGCGTTTTCTCGCAATTCTACCAAATTGGGCGAAAAATGTGTAATAATATTTTTTATTGAAAATTTGATCAGCTTCATTTTTTAACTTGACTTTTTTTCTGTATCTAGATTAGGATGCATGTTATAGGCAAAAAACTGGTTTGGGAGTACAAATGTGGATTTTGGGGGCGAAGCAACAGGGGGATTTTTGGTGAAAAGTTAGGGGTAGTTATGGACACTATTGGCTACAAGACTCTGCACAAAAATTTTGACCCTCAATTTGTCCCGGTTACAAACCTAATTTCACTCGACTACTGGAAACATTAAAAGAAATGAAATGTTTTCTACTTGATAAATTAGTGATAATTCGGCATTGCGTTGTCTGCGAAATTATTAAGTTAGGAAAGACGAACGAGTCCGAAACTCCGAACCTCTTAATCATTTTTGTTCATTTTTATCTTATTTTTCGGAGCTTAGATGTTGAAATTGCAGACAAAAATAATCAAATCTGCCGAATTTTTGGTTGACAAAAATATTGGAGGGTGTTCTGACCCCCAATACCCCCTTAGTTTCGCCCCTGATTGCGTCTGGATTTCTTTCTGCAAGATCTTACGAACTATGGGCATATTCAATAGCGCGAAAGATTTCCAATAAATATTTGGTGGGTGCTGAGATCAGAAATAGAGAAATGTTTAATTTTTATAAAATTTGCGATAGTTCCAAATTGAGTGTCATATGAGTAACTATTTACATATGTGATACGAAGGAACTCAGATTGATGTGAAACACCCTATACACATATAAGTCATGTATATCAAAATGTTGGACATTTGCAATATAATTACAAATGGTCTGAAACGCTTCGACCGCTCCTTCCAAAATGAGGTAGGTTATAATAGCTGTCAATTCAAGTTAAAAACTCAGCTAAAAATCATACGATATTTCACACTGCCATTTCCAAAGACTGATAATCTCTTCAGTGAATATTCGTAAATTAAATGCGACTTTAAAAAAGCTAAAAAAGTTTCGAAAGAAAAAATTATCTATATGTATTTCGAAGCAGAATTGTACATTCGAATCGACGAATTGAAACGAAAAGCTGATATCATTATCAAGCGTTCACAGAAACCATACCGATATAACTAAAATTACGTTCAATTCCATGCAATCTAATTCACTACAAAACAAAGACGACAAATAGCGAAATCGCATAATCTCGTATACGCTAAAGATGCCACTGCCATCGTCAACACGACGATCATACAATCATCGTAAATCAGTTTACATAGCTTTCGTCGAATCCGCAACACTCCACGATCATATGAAATTCGAACGAGCTGGTCGTTCCGCTTATAAACTAATCTACAACTACGAAAACTGGACGAACCGACGTGATCGCCGGCCGCCAAACCAATAATCAAACTACAAAACGTATCGTCCATTCAGACGCATACGACATTTCTTCCTCCATCCTTCAACCAACAAGGCAAGCTTGAAAAGATGTAAAATTTGCCGAAAGCTTCGTTTCATCGAAGGCCAACTAAAGATACACGCTAATTAAACCAAAACATCCAACTCGGAAAACCGTACACAAGCATAACGTCTGTCACATCGTCTCACCGTGTTCGAGTTCATATCGAACGATTCTTGTCCCAACGACGGCAACGTTTTCATGATCTCCGAAGGAGTCAACACGCGAATATTCTGATCGGTCTCCGTTCCAGTCTCGTGCTCTTCGGACGGCAACGACGTCATTTGAATACTCCGCATTTGAGCGCAACTCGACGACCCCGCCGTGCTCGTCGTCGACGGTATAATCTGCACGAATTTACTCGACGCCGACGAAACGGATTCATTGGCCGCATTCGTGACCGACTGTAACGCCGCCGTTATCAACGAATTCGAGCTCATTATCAACGACGATCCGGAATGTATAATCTGCACGTTGCTGGGCGGATAATGAATGGTACTACGATTATGTTGCATAGCCGCCGCCGGCACATACTGGTATCTAATAGTAGACGCTCGACCTGCGCTATCCGTTTGCGTTGTATCCGATGCATTAGCCACGCTCGCCGAGATCAAGTGAACCGTTCGTAAGTTCAAAGCGTTCGAATCCGATTGGTAATCGGTGTCTGAATTATAGGTATATACTGTATGGTCGAAGGATGCGACGGTATCGTCGTAGTCACCGTTTGCTGACGACCGATCGTACCGTCCGTTTCTTCCGATCGATTATTACCACTCATCAACGATAGCTGCGCCGAATTCGTACCATCAACGGAGCTCGACAAACGTTCCTGCGACGCGGCAAACGACGGCGACCTGTTCGACGTTCCGGACATCATGTTCTGAGCGTCCGGCGTGCTGCAACGCATCGACGGGCTCGACGAAACACGAAGCGACTCATCGTTCATATTTTCCACCGACAGAGCGCTCAATAACGGATGAAATAAGTCGCCTTGGCTTACGTTAGACATCGATTCACAACTCGATGATTTATTATGCTGATTACTTAACCCTTTTGCGGTACTCGGCGAAGATGGTTGATCGGCGGATCCATTCGATTCGACTAGCGTATTTTCGTCTTTCGAAATCTGCGTTTATTTTACATTTAACAAAGTTTAGTACTATTATTCTCCTCTTCTAATCAATTAAAAAAATTCCTTTACTACGTGATAAAAGTTTCTAATATTTTCGTGGATAAAATTAAATTTAAAAAAAAATCCAACGGTGCAATGGCTAACTGCTTCGTACAACTTTGATTTGTAACCGTGCAAACTAATATTCACCAGAATATTTTCAAAATAATTTTATACCGGGAACAAAAACCAAATTACTATACCATTTCGTACAATAGGACTTGGATAAATTAAGCCGATTATGTACAAACATTCCTTTCTCGTAGTCGCCTGCCGAATAAGTAAAATTAATCGCCCTTACCTGACTACTCTTACGCACGCGAGTCAACTTAGTGCGGTTCTCTCGTGCTTGAGCTAAATACGGATGTTTCTGGTCGGCCGGCAAAGCTCTCCATTTTTTCGATATCTGCCTAAATCTATCGCTCCAAACTACGATACAAAAATGTCGTTTAGTTACGCAGCAAAAAAAAATCCACCTAACGATACGTTCAGGGATGCGGTGAATACATTACTATACTGCTGAGAAACTCCTCAACTACCATTTAAGGAAGTGGGAAGTAATTTTTTTTATATGAATGTACACCAGCATTATTATTTGATCTGCAGATGATGGTGTATAGTATGAATTTCCTTAAATAGAAGCTACAACAACATGCTAGATAATTTATAAGAACTATGGAATAAACAAACAGTGTTACCAACTACCCCAAAAATTATTTGATTTTTTTTTCATCTTCTCAAAAATTGGCCAATCTTTACAAATTCATCATAAAATATACATGAAAAAAAAAATAAATAAATAAAAAAAAAAATAGAATATCAGGTTCCTTTTTACAAGAACCATTGATTTTTTTTAATTCATATAAAAAAAATTTAAATAAGAAAAACCTTTGGTCACATCCCCTTCCTTCACCAAACGTGAAAGAAAAAAAAATGCTAAAAGGATGAAGAGGACTCTCGGGTATTAGCGTAGAAGTACGTAACGCCTACCCTATTACCTATAACGCTCCTTTAAATCTGTAAAGCGATGAATTTCACCACGTGTGCAGCTTACAAATTACATTATTCCTTAATTCAATCAAATTTCTATTTTTAGTGTTTTTTATTCTTCAGAATTTTTAATATTACTGAATGTTATAATAATTATTTTTTTAGACGACTCATTGTCATAATGGTTATTAATTAGGTGACTCTCTATCAGCATCATTATTCTTACAATTTTTTTTCTCTTTTTTCAAACATAACAAAAAATCGTCAACTATTTTCCTTCATTCCCTGCAAACAACTATGTCAAATAGGCATTGAAAGAAGTCTCATGATATGAAGCGAAGAAAAGCTACACCAGTAAATTTTTATGCAAGATTTCGAGTAAAAAAAATATTATATTCATTCGTAATTTCATTGATGACTTTACCATCAAAATAAATATGAATTTAGAATTCCAAGCGCATTTCACCATTAACTGCTTGCTGATTTGCATCAACAAAGAATCAATCATTTGATAAGATACCAGCAAATTAACAAACTCGTTCAATTTAATTCAATGGTAAAGTGATAAAATGTAGGTTCAAGTTGATTTTTGAGAAAATGAGAAAAAAATACAAGTTCAATTCAAGTTTAAAGATTATTAGCTTAATTTGAATAAAATCTGCCACGTGAAAAAGAGAGGCATCAGCATCTACCTATATTGCAGCCAAACTGAAAACTTTTTTTTTTTAGAAAATCAACCACAAAATTTGGTATCTTAATACCTACCCAATTTTACATTTAAATTAAAAAATTTCAAATTAAGTTTAAAGGTATATTATATATACAATATACACGGTTCTTTTTTTAAGGGGCTGTGGTGGTGGAGGTAGGGATCGAGGTACTCCAACTGGCTCCCAACGAGAGATAAACAGCTGAAGAACTCTCGCTTCCGGAAGTTAAGGCAGTGCATGGAGGAAGCTACGGAAGTGAATTCGACTTTTTCCTTCATTTTCAATGATATTTTAGGTATTGGTATCAAGTGGGAATATGTTCAGGATGAAACTTGAAAAGCTAGCATTTTATATCAGCTCCAGAGATGACTCCGGAGCCACCTCCGGAATGGAAGCATTTCGAGTAAATTGGAACTAGAGATGCCTTCAATCACCGGCTGTGATGCTGGAGGTGGAGATGCTAAAGCCTCCCTCCGCGGTTGCTGTTTTCTTATAGCATAACCACACTTTGCAGGCACTGTATGTAACTCTGAAGGGAAATGAAATTCGGAGCATTAAAGTAATCGTATTTTTGATACTTTTGCCCTCTATAAGTATACAAGAAAATTTCTTGAAATTTGAAATAATGTAAGTTGAACCAATTTTCTTGATTTAAATATAATTCTGTAATTTAGTAAAAAGTTTTCAGAGGTGAAACACTGACTCTTTATCAGTCAATTTTTATTCAAGTTTTTTTTTTTTTTCAGGAAATGTTTATTCAATCTAAAAGATCTTGCGTGCCATTTTTGAAATATTGATGGAAAGTGTTAATTTCAAATTTTAAAGGAATTTGTCTACTACAAAACTAGATTTAAGTGCAGTAAAAAAAAATAGGCTTTTCACAGGCAAAAGCGTATGCAATCATGTGTACATGATACACTTTCAAGAACTTCTCAGTTTGAAGGTTTGAAAGGAATTCGTTCATTTCATTTTACGTGAAAAAAAAATCCAATTCAGTTATTCAGTTCAAATCAATCTGAAAATTCACGACACGAACAGGGATGTGCAAATTTTACGAACTTGTTCAGTTCATTGAAAAAACCGTTCACTCACAAAAAATTTTCAAGATCAATTCCGTTCAAAATTCATTATAATGAACTTAAACTGAAATTAATGTCCTTCAAATTCGAAATTCAGTTCGCTTCACAACTTTATTTGAAAAAAAAAAAAAAGAAATTTAGTTCGTTTTTGTTCTTTAGAAAATATGTATATATGTATACATAATATAAAGATACCAATGAAAACATTTTTTTCTTTTTTGTGAGCAGTTAATTTGTGGTTTTACTCCCTCAAGTACCAAATTCAGGGATAGCCTCACAAATGTTCACATTCAATATAATCATTCAATATCAAATTTCTTAATTTTCCTCAGTTCGATGAATTATTGTATTCACAGATGCCAACACAACGAATATTCGAAACACATTTTGTAGAGTTGGAATAAAACCAACAAAATTCAAACTTTGATGACTCAGAAGGTAGTTCCTCACAGACACAAAGTGTTCACCGCATCCCTGCGTAAAATTATCATTTTTAATACCCGGGTATTCGGTTTTCAATTCGGGATGCTTTAGGTTAGCATACAAAACCGAAGAAATAGTCGCATTTTCGCCTAACGTCTCGTCGATTTCCATTTTTTGAGACGTCCTTTGATTAGCGGACGTCGATGCTGGAATCACGTTAGCGCTATCGGCTACCGGCGTATCTTCTTGAATCCACGGACTAGGTGGTTCCGAGAAAGCTGGACTGAATTGAGACGGACTACTGTAAAATTAAATTAAAATCATAAAATAAGTAAACCTATTCATTCCATAACCGTTATGCAAATAATAGCAATTCTACACATACTTGCTATATTCCGAATGATACGGCGACGACGCCGGATAAGTAGCCGGCGAGGGGATATTTTGTGGTGATGGTAATACCTGCGGTTGCGGCGGCGCGTTACGATTAGGCGTCATATTCAAATTACCCTGGATGACTATAAATTTACAAACGTAAATTAGCATACATATATTTTTTAATATTGGTGAAAATCTCAACCCAATTTGAGAATATTCCATACCGGAATGCGAAGGAGACATCAGAGAGGACGGCGTTTGAGGTATAATATTCGGCTGTTGATTGCCGATTATCGCCGGACTTACGTTCATGGGCGTATGATTAATAGGGAAATTATTCGGCGAGACTAAATTAGTCGTGTTGGTGGCCGGTAACACCGAATCGTGAGAATTTTGCGACTCGTCTGTCAAAACATCCTTGAATATTTCTTCGACATCTTCGCCATCCATATTAGGCAAACCTAATTCCAGTAAAATTAATGCAATTTCTCCACTCGAAAAATGGCAAAAAAAAACTCGAAACTAACTAGCAAAATATTTTCCTACCTGTCACTTGAACCATAGATTCTAAATTAAAATTAGGTCCCAAAATATCGGTCAGTTCATCCTTCGGGTTATTACTGGAATTGCTGGCATCTGTTTCGCTACGTATACTAGCATCTGAAAAATTTAACGATTTTGTACGCGTGAATACACGATGAAACATAAGTATTTACAAGTTAGTAGCATATGATTAACATAGAGAATCAGGATGGTTTGTTTTTTTTTTTTTTTGTACATCAAAGAGATTTAGACTACAGTTATATTTTTACACAATCGCGCGTAATTAAAAATCAATTCAAATTCCTGAAAATTGTGAAAAAATTCAATAGTAACATTAATGCATCTTCAAAATAAATGGCAAACTGGTGAACTGGGAAAAACATCATTCTTCGTAACTTGAAATAATTAAATTCGCTTCTTAATACAAAAAACCGAATGTGAAGAAATTTTCAACAGAAAGTTATTCGTAGCTGAGTTCATGAGCTTACCAAAATTATAACTTTTTTAGAACTACTTCAAGCTAAGATTTCGAAAATAATGATCACCGATTACTGATAAGCATTCTTAAGGACATGTAAATACACTAGTTGCCTATCGAGCGCCTTTTTTGAACACGTAAAAATTATTATTTTTTATAATTTTTTAAACATTATTACCACTTAGGTTAGAATGAAACATTGTACATAAGTAAACTGAATGTTATTTATTCCAATAATATAGCAATACTAGATATTCATTCGTTATCAGTTATTAATTGATAACACCGGAAATTCACCTTTCAGCAACTGTTTCTCAGTCACTATTAAATGAAATAAGCAGAAATCTGCTCAAATTGTAATTGAAATGTATACGAAATTTCTTCCACAAAATTCGTTTAAATTTTCAATTCGCATCGTTTTCATAAAGAAGCAATAAAAAAAGATGTATCCACCACCAAGTATTTTTTTTATTTTTGGTGAATTTTAGATCCTTCTTCTCGTGGCGAATTTCCCAATATTCCATTTTTATTTATCAAAAACTAGAATCATTCGCACAAAAATAACTCATCTAAATAGATGGAAAAAATTAATTTTGTTATCATACGTAAATAAATAAAATAAACTAAAAGATGAAATTGAATACGGCGCGGAAGTTACAATTTTTGAAAGCATTAATTAAATTAAATTTTCGAATATAAATTAATTTTTTTTTAAATAAATTTATTCTATTAATTTTTTTAATTTTAATTCCATGTATTTCTTTAATATTGTAATATTTTTGACATTTTCTAAGAATACAATATATTTCAAATTAATTTTTCTTTTAAATTAACTCTTTAAAAAAAAAGTTGCATTTGAAATCCCTCCAAATTTGATCATTTTATTACAATAAACGAATTAAGTGACATTACATGGAAATTTCATATAGCAGCCACCTCTTTAATGGTTCCGAAATTCACCATGTAATTACCTTTTTTATTGTACAGGCTAAACTAACACCACTTCATAAACCTACCGCTCATCATTGACGTATTGGCCTTCGATCTTGAATCATCTTCGTTAATAATAGTGTCTAATAAATTATCGGACATATTTAATATATCATTAAATGTTTCGTTATCATTATCCATGGACTCTTCGGTTTTTTCCTCTGGTTCTTCATTTTCGACCTTGAATTTGCAGAAAGAAAAAAAAGCATTTTACAAGACTTGAAACTAAACCTAGCGAAGACTGATGGCAAGATAGAAAAAAAATTACTTTTATAGATCTCATTTTATTAGCTTCTTCTTCTTTTTTCCTCGCTTCCTCTTCCATTTCTTCGCGCTTGGCGTTTACTTTTTCCATTATTTTCAATTCGTCCTAAAATAAAGCGTGAATTAAATACCTCGCTAGCGAGCGTTTATCGAGAAAAAAAAAAACTATTAAATAAATTCCATTTACTTGCGACAACGTGACCGTTTCGGCACTCGTTATTTTACGCGACGGCGTTAATTCATCAGAATCGGAGTTACTCTCCGCAAAATCCTGACTATTATCTTTCGACGTATCTAACAGCTCGCGTCCGAAAAAAGCATCCTGTAATAAAATTATTCCATGAATTTTCCAAATGCTCTATACAGTAATCTCTTTACTTTTGATATATCTCAAATAAACTCCTACTTGAATATAAGAAGGGTAACTTTCAGCGTATTTGCTTTTAGGTTTACGGTAACGATTCTTTTTACGCGGTTTTTCGTCTCCATACGACATAGCGAAACGAGACGACGAAGAATCATCGTTGTAGAAATTCGCGTCGTTATTTTCGTCTTCCGCCTTATCTTTCTTCACCGTTCGAATACGCGCGTTAAATCCGCCCACGCCGATTTTACGTATTCTCTTTTTTTCAAATCATCACGCCTGATTCATTTGTACAAATATTGAAACCATCGGGCACATCGGGTGGTTTACCATCTTCCCTCGGTTCGACTACCATTCCTTCTTTATACACTACAGCGTTAGAACTGGTGGGACTTTCGCCTGATAATATAAATGTAAAAGAATTTAAACGCGACAAATTTTTTTTTTCGCACTGAATGCATGAAAAATCATACCTTGAATACCTGCAGCGATCACCGATTCGATACTTTCCAATATTCCTTGATCTCCTTGATCAGGATTATTACAGCGTTTTTTCTTACGCAAACTGAACACATTTGTATCTATACGGTTCAATAGTGTGGTCAAATGCGAAAGTCCGTTTTCCGACAGATACGTTCCATCGACGAAATGTTCGGTTTCATCTTTGATCACGGATTCTGAAATATAATCGAGTAAAGGTACATTCGATAGATACTCGAGACGAGATGCAATGAATACGAGAATTTTCGAAAATTGAAGTAAAAATATAGAGAAATAACTGAATGAAGCGAAAAGAAAAGTTGAAAATTATGGCATTACGATAAATAAACTTTTTTAGCTTTAAAATTACGATTTTCCATGCTGAACAAATTCATTACAAAATGTTCAATAGTTCAATTATTCATCACGTTAATTGATAATATTTCGTTATTTCCACAAGGTAATTCTGTATGAATTATTAATTGAGTGAAGCGATATATCGTAATCATACTGTTCACAAATGCAAATTTTTTCTTTTAATTTTTAGTTCATTTTATATGTGACTATCTAGTATCTACCTACTATGAACAGAGAGACTACATTATATACAATGCACTCTTTCGAGAAGTCTTACACTTGGTGGAACTGCCATTTAACCTTCACACCATCAGATGACGGTATGAAACAGTGATCAAAAAATATTTCTCATAAAAAACGCGCTGAGAAATTTTTCAATTTGCATTTTTCACCTTGGTTTTTTAAAAGAGGCTGTGAAGTTAGTGTAACCGTAGCTGATAAATAAGGCTGGAATATACGTTAACATAATATTAATAAGATTATAATGCGTTTACAGACCTAAAAATTTGCAACAAATACCTATGTATTTTATAGAGAATTTAGATGATAGCATTTGCATGGTTTATTTTCAATTTTCATACCTAAAATTATCGAGAATGAAATATTGCACCCAGTAAGATGGTAGTTCTATAAGTCAAGTTCAAAATATTCCCCTATTGTCGTGATAAAAATAATCTCTAACATGAATTAAATACCGGGCACTGCTTATATAGTGCGGTCAATGAAACTAGACCCTCCTGATAAGCACTTTGTTGCCATATTTGTTACTAATAATTATGGAGATAAAATTATGGTAGCCATATGCTTTTTGGTTGAAAAAAATTTAATTACTAAAGGAAGTGCGAAACCGTTCTCTTTTTTAGCCAACACATGATTATTAAAATAAATGATGAGTGAACCTCTGATGCGAATCACAATTGGTTTCATAAAATAGCTGGTTAATTTAAAGAGATTTGGCAACGCCTTTTTTATGAACGCAAAAATTTTATTTTTTGTATATAAACATAAGGGTCTAGTTTCGAGGACCGCACTATAAGTATTTTGTGCTTAACCAGGCTCAGGCCCAACAACGTAACAGTTGGCAATTTTAAAAAAACTAAATAGTGGGGCCCATTTGCTTGCAAAATTAGCCAATCATATTACATGCTTGATGAAACATCAGGGAACAATGCTGAGTACTGGAGAACTAATGGCCACGTAGTAGAACAACTGAACACTTTTAAAAGATCTTTTCGAGAGCTTGAAATTAAGCTATATTTTTCAATAAGAAAACGAATCTCAATTTTTTTTTTTTGAAAAAATTATTCATTATTTTGAAGAAGAAAAAATCAAAAATCATGGTTTTCTTGAAAAATTTACTTAATTGGAAAATACCTACAAAAATGAATCTCTATTTTTTTCAAGTAGAAATTTTTTTTAAATAATTTTATTTAGTGTTACTCGGCATCGCAGTCATCAGCAGCGATTTAATTTTGAAGAAAAAATTTTAAAATAATTTTTAAAAAAGCAAATTTTTTGGATAGAGAAATTAATAAATACTCGTGCATGCAAAACATGCGAATTATTGAAGAAATACATTCAATACACGCCAATTCTCGGCCAAATATACAAAAAATGTCCGCTTTAAAATTTGTTCTACAACTTCAAGGTCACTTGAAACGAATCACTATCAATTACGTCACTCCGATGCAACAAAATCAACATAAAAATGCATGAATTTAACAGCCCTACTGATAAGGTTAAAGAGCGATAATTTCGTATTTTCCCTTATCAATTATTGAAGTTACCATTACACGAAAAATGAATTTATGTCTTCGCTGTTGCACTTAAATGTTATTAACATGCTTTTACTCGCATGCCGATTAGATCGCACCCACGAAGGATACTCTTAGGTCCGATAAATTCGTAGTGAAAGCTCGAGAAAATTTTTTCAAGTGTACCAATCCTATTGCTAGTAATGCCCCAAAATATTAGTCAGAAAGTTGAACATGTTTTAATGGGAAAGGAGGGAGGAGGGGAAAGAATGAGATATACTGAAATTTGCTTTGAGTTGGAGGTTTCCTCCATGGGTGAAACTATTGATGGGAAAATAATATTTTCAAAAAAGAATTTCTCCGCATGAGAATACTCCAGAATATTCTTTGGGCTCTGAACATAATGAGTATATTTTTTTTAATCAAAAAATTATCATAAATTCATAGTTTCATCACAAAAATACATATTCATTTCCTTTTAAATATGATTTTTCTTTAAATGTGTAATAAACGACCAATTATGTATAAGAGAATATACACTTGGTAAATGATGAGAAAAGGTTGAGACGTGTTGAAGGTACTGAACATACGAAAATTTGCTGAAAAATGGGAGAATATTCTTTTAATGAAAATTTTCGCACAATGTCCCATCACTAGGTGCAAGTACTGATAGGTTAATCAGATCAGAATTTTTTTTTTTTTTTTTTTTTTTTAATGAATAAAATCACTACGAAAATAAATCACCAATTGATTTCACTAGCCGAAACCTATTCTCAATAATCCTTCATAAGGAACAAAATTATTAATTCATAATTTAAAATTTAGGTAATCTATCAAATTAAATATCAAATTATTGAACAAATGGATATGGAGATTGAAAAACCCAGAAAAAGTACATTGTAAGCGCAGGCTACATGACTTTCATTTTCGCTTCATTCGTCAAATTCAAAAGTCTCAAATCTATTTCATTTCATTTTGTATTTCCCAACCTGGCGTTTTGACCGGTGAAATCGGTCGAATTTTTAGTTTTGGCACATTATGCGGTGAAGGAGTTTGTGGCGGTGCAATCAGATGAGGCGGCGGCGTATCTTTGGGTCTACATAGAATACACGAGTATCCATCAATGGCACACTTTTCCGCATCCACTTCGTTTCTAATCTGATCACAAAGGCCATGCAACCATCTGCAATTCATTTTGAAAATCATCAGTACCGATTATTCGCATTCACGTGGTAAATATTCCTTGAAATAAACATACCTTTCGCAATTTTCGCATTTAATTATGAGATCACCTTCGCTATAACATTCTTGGCAAGAAGGGCACGTGCTACGAGAAGCACAAGGACCGCATTCGGCGTAATTTTTCAACCACGAGCTATTTACTCCAGGTTCATTAGCACCACAGGTTAGGCAATGGGCGCACCTAGACATATATAATATTAATCCTATATACAACACTAGCTCAACATACTTGTTTCAAGTTTTAGCCCATTTCGTACCATTTGCATTTCCACGTTCCTTCAGGAACGCGGTCTAATTTCGGTTCCATACAATAAATGTGATATGATATGTCGCAATCGTCGCACAAAATAAGATTCGATTCATCCGTGCGTTGACCGCAACCCTCGCAAACGGTGCAATCTAAACACCTCCAGCCTTTTTGCAAAATCACTTTGGTCACCTATTTCGTACATACAGGACAAAATTGCATAATATATGTAATAATTACAATTAAATTAAAATAAAAAAATAATTTTCATAAATGAACATCAATTGATGAGAACGATAAATTTATTAAAAAAAAATTCATTCAATTTATTATAATTTTTTAATTTATTAAATAGAAATGATGACGATAGTAAAGATTTTCTGAAATCTCAACGCACCTTAATATTTACGCAATAAGGATGGTAACATTGCCCACATTGAACACAAGCGATCAGACAACCTTCTTGGTCTGTACCTAGAGCACCACACATTGCACAAATATCCTGAGACAGTACGAACTCGTCGCTGGTCGAACACAAGATAATTTTATTTTCGCCGTTTTCGTTATCCGATTTCGTCAACGAGTCGGTAACCGGTCTCTGTTACAGAAATGCCTCTTATAGTACTCGTGAAAACATTATGCCAATTTAACTTCCTCCTCGCCTACCTGTAATCCCGAACCAGGCGCGCCAAATATTCCTCTCATTTTCGTTTTCGTATATTTCTTCTTTCCGAATTCGGGAATTTTTTGATTTTTCTTCTGATACGTGGGCGGACAAAAGGCAGCTTTGCCACCATACTTCGATCTGAATCCTTTGACCGCGCTCAAGGCGATTTTTTTCCTGGCAGTAAATGGTTTTCCTTTACCCAGCCCGAAGCCTCTCGTTATTTTATACTCGTCCTGTGAAAACTGTATTATAAGCATTTTTCTACCTTTTATCATATACGCCACATAGCGAACACGATGACGATTCTAGCAACACATAAATTCAATGCTGCGATTCTTTAGACTACTAATTTTGAATTCGCCCTTTACAAACGTCTTAAATTTAAAAATTGAGATTTGTTTGAAAGACATACGAGTATTATCGAATCACACTTTTTCTAAATCCCTATTTCGTAGTTTAATATTGCAAATATAAATTAGCTCCTGTTAAGATCACGAAACATTTTAAATATGGAATTTTTGGTCCAGTTATGAAAAATTTCCAACGATACATCCTATGACGGGTATTCTGACTGACAATTCGAATTTGTTGTCACTGTTGTCAGTTTTCCGACCACTCTCGCAGAGGTCTAATATTTCCAAAATTGAGACTTAATTTAGCTAGAATCGCAACTGATTTCATTGCGTGCCATATAAAAACGTATCGTCCATTCAATTCACCTTATCGGCGCTATCGTTTTCTAAATCATCCGATGTCAACGATTCTTGAGAAGCGTTTAAATTGAAATCAAGACTCGAGTCGTCAAAACCTTCGAAAAATGAATTTCAATTAAATTCAGCCCTTTGACAAACTACGTATAATGCCTATAATTATACGAGCTACTAACTTTCTTTCCTCTTGAAGGTTATCTTTCCATACTGGTGCATATTCTTACACGTCGGACATACATACTGATAGTCCGGACAAGATTCGATTTTTTTCTGATAAGTTACTGGATCCGCCTCCGGATCGCATGTACGATGCACAAACCTTCACAAAAAAACACCCATTAATACGTCGAAACTCTATTCCCGCTCCATTAAAATTCGCCACTCACTTCTTGCAGGATGTACACTGAGCCATTTCCTTAGATGAACCGGCTCTGTATGCTCGATGACAAAGAGGACACGAAAATCCTTTATTTCTCTGTTGGTAACACGAGTCGCAAACGGTATAATGGCAATGCCAACGAGACGAAAATCCAGCTCCCGGTGTACGCGAGCCGCAATCGCTACACACGCGACAACACTACGAAAATCCAAGTATCGTGAAGTAATTCGTTGTACGTGTCCGCCTATCAAAAATTTCCTACACTTACTTGACACTTCCACCCCATTTTCGGAATACTGGTTAAAACTGGACGAAGACACGATGCATGATATGCTTTATCACAAACTTCGCATAACATTACTTTGGAAGATTCGTCAGAATTTCGGCAAATCTGACACGACCGGCAATCAATGCATTGCCATCCGGTTCGAACTCCTGTACCATAAAAAAACCATATTTTACGTGAAAAGAAAAAACGACATTTTTGTTCCGAGAATCGTTGCATATGATGCTATCGATAAGTTTTCAGCACCAGATTCTGATATCAACCCCGAAGGTAAGGTTTTCAAAGTTGAGAAAAATTTTGGAATCCCTGTTGGATTTTTTTTTTCTTGGTTTTCAACGACCTAAAATTATTAGTCCGTTGATACGAGGCAAATTGTAAAGGATATTGGGTTCAATAATCGACCCATTTTGGAGATGGAACTTTTTTCTATTCTTCGTCATTTTAAATCCTCTCCTCGCCTGTGTTGTTCCTCTCGATTGTCACTCATTTCCTTTTCATGGCTTGAAAGTATATGAGGAATAGTTATTTCATGTGAGTTTCAGCCCGGTCAACATTGGCGCTGGTATCGACAAATTCGATCAGCGATTTTTCCTTATCTTTTTCTGGGAGCCATGTGTTGTTTGACGGATGAAAATTGCCAAGAAAAAATTGTTTTCAATGACAACATCGAGTACCAAAACGAGAAGATATTTTCAACCCGTATCAGACCCACTTTGACGATTCCCATGAAATGTACTTCAACTTGAAGACCCTGCAAATCGGTTTGAAATGACGGGAAAAATTATGTTGCGGTGTAATTCTACATATTTAAAAGTTTTTTTTTTTCTAATCTAAATCATAAGAATGAATTTTTTGCTTCTTTTGAAGTTATTTTTTTATTTTTTTAAGAACATTATAATTCAAAAAGCCAACTATTGATTTAACAACTGGCATAGCTATTAAAATTTATTTTTATGACTTATCAAGTTAGGAGAGAAAGTATTTCTAAGATTTTCAACCCAATCGAATTTTACTCATTACTTCAAACTCATTTTCAAGAGTTCTCAAATTGCAGTACATTTTTAGGGAGGGGGGGGCAGAAGAGGTCAAACTAGTTCGACTTGCATTCATCTTTCTTCTTAGTTCTGAAATAATGTGAAAAATGAATTTTATACCATATTTAGAATTTTTTTTTCCTTAGAAAATGATGATAAAAAATAATTGATTAACAACCAACGTTGATACTTTTCTATAATAGGCAAAATAATGATACCAATGAGTAAAACAAGTAAATCATATCATGTAAATACACCTATATTAAGAAGCTATGCCAGTTGTCAAATCAGTTTTTGAAGCTTCATTTTCTCAGGAATATTAAATTTTCAAAATATGCGATAAAATCCTTTTTCATGATTTTGATTAGAAAAAAACTACTTTTAAGAAGAATTTTACTCCAACATTATTTTCAGGGATCCTCAACCAGCAGTACATCTGGGGAACAGAGATTAAAATAGTTTTGAAAGAGACTGAAAATATCTTTCGGCTTCGATTGAATATTATTCATGAACCTTTAAACCATGAAAAGTAAATAAGTGAAAAACGAGCCAATGAAACAGAGGGGAAGGGGTATGAAAATGTTGGAAAATTGAAAATATCACAATTCTCGCCAAAATGGGTGGATTATTGAAATAATGTCTCTAACACTATGTCTTGTATGATAACTAATCATTTCAAGTCGTTGAAGAAAAAAATAAATTTCAGTCTTAGTTTCAAAATTCTTTTCAGCTTTCCGCTTCGACAAGACCTCATCTCCCAACTGGGAGGTTGTAAAGCTAAAAACTGATTGTTCACTAGTTCTGGCTTAAAATTTTTCACTGTAATCACTCTTCATAAACAGTTCTATCTCGCGCACTTGCTTCTAACAATTAAACCAGTTCGACACTTGAAATGGAATACCATAAACTTCAAATTTAGTAAGTACGAAGTTATTTTTTTATCTCTGAAAAGAATAAAGCTCGATCTAAAGCTAAAAAGAGTTGATTTTTAGGCTTCAGATTTGGCTTCTGATGATACAGAGAATGTAGCTTCGACTTCGGTCGCATTTAGACTAAATTTGACTTCAACATTCGGATTCAGTTTAGCAACTTCGATCAGAAACTGCTACTGGAACTTTACTGAGCATATCAAATGCAACCTTTGGCCAATTGAGTTCGAAACTGCCATCATCATTGTCGAGTTTCTTTATATTTTCAAACACTTTACCTGGTAACAAAGCCAGACCCAAACACAGTCCGTGATAGTGGTTCCCACATACCGAACACATCATTAAATTAGAAACATCTCCCAATGAAAAACACGTACGACATGAAACCTCATTGAACGTAGCTACAATATCAAAAATGATATATCGATAAACGTTCTCTTAATTTCGCCATAATTCTGATATGCTTTACTCACGTAATAAAGGAATATGATCGACGTGCGAATTACATATGAATGAATAAGTTTTCAAGTGTTGGAAACCAGCTGATGCCGCTGAACACGGATAATGATAAGTTTTATCACAATTGTTAAATGAACATGTTACATTAGCACCGAAACGATCGCAATGAGAACATTTTCTCGTTAAACTCTTCGATACACAAGAAATGACATTCTCCAATTCAGCATTTGCGTTACGTGTAATTTGACGAGAAAATACAGCGCAGTATAAATGTATGTATAAATAATCTGAAAAATCAAATTTTAATTTATTGATTTCGTCAACAAAACAAAAAAAAAAAGAAGGAAAAAATCATGAAATATTTTCTCACCTTCTTCGTCGAATAAATCTGATATATTCATTTTATCAACATGTCCGATGACACTATGCTCATCAACCGGCTCGGAAAGACTTAAATTACTGATAGAAATAAAACGCGATTAATTATCTATCTAATTTCGTTTGAATTAGATATAAATTCTATAACTAACCGTGAAGTGGATTTCTTATGTTTGACTGTGGCAACTTCCTTAATTTTAGGTGAGTTGAGAGATCGCGTGGACTCCGTCTCCGGCAGTTTTTCCTCCACAAAAGATTTAGGTTTTTTAAATTTTATAAATTCCCCTTGACCGAGTTGACTACGTTCGCCGAGATTGCATAAACAACATACTTTTTCCGGGCTACAAAACAACATTTTCAGTCCATTCGCGTTATAAAGTAATATTCAATTAAAAATGAAATCCTACCCTTTCCAACGTTTCAGTTTGACAGAAATTTTGGTTTCTCCACCACTAACACTGATTACCGAAGTAACAATGGTTTTCGTTTGCGAAGAAATATCGTGTAGACTGCTAACACTTTTTGGTTCATCTTCAACCACATCCTGGCTATTACTTTCTTCGCAAAGAGGATATTCGATCTCTCTGAAGCCTACGAACGAATTCATAATGGTATAAAAATAACGCGAGAAAATGATTTGTTTCCTTAAAATTCATTCGTTTACTTTGAAAAGAAGATTCGTAAGTTGGAGTAGATAATGTTTGTTGTGGGCTAGAATTACCGATGAAATTTTCCGAAGTTAGAGACACCGAATCATCCTCTTCATCGGCCACTTCTTCGTCGCTTTCTTCGTCCACCGATTCCATTTCCTCGTCCAATTCCTCTTCTTCATCTCCTTCACCTTCGTCTTCGCCTTCGGACGAACATTCGCCAACATCCATCTCCTGATCCGCGACGTTCGAAGAATAACTGCCTTTTTCTTCGTCCATTTTAAAGGCAAACCTTGAGTAACCAAGAATAATTATATAATAAACTGATATGCTATTTCGTTCGATCGAACTGACATTTAACGTAGCGATGTTTTCGACGACATCGCATCTCTTGATTATCAGAAAAATTAACAATTGTAGATAAACCGCGTTCAAGTAATTTATCGTGGTTTAAAACTTCGTTTAAAAACAATGCCGAATTTCTCAACTAAAACGTTCATACATCAACGTAAAGAAATTTCAGCGATAAGACGCGAAGATTGTGAACCGATAAACCGAAATTTTTCAAATAATGTACAATGTAAATGTACTAACCACGTTATTTTCCACTGGTTTTAGGTGAAATGGAGATTTTTCTCGAAAATTAACAGCATTATAATCACATACGTGCAAGTGAAAATAATTTTTCAAGAATTTAAAAAACACTAATATGGCAAACGTTTATCTATCCAATCCTTTGGAATTGTAAAAGGCTCGTCAGTAATCGTACCAAATCAACGACCAACGAATGGCTTCTTTTTGTTCAAGATGTAGCTAGACGTAGAACAACAAATGCTTGCGCATAGAATGGTAGCGTCTAGAAACTGAACACGTGAGCTTTTTCTTGTAAATTACGAGAATTACCATAAATTACAATTTTTTTCAAGAAAACGTCTGAAGTTGCGTGTTTTGTATCATGTTTATCATGTTAAATAAGTTGCCTATCTAAGATCTAAACACTTACTCTGCATCTTTGTAGTTGCTTTGCTCTGCTTTGAATCGTGAACTTCATTACTCTTTGTAGAAAAGTTCAGTTTGTAGGTTCACCGCTTCCAAACTTGGCTACTTTAGTAGTTTCTTTTTTTTAGCAGTTGTGATTGATAAATAAGTGATAACGCTACAACTTACAAGATCATTCGTATCAATTCATCAAAAATTGAATTGAACACTGGCTTGAACGATTGATTCCGACAATATGAACTTCAATTTGAATTTTTATTTCTTCTATTTTTTTTTTGGTTGATAGAAAATAATTTATTCAATGGTTTCATTACCTTGATACCGTGCAAAGTCGTGCCTAAAATTTATCTCACAAATTAGATCACAGAAGGAAATAATCGAATAATAAGTATGTAACGAAGTATTTATTCATTTACTACATGATATTTTATATTAACATTAATGATTAATTTGAAACCAGATGCTTCAACTGCCCTCCGCTGAAATATTTATTTTTCAAATTGGGCAGATTATTCTTCAACCATGCAGTCGCATAACTACTTTCGTACTCCCACCATTGAAAATTTCGCAAATTATTTCTAATTGTCTCAATATCAGGAAACAAGCTTTTGATTTTCTCGTTTGTGAAATATTCGGATAAATATTTCATAAAAGTGCTCCTTTCATTTGAATGTTTTCCCTTCGTTTCATGCGATGGTGATTCATTCACTACTTGAGATAAGCTCTTCTTGATAATCTTCTGAAAGAAATTTTCATTTGTAGAGTTTTGTGAAATATACGACGATATCCTATCCACCAAAAATTCTCTAACAACGCTCCTGAAAGTCTCATAATCGTTTTTGATTGGTACTGATTCATTATGATTTGGATTTATGTTACTCCTGTCATTCCAAATTTGTTCAATAATAGTTGGAAATTTGTATTTATTAAAATACCTCGATATTCTATTGAAAAGACTGCTCTCGTTATGATTACTCTCGTTGAATATTCTACGTTGTATAATAGCTTGCATCTCAGGCACTGTTTCATTATCTGAGAATAACTTTCGGGGCTCGTTTTTGTTGAAATATTTACCGAAGAATCTCGTCAGTGCATTTTTCGAAACACCAGCTTCTGTGCAGTTTTCATATTCGTCATTCTCGTTGCAATCAACAAACGTAGCATTCGAACTATCCGATGTTTTAGTTCCGGTGAAATAATGATTTAGTTTATTCCATAACGTAGTTTGTCTGCTGGTTGAATTATCGGTTCCCAGTCGTTTGATCGAATCTTCTTCCTTTTGCGAGTTCCCTATTCCGCCAGGTTGTTGAGAATGCGAGGCTCCGGTTTGGCCTTGTTCGTTACTAGCGAAGTGAAGATTAGAACCGATGTTGAAAGTAGTACCGAGATACCGATCGTAAATATTACTCGAGCTTTCTTGATGATGCTGCTGCGAGCTACTTCCGCCATGCAGATTGTTTCCACTGGCATATCTGACACCGATACCAATATTACCGGAGATGGCGACTCCACGAGTGTTGAGTCGGTTCAAAAACGATGAACTATACCCCTGAGGTTTATGTTGTGCGAAGAGTGGAGCTTGGCGTGGTTGTCTGCTTCGATGAGGATAAACGTTTACTTTAATGTTAGACGATTCTTCGTATTGATTTGAATTCGCATTTTGGGTGCTGTAATATCGAAAATTAGTATTATATTCTGGTATATCGTTTGTTTCAGCTAATAACTCTGCGTTTAATACCGGTAACAGAAGTACAACCGTATATATTTTTTATTTTTTTATGTTTATGTATTTGTATTTTCTAATATTACGAATAAATAAGTATGACGAAAAGAAAGGGGGAAAACAGGTAATATATCTACTTTAGAATCAATGTAGATAACTATAATTTCAGAAGTAAAATTTCCTCATAAAATTCCTTTTGTTACCACATTTATGTTCTTATCATTTTTAATATTCGTGAACAAGATGTATTCAAAGACAAAGTCCATTTTATGGAATTTTTCTATATATCATAGCTCGAAAATTACTCCATTGAAACTCAACATTTAATATCACTAAATGATAGGCCACTAAAATTTTTTTTTTCAGATCAAAATTTCTGTAGTGTATTTTTAATGTAAAAAAAAAACATTTTTTAGACATTATAAATAAAATAAAAAAATTTACTTCTATTTTTTAATTATGAACCACCCTAACGAACAGTCATACATTTCTTGCGCTTAAAGAAATCTTAGCTCTTCGAAAAATCCCACCTCCATTGCGGTAGCTGAATATCTGCATGAAGGTACTTTCGGAAAATAATTTTGAAAACCCCTCCCGATGATGTTTTCTGGATATGTAAAAACTACGCTAAAAATGAAAAACTCGCTTAATAATAGAAAAATTAATTTATAATGGAAAAAGAAAGCAATTTGGAATACATTTGGTTGGTATAATTTGTCAATCTAAAAAACAAATATACATATTTTTAAATTACCCATTAGAAATTACATTATTGAATTGCAATGCGCTACCACTAAAATTTTTTTTTTCAGATCAAAATTTCTGTAGTGTATTTTTAATGTAAAAAAAAAACATTTTTTAGACATTATAAATAAAATAAAAAATTTACTTCTATTTTTTAATTATGAACCACCCTAACGAACAGTCATACATTTCTTGCGCTTAAAGAAATCTTAGCTCTTCGAAAAATCCCACCTCCATTGCGGTAGCTGAATATCTGCATGAAGGTACTTTCGGAAAATAATTTTGAAAACCCCTCCCGATGATGTTTTCTGGATACCTCCCTATAACCTAACATGACCATCTTTACAAAAAAAAATAAATAAATAGATAATAATAATAAAAATTACCGGATAGATTTTTTTCAGGGCATGAAATGACTGGATAATAATCAACAAATAAACTCGAACCCAGTTTTAACCTTCTCCAAAAATCCACAGTTGATAAAAAGTTAAAAAGAAATATCATCAATTTTAATTTCTTTGCGCTCAATGAGCCAAGTTTTGTTGAAAAAATAAAAAAATTCAACTTCTTAAAGTCAAATTTGCCCAGTATTATAAAATAGAAAATTTTTTTTTAAGGGGTTCTTAGTTTTGGTAAGATATATGATTGATTAACTTTTCTTATTAAATTTCATCTTTATCAAAATGTTAATCTAATTAGAACAAAATTTTTCGTCATGTAGGGCTCGTTCCTAAACTTTGATATTCAATTTTTCTTTCATCACTTCATTTCCGAAATAATTGAAACGAGAAGCACATTATAAACAACAACAAAAACAATCAAATACGAAAAGAGGTAATGATGAATAGAATTTCTCATGATTACATTTCATTTGATAACATAATTACGAAGTTAGCACTTTTGCAAGTTGATTTAGTAGTTGAAATAAAATTATAATATTTCGACTTCCAAAATAATATAGCATACGAAATGATGAGAATTTTGAAAAAAAAAAAAATTATGAACCGAAATTAACAAGTAAATAAAGCTTTCATATAAGCGTAAAAAAAATGCTAATAATTATGATACTTACTCGCAAATAAAACTTGTCGATGAATTTAACTAACATTTTGCGTCAGTACCGCCATGCAGAATGAAAATTGTCATCAAATGCACGCACGCGTTTATATTTATACATACGATATATTTTTCTCTTTCATTATGGTACCCACAGTATCGAAAAGCTGTCATCGTCGAATGAAAATATGATTCTGCTGGTAGTCTTATTGAGTAACAATTACGAGGTGATTTTGAATTAGTTAATAAGTGCATTTTATAATCGTCTTTTTGACAGGATGTACATAAATTTTCATTGTTTCATAATAGCGCATGTCGCGTCCTGACTACTTGGACTATTTAATTATCAATTATTTCATGTATACAGGGTGTTACTTCTCGATGTAACCCCATTTCTACCACTCGTGTGACACTCGTTTGTGACAGCTTGCGTACCCTAATTGCTGAAAGGGAGAAGGTACAAGAATTTAAAAATTCTTTTTTTGGTTTCGGTGGTAGGAAAATTAAGGAATTATTCCATCGTCCAAGATTTATGAAAACATGTTGTTGGTGCCAAAATGTAGATTATATAAACGAAACCTACGCACCATCTTGGAGCTGGAATTGAGTTTTTCTTCGAATTACATATTCGAATTTTGATTTGAAACTTATGGTTGAGCACTGAAAAAGAAAATCGTAAATTTTAAATAAATAATAGCCTTATTGATCGTACATCATTATTATACGATCTCAAAACTAAAAATGAATAATATTTTTTTTAAATTCCTAAAAAAGTCCTTCCAAGAAGTTCTCAAGTTTTTCTCTGCATCATTAAAATCCCTGAATTTAGGGATGAATCATCATTCTGGTAACACTGTATCCTTCCCAAATGAGGTAAGCTGTAAAAGCTATCGATCTTAAGTACAAACTCAACCAAATGACAACTTTTTTCCATCTTTCATCCCCCCACCCCTTCACTGCCACCAATTTCTTGTTGATCATAGTACATTACATACTCCACATCTGGTTCGAAACAGCATATTTTCATATGGCTTAGACAATAGCATACAAATTTTTATATTTGTTTATTATCATGGTGCAAAAAACATTTTAACTGAGTTTTTAATTCAAAATGATAGCTATAACAGGGAGAGGTGAGGAGAGGAAATTTCACGTATATCTTTATTTCTCATGTCATTTACATATAATCATATAGCAAATGTCCAAATTTACTGTAAACATATTTTTCTCTAACTCGTAACGCGAAGGGATGAACATGAAAATAGCTCAAAATGCAGTCAAGGAATGCTTATGTGGATACGTAAAAGTACTTTTTTTGGATTTTTTTTACGACTCAAAATGGTGACTTACTCAAATTTCAAGGATGACTGGACGGGCCCCAAAAAACTCAAATTTGTTGATCATGGTCTCATTTGATGAAGCCTATCAAGGACACCAACATATCAAAATTTCACCCTTTTAAGTGGAGTTAAAGGGAAATTAGAGCTGAGAACGGTTTTTGAGCAAGTTTTGAGTCATGGAATTCCTTCAAACGTCCATATCTCCTCACTAAATGCATCTGAAAAGTTCAAACTTCGTACGTGGAGTTATATGAAGACCCAGAATATGATGTCTCGAATTTGGGTCAAAATGAATCCAAAATGGCGGATAGCCAAAATTTGTAAGAAGCTTCACGAGGCTTAAATAGCTCATATGTGATAAATGTGGACTCATACGATTACTAGTGAGGAAAAGTATGGTGTATCGTCAACTTCACCTTCGCACGTGATTTTGGAGGGTAGAACGAGGGGTTATTATCCTCAAAATGTGGTGGGAGTAAACAAAAAGCCGAACATTTTTGATTATGATGTTATACGATGAAGTGACTCCAAGTAGCTAAAATATTTCAAATGTAACCTCCTAGTGAAAATGAGGAGAGTTAGAACAAAAAAATGGTTTTTGAAAGGGGAATCACTGCAAGAAATTCCATGGATCTCGCTATCCTCTTGCTAAATCGACCTAGAAAGGTCAAACTTTGTATGTGAGGTTAGTTGTAGAACAGAATCTAACGCCTTGAATTTTGGCCTAAATCGATCAAAAATGGATCCAAAATGGCGGATAGTCAAAATTTGAGTAGGTTTAAATGTCTCAGATTCAATAAATGTAGACTCATATGATTAACTATCAGTAATGTGAAGTATGTCGTTGACTAGTTTCATCTTCACGCATGATTTTGAAGTGCAAAAGGAGGGGGTTATTGCCTTCAAAATGTAGTGCGGGTAAAAGAGAGTTCAAAAATTTTTGATCATGGCTTGAGATGATAAAATGAGCTTAACTGATGAAAATATATCAATTTTAGCCTCCTAAGTTGATATACCAAACTGACCTAAAAATTTCAAATTTTGTATGTGGGTTCAGGTTGAGAACAGAATATGACCCCTGGGGTGGTACTAAAGTGCACGTATTCTTTTTTTTTTGGCCCATAATCGTCATGTTACATAAATTTTTACGTAAAAAAAAAATTTCAAGTCGTAGCGCTTGGAAGTTTGAAATGCAATTTTTTACATGTAATTACTATTATAAAATAAAACGAAAAAATTATTTTTTATATATCAGATTGACAAATTATATCTATTTAATGTATTTTAAAATAATTATTTTCCTTTTCTGTAATAAATTAATTTTTTATCATCAAGCGAATTTTTCATTTTTAGTGTAATTTTTACATTAAATGAATGTAATCTTTCAACGCCGATGCGCCACACCTACATTTGTTCTTTTTTACTTAATTTTTGAGATATAATTTTTTTTAAAATAAAAATGAATAATATCAGATATTATTATGAACTTGAAATTCCAAAAAAAAAAAAAAGGTTGAACCATTGTAGTGAATGCCCTTGAATTCAGGTTGAAACTCACCGAACATGAACCAAAATGTTTAATGGCCAAAAATTATGATTCTTGCGGGCAAAAATTACGACATGTTTTTGAGAGGCATTCCATGGGGGAGGGGGAGGGGGGATTCGGTGATGAATGTGGTTTATGGGCTTGAAAAATTTACTCGACAACATTATTTGCAAATCTAAACGAGTCCTAATTAAAAATTCAGCTCCAGTGATGAGGCATAGCTGCTTACATTTTTCTGAAATTTCCATATCTCCGCCTTCTTCTTGTTGCGTAGGCAAACTCTCACACACAAGTGTCCTATGAGCAGACATACAGGCTTTATGTAGGGGTTTACATCGAAACATAACACCTTTTATCTAAACATTATAATAAAATGATTAACGATCTGTGGCCAACTAATGAAAATGATTTTCCGCAGTTCCAATTAATGGTGTGAATAATGAACGAAACGGACACCACAGAAGTGAAACTGAAACAATCGGACGACAATTCGGAACCAGAAGACGACAGCTCGTCCGCCGACGAAGTAGAACCGAAACTAAAATACGAAAGGCTGACCAACGATTTACAGGGTATTTTACAAAAAGACGCCGTAAGCTGCGTAGCCTTTCATCCGAAAATAATATGCGTTGGTACTCGATGGGGGCTGGTGCACGTTCTCGACCACCAAGGTAATATCATCCGCAACGAGCACCTCAAAGCTCACACCGTCGCTGTCAACCAAATAAGTATGGATTTAAGGGGCGAATTCATAGCCACGTGTTCGGACGACGGTAAAGCATTCGTGTACGGGTTATACACGTCCGATCACGGGCAAGAGTTGAGTATGGGTAAATGCGTTAAATCGATCGCCATAGATCCTCTATATTATAAATTAGGAGCTTACCGTAGATTCGTGACCGGTGACGATAAGCTGGTGTTGCACGAAAAAACCTTCCTAGCTCGAGTCAAATCTACCGTTCTGCAAGAAGCCGAGGGTAGGGTTTTGAATATCAAATGGTACGATAGATTTATCGCTTGGGCTTGCGATGTAGGCGTCAGAGTGTACGATATGGTGAGTCGAACGTCTCTCGTGTTGATCAAATGGAATCGCAGCGAGAACGTTATACCGGAAAATTACCCTTGTTCGTTGACGTGGAAGAACAGCGTCACGTTGCTCATCGGATGGGTGGATACGGTTAGAGTATGTAAAATCGAGAAACGTAACTCCGTTATCAGAGATTTACCCGAATTCGTGGTCAACCCTGTTGCCACGTTTCAAATCGAATACTTCATATCCGGTATTTGCCCGCTGGATACCGCTCACATGGTAATTCTAGCTTATGTGAAAACCAAAGATGAAAATGGTAAGTCGTTGAGACCGCTCATGTACATGTTGCAAGCGGAGAATGCCAGGTATGTCGAAGTAAATACCGATAATTTATCTCTACGTGGTTACCAAGATCATATTTGTAACGATTACCATTTAGAATGTTTATTAGACGAGAATCGCTATATAATCGCTAGTCCTAAAGATGTGGTTATCGCCAGCGTTTACGATTTCGACGACCGAATCGAATGGCTGGTCGAGCATAATAAATACGAAGAAGCCATGAATTTAGCTCTAAGTAATACTCGCTATTTACAACGTAATTCTATCCTAGGAGTGGGCAAGAAGTACATAGACTTCTTACTCGGTCGCGAACAGTACTCTAAAGCGGCTAAACTCTGTTTCGATGTACTCGGTAACGATAAAAATGCCTGGGAGATAGAAGCTTTGAAATTCGCTCGAAAACATCAACTACGAGCCATCAGCAAATACCTACCGGTTACGCCTAAAAATCAACTCTACTCGAGGATCTACGAAATGGTTCTATACGAGTATTTGGTCACGGAGCCGGAAAATTTTTTGAAAATGATTAAAGAATGGTCTCCGAAATTATACAACATTCACGCCATCATAAACGCCGTCCTAAACCAAGTCATTAATAATTCCAATTTCAAAGACGTTCTACTCGAATCGCTGGCCATTTTATACGCCTACTCGGAACAATACGACAAAGCGTTGAATATGTATTTAAGGCTGAAACACAAAGACGTATTTCAGCTAATCCGCCAGCACAATCTATACGACAGTGTGCACAAAGAAATCGAAAATCTGATGGATCTAGACGAAAACCAAGCCATCTCGTTATTCCTGGACGATCACGGTATCCCGGTAGATTTGATCGTATCGCGACTAGACGGTAATCTCAGATACCTGTACTTATACCTAGACGCGTTAAACGCCAAAGATCATAAATCCGTCGGTAGCAAATACCACTCGCAGTTGGTAAAATTATACGCCACGTTCGCCCCTCATAAACTCCTACCGCTGTTGCGTAGAAGCGACACGTATCCGATACAAGAAGCGTTGAAAATCTGTAAAGAGCTTAATCTATACGCCGAAACGGTATACCTACTGGGGCGCATAGGTAACACTAAAGAAGCCCTGCAGTTGCTCATCACCAAAATAGGCGATATGGAGCAAGCCATATCGTTCTGCAAAGAACACAACGATCCTGAACTGTGGGAAGAGCTAGTCGAGCATTCTCTATCGAAGCCCGAATTCGTTACCTATTTGTTGCAAAAAATCGGTACTTACGTCGATCCCAGGATACTAGTCCAACGTATAGACGATAAAATGGAAATCCCTGGACTGAAAAACGCGCTGGTTAAAATGCTACGCGATTATAGTCTGCAGGTTTCCGTGCAAGAAGGATGTAAGAATATAGTCGTATCGGATTGCTTCAATTTGCACGATCGATTGGTGAAGATGCAACAGGGTGGTATTTCCGTCGGCGACGATCAGTTCTGCGAGGTCTGCCATCAGAAGGTTATCATGAGGAATAATTCGATTAAGAATAATATTCTAATTTTTTATTGTCGTCATTCCTTTCACGAAGAATGTTTACCTTCGATTGACGCCGTTGAGAAGTGTATTATTTGTTGTTCGCAAAAAGATATCTAATAGCATATTAAGAAGTGATTCGGTTGTTCGTGAAAAGGCTTTTTTTCTTGGGAGTTTTTGCGTTATCGGTAGGTCGTCGAGTAGGTATGTTTCGAATAAGCGGTGTCTTTTAATTTGTAATCTCGAAAAATTAACGTTTGTGTTGGGTTTGGAAGTACGAGTATACACTGGGGTATACCAATTTTTTTTTTGTGAAAAATATCTGTGTCCTAAGCATAATAATGACTTAATGACCCTAAAAGAATATCTCTAAATTACCATGAACGACTCAAAAGCCAAAAAGAATCAGAACTGGCTCTGGAGCATATTTCTTTAAGAACATTTTATATTGAAAATAATTATGTTTTAATAAACTACATAAATAAGATAAAATATAAACGATGAAATAAAAGATATGGTAATTTTTAACAGCCTAAAAGATTTTTAAAAAGAAATGATTTTTCGTCAATTCGAATTTCTTCGCATCTGTTAATTTTATTTTGTCCTATAAGAGAGGGATGCAGATCTGAAACCAGCCTGGAAGCAGAAAATGATGTAACGTATTAGATTTGAAACCGCCCTTTTTATTATTTCGGCTTTCTAACTGTTTTTTAATTTTTTGAAAATAATACTAATTTTGGGTGTATTTATTGATGAATAATAAATGATGTATTAATGTTATAATAATATTAACTATTTTTTTATTTAAAAATAATATAAATTATTTTAATTATTTTAAAAGAATAATTTTTTTTTAAATAAATAAAATTTATTTTAATCATTTAATAAAGTTATTAAAATTAATAGATTCAATTTTAATAGGTATAAATCTATGATTAATTCCACAAATTTCAGAGCATTGACCAAAAATAATATTTGGTTTATTACATTTTATATTAAAATTATTTAAAAAATTAATTAAATTTTCTTCAATTTTAAAAAATTAAAATCAATAAAAATTTTTTAATTAAAACAAAATTAAATAAATAAATAAAATTAAATAATTAAATATAAAAGGAAAAATTAATTTTTAAAGAATTAAATCTATGAAAAATAATTAAATAAATCAAAATATCTAAATTTATTTTATAATTTATAATTAAAACAAAATTAATTATATTTATATAAATAATTGAAGAAAAAGCAATTATAGATTTTATGTTATTAATTTTTATAATAATTTCTTATCATCCATGTGCATCAAACGTAACTGATTATGTGCTGATATGGCCTAATTGAAAAATTTTAGCAGCTGCATTACTATCCAAAATTTAATACATGGTAATTCCAAATAGCCATTTGTTATGAGCAGATCGCCGCACCGTTTGATATCCAATCAGAATCGTGCTATCATACGACTATACCACCTATAGGAAGCAAGAGCCTCTTATCACCTCATTTTTGAGGTTTGTAATCTAAAATTGATATATCTCCCGCTCTCAGTTTAAAATTTTTATTTTGTTTCGCGATGGTGGATAAATTATCGATATAATGGAATAGTATATTTCACAACTAGGGAGTTAAGAATCAATTATTTTTCTCCCGAGGAGGAACAAAATTTTTCCTAAATGCGAGAGGAAAGCACTCGTTTGAGTACCCTAGCGATTAGCGAGCGGGAAGTGAAGTAGCGTTTTCCTCCCGCAAGTAGGAAATAGTACATTATTGAACTAGGGAGATAAAGTGACTTTCGACTAATTTTGAGGTTTATTGCACGAGCAAAGCGAGGGAAATAACTCAAAATTGTTGAAAATCACTTTATCTTCCTTGATGCATAATATATTTTACGTAATCGTGGGATATAAATGAGCATTTGAACCATCGAAATGGGCATAAAGTTACTTTATCTCCCTCACTTTCGTAAAATTATTTTTTATGCTAGTAACGTGGGAAAGCTATGGCTCATATAAATGGAATTTAAAAAGATATGAGTCTAAACTCTAAATGTAAGGGAATAGTCGACAAAAAATGCGTAATTATTTTGTCTGGAATGTGAACAGGTATTTAGTCGGAACGAATATTAAGAAATCATGTTGAGAAAGATCATCATGATTGTTAATTTGAAAAAGAATAACTGTAACACTTGTACCGTTAAGTGTGAACGGTATTGCATCATCTTATGGTTGCATGATGTACACTTGTATATCTAATTTTGGCTCTTGAATTTTTATTTTTAAATAGATTTCTTGAAATGGAAGGAAGGTATCGAAAAGGAAAATCTTTGCTTTTATGCTGTTAACACTAGAATAAACTCGTCATGTCATGAAGCTTGAAAATATTTATACTGTCATCGATCAGTATATTTCTTCATTTTCTGCAGCTAGGTACTCGTTAATTCGAAAGTTTAATGTTTAATCATATGCCAAAATTTGATTTACTAAAATTCGTTTTACACTTGAATAAGTTTTGTTTATTACTTATATATATATTTTTTTTTGACGCAAAAATTTGAAAATTAATATTTATTCATGTTCTAAAATTTGTTTCACTTCAATAAGTTTTGTTTATTGCTTATATTTATATGTTTTTAGTTCTTTACCCACTAATTTGAAAACAAAGTTGTCCATTTTTTTATTAATGCATTTATTTTATTTATTCTCATTTTATAATCCTCAAAACAAGTACTCAAGTACTACGCAAATACATCAAAATATACCCATAAGAGGCTCTTGCTTCCTTTGGTTGTATAGTCGTATAATAACAACGATTCTGACTGAATATCAAACGGTACGGCGATCCGCACGTCATTTTTTTCAAATTCTCGAATATCTCAAATTTTTTTGAAATTTGGCACCTTAAATATCGATTTGAGGGAGTGAATTTCTTTCACAAACTCTTGCAATCATTTTGCAAATTTTCGCCATATTAGGCCACATCGATTTTCAAAGAGAATTAAATTCACTCTACCTCCTCCCACCCCCCGTATATGATGGGATTTATTAAGGAATGATATTTTTGTGAAGCATTTCTTGTGAAAGGAATTGTTACAGTGCTTTGAAACATCCACGTGGAAATTCTGCTGAAATGGAATTTTACGAGAAAAATATTCGATCAAAATGGAGCGTTAACAAAATACGAAAATACGCTCGAAAAATTTTCCAGTCTTAATTTTTTTACTTTTTTCCATTCACGTGCCATATACTGCTATTGAGGCCAGAAGCAGGGATGGATGGATGCTAGATTTTGAATAGTTGAACATATTGGTAATTATGATTTGATTATTGCCGAGAAGGGATATGGAAGATGAAAGAATTTTGTGCGTAGATTTTCAAGTGTTGGACAGTTTATAAAATGATGGGCAAATGGAACTGGGCTAGTTTGACAGAGAGGTGGGAGGGTTTCTGTGAAAAGATGAGGATGGGTAATCCATGAGTGGCCTTTTTTTTTTTACTTGAATGAGGTATTTATTAAACTGATTGAATTTCTCATTCACTCTTATAGTTTTATATGTTTGGGGATCGTTGAATTTTGACTGCCTTCTTGATTATACACGATCGAATTTTTCTCTGTATTATACCTACTCGTCGACTCGTTGAAGAAACTGTGATATTTTATTTTATTTATTTTTCGCTATTTTGTTATTTTTTCCTCTCTTTGTGAGTGCTATTTTTACATATAATACCGATATTTTTTCGTATTGATTTTTATTCGAATTTACCCTTAAAAACATTATCTATGTTTGTTTAATTTTTACGTTTTTTATACTATACATTACTATACTATGAAAAGTTTTTTTAATCGTTATTGATTAGTTCTAATTGAAAAATAAATGATGGAAAAGCTTTGAAGCTTGGTGTTTTGAATTCGAAGTTTAGCGTATCAATTTTAAATTATCTTTAGTTTTTATACGGCGAGTAATCATGTTTTTCATGTTACCTAATTTAACTTTTCGTTTGCTCAAAACAAACGTAGTTCAGAGCTCGCTCTCGTATACGAACATTTGTTGAAACCGATGAAAAGCATGTACTTGTAATTTCTATTAGTGCCATTGTTTAGCGATAACGATATCAAAATTTGCATGGTCTATCGTTGATGGTACTTTTACCTTGAATATTACGTACCGACTGATTGTTCGATTTGGTATTCTGTGCAATTTTGCTTCATTGTTGCAATTTATTTTTGCTATAATTTGTTCAAAAATTAATTTTATGCTGTGTTTTTTATATATATATTTGCGTCCAATTGCCGGCGATATTTTTATTTTATTAATTCGAATATTAGTGGTGACTTGAAATATATAGTCAAAATGTGATGTATGAAATAACTGTTGATGAAGTGTTGTATTTAATTTGGTTTGTGAAAATAAAAAGTAAAAAAATTTGCGTTTTTATTGGGCCAATAGATTGGAAAGAAAATATAAAATACTTCGGAATGATCTCACGTCTTCGATTTCGCTAAATTGTTTTTATGAATTAATGTTTTCTTCGAAGTTGAAAAATCACTATCAGTATCCTTCAAACTTCTTGAGGGAAAAGGACGTTTTCTCAATGTCTGGTATTTTTTGATTTTTATAAATTATGGGCAGCCTTGAGTACTTGCAGAAAGAGAAACATTTTACTCGTACCCAGACATAAACGGTTTTCACAGCACAGTACAGTATTTAGGTACAGAACATAATAACAAACTGATAAAAATTTCAAAAACTGAAAGATGAATTTGCCAAATGGAAGGTTTAATTTTCACGGGTAAATTCTTGTAAATAGTTCATGGCGCCAATGACAAATTTATAGATTTTCCACCCATAGGCAAACTAATCAAGTCTTCTCTCCTCCGAAATAAACCTACTATTGTAATCCAAGAAAACAAATAATGATTTTAGAAAAAAAAAAAAATCAAAAATTTTCAGAATGATGTTTCTTCAACTTGTGAACTATGGATTATACATACATAGCTAGTAGTTACAAGGAGGAAAAATGTTACCAGTTAAAAGATCATTCAAAAATCTATTTTATTTCTGGGAATTTTTTTTTTGTAAAAAAAGCCTAAAAAATAATGAAAGTTTAGAAAATCAAGAAAAAATCTAAAGCATTATAAACTTAGGTACGTGAAAAACTAAGAAAATTCGCTTCTAATTTTTCAGATGCATTTTAAGGAACATAGAGTAGTTACAGTAACTGGTCCATATTCTAATTGGTCATATGTTACGCTTGTAACAACTAATCAGCAAGTTGGAAGTGGTAAATTACCTCGATTTACTCGTAAAATAAAAACACGAATTAACTGATGATTCAAATCACAAACGAATTTCAATCGTTCACTGAAAATGAACGATATTATTTAGAAAGTAGAAATGAAACTACCTACATTTTATCACATTCTAGCATTGTGATTGGTTATTACGCGCATAACAATAACCAATCAGAACCCAGAGCAGTTACTATAACTACTCTATTAGTTATCTATACCGGGTGTCTATTCGATTCGGGTACCCTTAAGCGCAAAATTCCCTAAAATGGCTATTCAGTTAATTCGAATAACTTTAAATACGCGCTTGGTTGCCTCGTTAATAACATGAAAAATCTCAAAATTCTTAGCTTTGAATTATTATATTTCACGAATCTCATATAGTGTATCCATTTATGTAATAATCATAATTAACAACATTATGTTAGGGATTTTAGCGCTCTAGGGTACCCGAATCGAATAGACACCCGGTAGATATCGTTTAGTTTTTTTTAGAAAATCACCGCACAAAAAAATTCGGACAACGTGTAAAACTCCCATTTGAAATTATGATTTTTTTCAGTAAAACCCTTCTCATTACATTGAAAACCAATTCTGAATTTTTTTCATAAAAATAAAAATCTAGACATGACTCGTGAACCTAAGAGGTCAGTAAAAATGTGTTTTAATCTTTGACTGTATACCCCTGGACCGCTCGAACTCACTGTTTAGAATATCACAAATTTCTGTCGATAGCAAGTGAACGCTTTCAGACCAAAATGCGTCTGCGCATGCGCGAGTTCAAAGGTATCAATATTATTTCGAGTTTCGAGTATAACAAGTTCAACTGGTTTCAGCTGTTCCTGTTGTTATCTTCAACTCGCGCATGCGCAGACGCATTTTGGTCTGACGTGAGAGTATTTACTTGATATCGACAGAATTTTTCTTTACAGTTCGAGCGGTCCAGAGGTTATATAGTTAAATGTTCTAATAGAGAAAGAAATAATGCTCTATCATACATGCTTATCAAAATTATACAGAGTGGGAAATTCCCATGCTTATCGAAGTTTATATTTTAAAAAAATCCGGTGGCGGAATGTTTTTCTTGCTCACTGTATAAAACAAATGCATAGTTAACAAGTCATTCCAGCGGGTGGGGACGAGTTGATAATATCCTATAGAGGGCTTTGACTTGCTTTTTTTTTGTTGGTTTATACTTCTGCATTAAATTCAAAATTTTACTCGGGAGAGGGGTTAAATTTTTCTAAGGAGTTCGGTCTCTCTCATCCCTACCGGCTGTAGGCCTGATCTGTGCTTCTCTTTCTACAGTCACTAAAAATTAACCACGAGTTGTGGAAATCGAGAAGTGCAAAAATTAAGCAGACGGTTATCCTTTTCCTCATGTGGTTCGGGGAGAGGAACTGATGATGGTTTTCAACTTCTAGAGTAAGATTGATTTTGAAAAAAGATTTTAACAAAATCAAAAGATATGTGGTTGAAACGTGATTCGAATTTACGTAGAATAGCCCAAAATTAATTAATAAGAGTGTCTTCAAATTAAATATCAATCTAGTACTTTTACATAAATTTATCGCTATAGAATTTCAAATACGAGAACTACCATTTTATTCGCCAATTATTTCGCTATTCAATACTCACTTCGTGTTTTCAATTTGTGGAAAAGGGGGATATTATGTCATCGGTGTGTCAAAGTACATATTAATCAATACATACGATACATGCATTAGTCATATAGGAAAGGAATATGAGTAAACTGTTAATCGCTTCAATAAACACGATCTCGTTAATGCAAACCTGATAAATTTTCATGTCAAGTTAACACACTGTTCAAATGGTATGAACGACAATGACACGCGCTTTTCTGGTTCTGTATTCGCGTCAGCAGGAATTTTTTATTTTCTCTTTAATTTTTCCAATGCATGAAAATAAATCGAAATGGATGCTTGCACGACTTCGAAATTTCAACTCGATGAGATAATTTTCCCAACACATTGCCAAAATTAAATATTCCTTCTTCACGAGCATTGTTGCCTGTACAGAGTGAGTATGCAACTAAATCTGCACTACTGATTAACCAATGTTTCAATCATCGAGACTCGGAGAAGGCTGAAAAATTTGTAATCAACAATTACACACGAATACACCGAATGAAATGTTAAATGAGTAATTAATTAAAATTCTTCACGAATATAGTTTTTTCTATAGAAGCCTTACAATTTACCAAAGGCTTTACGGTTTCTTTAGATTTATTAAAAAATTTATTCTCTACTATCAATTAGACTGAATAAGTATTCGTTCCAAAGAGATAGTAGTAAATTGCAAATCAACGAGTTTTCGTGACGATGGAAAAGTAAACGTCAATTTGGAGCTGAAGCTACATACACTCGTTGATGGATACTGGGGCGATATCGCCTCCGGTTAGAATTTATTTCACTATGCAAAGTTCGTCGTTGTTAATAAATCTACTTTGTTGCTCTAGGCTGGTCGCTGGTGAAATATTTCATCGTGTAATCCTTTGGTATAGCTGACTACTTATTTAAATTATTTATAGGTTGAGAATAATCCACGTATCACTGTCACGTCAGGCACGACTTACTGAAACCTACATTCTGTGTATTTTTGTCGCCTTATTCACGTATACTTTCGAAGAAAACGAACCAACTGAAAATTTACCTAATAAAAGTTAATCCTTTGAATTCGGAATCTCTTCTTTATTTTCTAACACGTTTTTCGATGAACACCTTTCGAACATCTTTATCGATATGTTTTGAAATGTGTTTAGAGTAATGCAAATTTCATTTGTTAGATTTTCTCTATATAAATTTATACACGAAGGATATTTGAATAACGCTGACTTAAATGAACTGTGAACAAAAAAAGAGAAAAATATAGGTAAGTACTCAGCGTTAAAAACGAACGAATCTTTTTCATAAAAAAAAAAACATCGCTATAAGTACATAATAGTACTTAGTACAACGATCACGTAGTTGGCAATATACTAGCAGCGACAATACGATTGTAAAAGACTTTAAATAAATTACGTTCATTTTATATTTAATTCCAAGAGCATCCTTATTTTTAGTACCTACTTACAAGTACTTTGTTCATATTTCAGCCAAAGCTTTATTAATTTTTTCCCTCTGCTAAATACGCTTTCGACTTTGCGACGCCTCGATGAAACATTCTCTCAGATATGGCATTTAATAATGTAATATTAAAAATTTTTAAAATATCCGAGTAACAAAATTATGTGAATTCCTTATAATTATCTTCATTCTTAGTTATATAACATATATTTTTTGATTCTTTTTTTGTGGCATTTTTAACTGCTCTGGTTATTACGCCACCTCTTGGATAGTTAGATTTCCAAGAGGAGGCCGGATCGTCGTAGGAGAGTCAAGATGTTGTGGACATTTTGTTGGTTGTCAGTTATTTGGAATTTAATTTCAAGGGATTTTCCGATATCCTTAGATGTTCATAATATTAATTATTTTCAATTGATTTTAGGGTTGGGAATATTAATAAAATTTATTTTAAATCTATTTTGATTTATAAATAAAATTTTCATTTATTGAATTAAATTTTATTGTACATATTGTTATACGTTCTTTAACTGATCATTGACGAATAAATGGTTTTATTTGAAAACTTTTGTTATTGCTTGAGGAATATCGCGTAAAATAACATTTTTTAAATATGCGTATAGTTGGATATCGCCATCCTAGCGAGGTTATCTATCATGAATGAAGAGTCGAACGTTGAAGTCATTAAAAAACTATTTTCTCTACATTCTTTCATGCAAAAATACGACTATACGAACGTAAAATTTCACTACTATTAAACGGCCTGTTGTTTTGTTTAATTTCAAGGTTTTATAATATCTAAATAAGAAATATGGCGTTATGTCATATTTTAGAGGTGATTTATTCTACTTACGATGCAATAAAAGTTGAAAGTTTTTTCCATTAATGAGTGAAATTATTTCGAAAGGGGTAGCTAGTTACGAAAGTAGAAGTATCCAAATATATCACTGATTAAGAAACTTTGCATATGATTAATGTTTTCTCATAAATGAATGGGCATAAGAAACGCTACAGTAATATATCATGAATATTTATAGGTGGTAAAAATAAATCTAGTCTTGAACGTAATACAGGTGTTAGGGTAGGTAAAGAATTTAACAATACCTAACTATATCATCTGAGAATTTCAACAAGCCCCCATTGAAAAATCAATTCCACAACATGGCATGACTGCTTACCTTTTATATTTTTATTTTGAAGAAATTAAAAAATTTTCATTGAGTACGACTTCTTTTACGAAATAATCAAGACTTTTACCCCTTTCCCAGTTTCAAGACAATCTCGATTCCAACTTTTTGAGAATACACTCAACTCTTCAACACCTCGATCCATCTTGACCAAACTGAACAGGTCATATTTGGTCATCAACTAATCCTATAATGCGAAGTTTCACCTTTCTAGGTCGATTTGATGAAGAGAAGATTCATGAAATTTTTTTGCAGTAATTTCCCCTCAAAAGCCGTTTTTTCCTCCAACTCCCCTCCAAATTCACTTGAGAAGCTAAAATCAGAGTAAGTTGGCCACTTGAGCTCATTTTATCATATAACATAGCAATAAAAAATTTTCGACCTCTCGTGTACCCCCACCAAAATTTCAGGTCAGTAACCCCTTCTCTCCACTTCAACATCGTATAGAGGCGAATTGAGATTATTGTATAATTCTCATTCCCAATAATAATATGAGTTCATATTAATCATATTATTATTATCACTTGCCAGTAGGTACTAAAAAAATAGATACTTACCTACTAATCAGCACATGTATTTTTTATTAATCGGTCGACATTTTTCAGGGAAACAGAAAAAATTATGATGAATTTTTTGCGGTGGGGGAAGAGACAGAAAACAATAACGAGAATGATTCTCACATTTTTACGAATTTGAAGTTCCTCAAGCTCTACACAAATTTTGATAATCGGCCATTTTGGATCCATTTTGATACAAATTTAAGCGGTCATATTATAGTCACCAACTAACCCCACACACACACAAAGTTTGACCTCTTTAACTTGATTTAGTGGGGAGATATAGAAGATTCAAGAAATTTCATGACTCAAAACTTCCTCAAAAAGCCATTTTTTGCTCTAACTCCTCTCAATATGCACTTAGGAAGCTGAAATTTGGATATGTTAGTGTCTGCGACACACTCTTTCATATGAGATCAAAAACAAAAAATCTGAGCTAATTACATTTTTCCAACCCTCCGCCATTTTGAAATTTATCGAAAAAACAAAAAAAACACTTTTGCTCATTTTTAAGAAGAGACCCTCACCGAATTTTGAGTGAATTTTATCAACACCCTCTGGCGCTACACGTGGAACACAAAAAACAAAATTTCCTCAAAAACAGGTTTTACTCTAACTCTCCTCAAAATGCACTTAAAAAACTGAAATTTGGATATGTTAGTGTCCGTGACTCACTCTTTCATATGAGATAAAAAATGAAAAATTTGTTCGATGTGCTCCTTCTTCAGCCCCCGTCAAAATTTGAGTGATCCGCCATTTTGAATTTTATCGAAAAAACAAAAAAATTGTCCTTCGCATTTTCAAGAAGAGGCTCTCATCAAATTTTGAGCGTATTTAGTGAATTCCCGCTCGTGCTACGCGTGGGAAAAAAATATATGTATATACCAAAAAGTTGGACATTTGCCAGATGATTACAAATGGTCTGAAATGCCAAGATTTGAAAACCCTACCCTCCCCCGACCTTCCCTTCCCAAATCAGATAGGCTATAATAGCTATTGTTTTTAAGTTAAAAACTCAGCTAAAAAAGGTCAATTTCAATCATCGTCCTTTTCCTTTGAGGTAAGCTTTTAGAGAGGTGTAAGTTTATTGGGTAAATATCTATCTTGGAATATTTTTTATTGTATTATATTTTCGAATGGAGGCTTCTTGAGATAGGTAAAGATCAAAAATCGCTTTTTAAGGCGTACTAAGAGGCTTATCCTATGGTTAGCTTCATATCTGGAAGAAAGAAGCAGTATTATATCTTTGGGATCCTTACTCACAAATAATCTACAGGTCAACTTATGAGCAATTATTCACAGGTACCAATGAATTAATTTTTTATACTCTGTACACTCATATCAGCAACATGGTAAGATAATAATGAATTTCAGACGCGAATTTTCTATTACTTTAGAACACGAAACATATAATATATTATGCTGTAATTCAAAAAAAAATATAACAACGAGCACATATTAACTTTACACAAAAAATAAATCCACAGGTGTATACTTCATCTCGATATCAAAAAGCATCAATGACTTTTTCTGTTGATTTCTCAAATAAAATATTTAACTCGGGTTTTAAATTCCTTCGAATATTCCAAACTAAAAAAAAAAAAAAAAACTCGATTATTATATACCATCTATAATTCTATATAATTTATCCGATTAGATAGATGGAATAGTTGTTCAACGAAGATTCGCTTCAAAAAACTAATGTTCATTAAACCGCAAATATAAAAAGTGGTTTTCGCCATTGCTGACGCGTTACAATGTCCGATGACGTCCGTACTAACAAATACTTTTGGCGAAGCCTTCTACGCGTTGCACATCGGAAAACATCAACGTGTAATTATACGATACCTATCTATGACGCGATGAAAGAAAGAAAAAATTAATATTCTATTTTCGATTTCGATATACAAGCGTAATTTAAATTCGTTCAATCTTCACCTGACCATTTTGAAGACCTCGTTGTCAGCAAATTTTGTTTCGCAATTACACGCCTCGCGAATAATTGAAAAACAGTTAGCGTTGAGAACGCTACAAGAATAAGTATTTTTAACTTTCCATTATTGAATATTTTTTAAACGGAGTATTTATAGCATCACGTAACCATTACTCTACAAATAATATTACTAGAGAGTGAAAAAACGAGTGTTATTATGTCACAAACCCTTCGCAACAGGGTCACTTTGTGGTCAAGCAAGGGTAACGATGCCTCTTAAGTTATAATGTAGACGTGGGGCGGTGTAACTTACGCAGTATGAATATGCATTAAGGTTTGACTTCGGTGACAATGCCGACACGCGCATCCAATGAAATTTCAATAATAGCAACTGATGGGTCATTAGAAGTTTACGATATTTTCTCTAATCTTACAATAAGCTTTGAAAAAACTTGTAAACGATAACTTTTTGTTTTTTTTTCTAAAGTAAACAATATTTATAGGGCCTATAAGAAACGATTCTTCGAAAATTTATGACACATACAAAAAAAAAAATAGGTACATACGCATAGTAAGTGTACACTGTACATTCAAGATTAGGAACAGAATAACAGAAAAACTTAAGCTAAGAGAAGTAATCCCAGCCCAAAAATTTTTCAACCTAAATATACATATCGTAGTTTAATTCACTAACCACTATAAAATTGTTTACCTCTGGAAAATTTTAATGATATGTCGCTATGTCCCTGTAATACTAAGTAAGTATTCCATGAATCTGTCATTTATTTTTTCAACCAACTACTTTGCAATAAAAACATATTTTAAAATTCATAAAAAAATTCCATATTTTTCTACGATGTGTAAATTAAAAACAAAATCGTAAGCATCCATGCCAAGCTGAATTTTCAAAGGAGACAGGCTCAAACTTGTAGATAATGCTATTAATGCTATGCTTTAATAAGTTATTAATTAGTGTAAATGATTTGCAAGAACAAACTAAATCGTACATACCTAAAATGAAGTATCTGCTTTATTGAAAATTTTCTAAAATAACTTAAAAATCGCAAAATTAATTTAAAAAAAAAAAACAATTATTATTCACAAAATTAATTAATTTTTGGCCAACTTTCATTAGGAATAACTCTTTAAATTTAATTAAATGATTTTTTTTACTTTGGCTTTCACTATTATCTTTTGAATGAACAAGAGCGTACTATTCTATTATTGAATTTTAAATTAATTAATTTTAATAATCGCTGGATGTGCCCGAAGTTTGCCAAAATTACTCTTTTTCGCTATCTTATATAATTTAAAGAAAATAAATTTATTTAATAATATCTGGACAACTCGACATAATGCAAATCTAAAATGAATAAGAAGACCAATAAATCAAGCTGGAAAGCAAACTTTGAAGCAATTATTGATAGTGATAATGGAACTTTTTTCCTGAGGGAGGGAAGCGGGTGGGAGTCGTAAAATGAGTAATCAATAATTCCTCAATGAAAACCACGCGTATTCTTCTTGATATATTCGCACAAATAACCTCTATACAATTCCAAGCAATTTCCATTATACTTAGTGAAGTGGGGAACTCTCAGCATTTGAGTTGATACGTTTGATTTTTTCATCTCTTTTCAGACAGTAGCACACTGCAGCTAAATCAGCCTATTTTAATTTTTAAGGCTTTCTACATACATATAATTTTTTTCAGCCTACCTGGTTTGGGAAAGGAAGGTCGGGGTCTTCAAATCTTTGCGTTTCAGACCATTTGTAATCATCTGGCAAATGTCCAACTTTTTGGTATATATATACTTTTTCCCCCACGCGTAGTGCGGGCGGGAATTGATGAAATTTGCTCAAAACTTGGTGAGAGACTGTAATTAGACATTTAACAAAATGAGTTTTTTTGTTTTTCGAAAAAAATTCAAAATGGCGGATCACTCAAATTTTGAGGGGAACTGGAGACGAGGCAAATACCTCAATTTTTTTGTTTTTGATCTCATACAAAGGAGTGAGTCATGGACACCAACATATTCAAATTTCAGCTTTCGAAGTGCATTTAGAGGGAAATTAGAGCAAAAAGGGATTTTTGAGAAAGTTTTGAGTCATAAAATTTCTCGAATCTTCCATATCTTCTTACCAAATAAACCTAGAAAAGTCAAACTTTGAGGGTACGGTTAGTTAGTGACCAGAATATGACTTCTTGAATTTGCGTCAAAATTGATACAAAATGGCGGTTTATCAAAATTTGAGTAGAGCTTGAGGAGCCTCAAATTAGTTAAAATGTAATTAATATAAACTCATATGATTATTGGGAATAAGGAGTATACTATATCCTCAATTCACCTCCATACATGATGTTGTGAGGGGAGAGGGAGGAGTTATCGAACTTAAAATGTAATGGAGGTACACGAGAGGTCGAAAATTTTTTATTGCTAAGTTATATGATAAAATCAGCTCAAGTGGCCAACTTATTCTGATTTTAGCTCCCAAGTGAATTTGTAGGAGAGTTGGAGCAAAAAACGACTTTTGGAGGGGAAATTGCCGCAGGAAATTTCATGAATCATCCATATCTCATTACCGCACATCGGCCTAGAAGGGTCAAACTTCGTGTGTATGATTAGTTAATGACCAGAATATGACGTATTTAATTTGAGTCAAAATGAATCTAAAATGGCAGATCATCAAGATTTGAAGATGATTTGACGATCCTCGAATAGTTATAATTTGAGAAGTATGTGTTAATCTGTTCATATTATTATTTCATGGTAAGAAATACTACGTTTGTTCCGAATTCAACTTCTTAAGTGGTTTTGGAAGGGATAGGGTAGGGGTTTTCAGACTTGGTATTGGGTGTGAAGGGTTAAGCAAGGTTATTACCGAATCATAACAAGACCCAGTTAAAAACTCAGCTCAGCAATGCGGCATGGCTACTTACGTTATTTATTTATTTATTTTCTTTTATTTTGAAAAATTTGTATTAAAGTTCTTCTTCCAGAATTGATAAAAATAACAAAAAATTTTCCAAAAACGAAAAGTCACAGAAATAAATAATTACAACGATTTAAAAAATACATATCGGATTTTTCGTTGTTATTTTTGTTTTTGTTTACTTTTTATCACAAAATATATGTAGATAGGTATTCTTTTCACTTTCTTACGAATATTTCTTAAAAAAAAAAAAAAAAAATGACATCACCAGTTTATTTATATTTCAGTGGTTTCCACTGGTCGCTGTTTGCATTAAAAAAAAAAAAAAAAAAAAAACTGTTTTAAAACCCCAGATGTGGGATCACCAACATAGCATAAAAAAGTTGAAAAATCGTCATATAACTATAAATGATCTGAAACGCAATAATATGAAGACCCACTCCCCTCCATTTTCTTTTCAAAGCACACTGCAATAGTTACCGTTTTCATTGAAAACTCAGCTAAAAACAAAAAAATAAAATCACCAGCTCCACAATCGAATAAAGATGTTCCTCAACGCCAAGTCGTCGCAACAAGTTCCAATAACCTCACCACATACAAATTATTCATCCGATGGTATTCAAATAAACGACCAAAACTAAACTTAGCGCCAAGTTTACTTCCTATACATCCCAAACCTATCGACTCCGCGAATCCGGTTTATCTACCTAAACTACACCACTCGCGAACAATTTCCTGTAATATTTTGGCGCGAAAAGTACCCATGTTAGTCATCACTGCGGAACCAGTTTGTTGTTATGTGTACAATTACGTTATTAAGAGGGGATCTCCTACGAAGGTCGTAACATACTACCGGCCTCATCGATGTTAGGCGATCATTCAAAACGAAAAGTACAAGTATTAGTATATGATTAAAGGCCGAGGCCAACGGGCAGTCGGGTGATAATCGGTTTCGTAAAAATTTCCGAATTCGTGTGTATTTTCGTAATTAATATTCGCGAATTTCGAAGATTGTTTTTCGTGTTTTCGTAGACAATTTCAAGTTTTAGTTGACAATTTATTATACCCTTCTTACGGTAAGTTTTAACACGTTTAAGCGTAATTTTAAGTTCAGCCAAATTTCGGTGTAAACGATGAAAGGGTTGAAAAGCGAGGAGAATGACCTTAATGTCCGCATTTTATACAAATTATTCAGGAAGTTACCGGCATTACACTTTGTATAGCTAACGTAAGTTTTCTAATAAGTACCTTCCCTTATATAGTACGTGATTTCGTTTAGATGGTTATCTTATCAGGTACGAGTTTTATTTTGGGAATTCCAGAAACATTAGTCATTTTTTTCTCGCAATATCATTAATTCGAAGTATACAGCCAAGAAATAACGATGTAGTTCGAGCCTGAAATAAATCTATGTTTCGGAGGGAAACAAGGGAATATATTGAGGTTATAAAAAACTACCTGAAATATTGGCAAATATTTCTATGAATTATTAGCTCCTTTCATTTTCAACTTTGGTCCATTATTTTCGATATTTCATAAACGAGTTTTTCAAATGGAAAATTATTAACATTAAACAATGATAAAAACATTTCAACAATTATTTATCAAGCTAATCTCTCAAACTGAATGAATTCCTCTTGAAAAAAAAATTCTTAAAAATTTCCTCGACCATATTTGGTATATAAATACAATTTGAACTTTGACGTAAAATCTCGCCAGACATGTTGGTTTTTAATTCTGCTACATTATAGTTATCATGAAAAAAATAATCTCGATGGAATTTCTATCTCGCTAATATTTTATTTTCCCCATTTCGTGTGAAATGTTTTCTTCCTTATCACATCCAATTAATTTTTACGCAATGCGTGCAACATATTTTTACATTTCGTAATATGTATGGCTAATAAATTGATAAATAAGAATATTAAAATATTATTACACTGGTGCGATTAAAAAAGACAGAATACGAGAGTAAAGATTGATACATTGTTACAGGTTAAATCAATTTCACAGTCATGTTGACGACCCTACAATGTATTTTTCAGATATACTCGTAATTAGGTATCTCTTGTCTCCTTCTCGTATTAAAATGAGATAACTAAGTTGTTTTCGATATCTTATTAATACGAGTCCGCCGGCAATAAATTTAAATTATGTGATCAAGATATTGGCCTGTGTTAGCCATTTTAAGTACAGTATAAAGTTCTCATGTATCGCTGAAAAATTCAAAGAAAAAGCATGACGTTGGATGCACTTTCATGGAATTCCTTTTACCTAAACTTAACCTTACCTTGCATTAAAGGTACGAGTAGATGATATACTTTGGATATACTATGAGACCTTGGTATTCAACGTAATACTTATTATTCCGCTATTTCATTAATTCTTTTTACTATTGTCACGATATGGATAGGTTACGTTTTCTTATTATTATTTTATTACTCGTATGATGTGGTTGGCGTTTACTTTTCGTCACTTAATCGATGATAATAATGGATATATAATTATTATATACCTGAATGAGGTATTACACTTGTTTTTGATTATCGTAAAATTTTTTCTTTCAGTATGGGATTTACTTGATTATAAATTACCACAATTTACTGTAATGGTGGGAAAATCCAACGCCATATTTATATTGTCAATAATTTATTTTTTGAACGAGGAATGGAGGGGGAGGAGGGGGTGGGTAACTAAATTTTAAGGAAAACTAGCAGTTGAAAAAATTATCTAATGCTTATAATGCATAAATGTTCACTGTATATTACATATTGTGATTCACTTCTCCCTAATGGGTCTCCGTTGCTTTGAGTAGCATATGCAAAATTAATTATTGAGAATTAATAGAAAATTTAATAAAGCAATAAAAAATATACACATGTATTAACCCTTCATTAACCCTTAAATGACACACATGGGCGAAAATCATCCACCATGTGCCTTTTCATGCAGCGTAGGCAATACGCAACTACCTTCAGGTTTGAACGCAACCGCCTGAAGAAGCGCTTCGCCTGTGAGCACGAAAACGTGATATGCGTCCTATTCATACCATGGATGATTGGTGGGGGGAGGAAAGGAAGCAAAAATTTCGATTTTTTTTTTCTCTAAAAATATAAGCATTGAAAAATTTTTTAATTAATATTTTTGCAAAATAAAATTTTTGATATATTTCAATAGAGACTTCTCACAGTAAACGAAATTTATCAATTCGAAAATTTTATATTAAATAGTTGATTTTTTTCAACACTTCGTACAGGAATTGAAACAATTAATGAAAAAGTGGTAATTTTAATTGATCGTGCGCATGAAGTTAAATTATTTAACAAAAAATTATTATTGTTAAAAATTATAATTGAAGAAATAAAATTAATTGAACTAAAAATTGACGATGAACCATTCAAATGTAAAGAAAAAATAATAAAATTTAAAGTAATAAAATTTTGGAATTTATTGAAGCTTCTGATTTAGCAAATAAAAACCCTCTGCTTCAAAATTTTCTACTTGATTTGATATAGATTTCATTGTTAGATTTTTTATCTCATTTATTCTTTACAAACAGTGTGCACCTCGTTTCCCAACCTTTAAAAATTTGAATTAGCTCACTGACTGAAATGAAACGCAATAAACTTGTAATTTAATAAGGTTCAGTTTTTTTTTCAATTTTAAAACAAATGAAGCCGAACGAAGAAAATTTTTTTGGCTTCGGGTTCAGCTTCTAATGAAAAAAAGAATTTAGCTTCGGTCAAAATTCTACTAAATTTGGCTTAAAGATTCAGATTTGGATTCAGCTTCGCAATCCTGACGTTGCTGCTGATATACCTACATCACAGCCGGTTTTAGGGGTGGGGGAGGGGTGGGTTGGGTGTCTAACGACCCAAGAGTTTCTTTTTAGGTGTTTTTAAAAAAAAAAAAAAAATTACAAATGTAACGAGTAGAAATAACACCAACACTTTTTTTTGGTATATATCGACTTTTTGGTAATTTTAAACAGCTTTTTATTTTACCTACTTGACTTTAAAGACTGAACCTTCTTTCCCTAAGCAGTGATTCTAAAACCGGCACTGGTTTATGTGATTACTTTAACTATGCTAATTGATCACCCAAGACAGACTCTCATGTTCTAGTGGCCTCAACTACATTTGAATAGAAGAATTGCTAAAAAAAAATTATCGCTGAGGGAAAAAATGTTATTTTTTCACATAAATTGCTTTTAAATGATTTCTTGATACATAGACACATCGAAGGGGCAAAGGGGAGGGGGCAAATAACCATCGGTCAACTTCTTTTTCAAAATTAGAATTGAAATAAAGAATTTGTGAATATGTAGGAATTGGAAAAAATAACCACTGAATTGGCAATTTCTCTTTCTTTGCTTTCTTTTAAAAGTCTTCGGTAGGTTCTCTGACTTATTACCTACCTATCTACATGTATAAGATTTGAAACTATAGTCAACTTTAGATTGAGTTCATTAGGATATAATTTCCAAAAAAAAAAAAATGTTTACCTGACTCGTCATTAATCTGAAAAAAAAAATGTATAATTACGATAATAAAATTACTTCTAAATAAGGAATGAAAAAATTATATCGAAAAAAAAAAACTTATTTACTTTCCCACTCTTCTAATTCATATCGCAAAAAATAGTCTTTCGCCACGTCTCTGGATCCACCTGTTTATTTTCCATTAAATTCGAATGTTTTGCTCGTTACTCGAAATCACATACATTTTAATTTCGATAACACAGCAATTACGAAAAACGGTTCATTTATTTCGCAGATTATTCCAACAGGGTGACGGTGAAGTTCATCGTTATCGATAAGAATTCAAATTCTTCGTATAGCATATGTATATGCACTTCGACGTCGCTCAGTTCTCAGTCTCGGTCGTACTCTACGTAAAATGTACCTTCCTCTAAGTGACGAAGTCTAGAGTGATATTTTCGTCATTATTGATTTTGCAATCTAATAAAATTACGACGCTCGAGGTTTATTTATGATGGAAGCGACGAATAAAGATTAGCTACATAAAGCTGAAGGTAACCTTCACATTGAAAAGCATCTCGTACTTGATATTCGTTATTACCATACTATACGATAGAGATAAGAGAAAAAAACCTTTTGCATCGTAAATATTAGTAGGTAGGTCATTGTTTACCGATTTCCTTTCGCCTATTCAGAGGGCGAATAAATTTCCGAGATATACGAATGTTATTTCGATAACATCATATATAACCCAAGTACGTAAATGCGAGTCGACAGGGTCTAGTGGAAATACGTAAAAACTAACGCCATTTTATAAAGAGCCCGCATCCTAACGCCGCAAAAAATAGGCAAATAAGTAGTCTCTGTTTCTTTTGGAAAATTATTCTAAGCATATGTCAGACGAAGGTGAAAAAAAACCACAACCGCCAATTTTTTTGGCCGACTTGGTAAAATCGAGGAAAACACGAACTCTATGCTCGTTCGAATCCGCTTATAAGTGTATAATACAATTCGGACCCGATACTTTATTCGGTTCAAGGTGAGCGTATCAGTCTGCATAGTTTAAACCATAAAGGAAAGCAGATCGTACTAACTCGACCTGTACAAAAAACTTCCTCATTAGGTGACCATCTCTTATCATCGTTAATTTACGTACACTTCGTAGATTCGCGATTAAGTGATATTGAATAAGGTAGTTGAGAAAGAGGTGTTGGTGAATTATCGCCAATATTGGTACACAATGGCCATTAACGCGCGTAGGACGAATTTAAACTTCCTGCAAAATATTCGAATAATGTCGTGCGCGGTTGTTATCGAATGCGTGTCATTGTCATATCGTTTGACAAACATATTGCGATTAAGAAAACGAAATTTTTCTCGTTCAATTGGAATCATTGTATTAAAAGACGTCAATGCTTAATTCGATTTTTTTTTGTATTCGAGTAACGCGTAGTTACCCGGTGAAACCATTATATTCGGCTAACACATGCTTCCGCGTTCTTTACACTAAAAAAGTCTATGTGGTAGTAATACAAAAAAAATAACATCTAATTAAACAAATTGTTATAATTTTTTAGCTGAGTTTTTAGCTTAAAAATTCTACTTGATTTGAAAAGAGGTTCGGAGGAGGGTGGGTCTTCCAATCTTTGTATTTCTACCCATTTGCAATCATCTAGCAAATGCCCAATTTTTTGGAATATATATGTATATATTTTTTTTAGCTCACACGTAAACGTCGGCAAGTACTTATGAAATTCGATCAAACCTTGGTGAGAGACTCTTAGAAAAACGACAAAATTGCTTTTTTTTTTGATAAAATTCAAAATGGTGGATCACTAAAATTTTGAGGGGAGCTGGAGAAGGGGCAAATAGCTCAAATTTTTCGTTTTTGATCTCACATACAAGAGTGAATCACGTACACTAACAAATCCAAATTTCAACTTCTTAAGTTCATTTGGAAGAGAGTTTGAGCACAAACGGTTTTTTTTGAATGAAAAATTGCAAAGTAGTTCGCGCTCTGGCGGAAGTTTGACGAAATGATGAAAACATGATACAGTACATTGTCTTTTATGGGAGATTTTGTGTTTTTTGGAAATATCGTAAAAACGGTGGAGTTTTAGAAAAAATTAATATATTCGAATTTACAGAACATGAAATTTCCTATTAAATGGTGTAAGAGATTCATGTTGCATCTGTCAGGAGTAAATTCCAAAATAAATTTACCAAAAATTAGCTGATAAAGTTATTCACAATATCATAGGTTGGTGTGCTCATCAATTTTTTTTATATGAATATTGTATGATTTAAGATGCTGTTAGAAATATCCGAAGTATTGTGATTTTGATTGTGATAAATAGAAATTGGGTCGAAATGTATAAATTTCCTATTAAAATAATGTAAAAATGATGAGCACACCAATCTATGATATTGTTAATAAATAATAAATTGATCAGTTGATTTTTGGTAAATTTATTTTGGCATTTACTCGTGACAAATGTAACGTAAATGAAAACTTTTTGCACCATTTAATGGGAAATTTCATATTCTATAAATTCGATTGCATTAATTTTTTTTTAAAACTCCACCATTTTCACGATATTTCCAAAAAACGCAAAATCTCCCATAAGAGACAATGTATCGTATCATATTTTCATTATCAATCGTCCAATATTTTACCTACATCGACACTAGCGCACCATACCCACTTGCACTACAAATTCACAAAATCATCACCCCACGCGCAGTTTCACGAAATTCGCTCAAAACTTGGTGGGAGACTCTTTCATAAAAATACGACAAAAGTACTTCTTTATTTTTCCGTTAAAATTAAAAATGGCGGATCACTCAAATTTTGAGGGGGGCTGGGGGAAGGGGAAATAACTCAAAATCTTCATTTTTGATTTCATATGAAAGTGTGAGTCACGGACATCAACATAACCAAATTTCAGTTCTCTAAGTGCATTTTGAAGGGAGTTAGAGCAAAAAACGACTTTTTGAGGAAATTGAATGAAATTCATAAAATCTTTTCCCCCACGTCCAGTTTCATGAAATTCGTTCAAAACTTGTGAGAGACTATTCCATAAAATGCGACAAAAGTACTTTTTTGTTTTTCCGTTAAAATCAAAAATGGCGGATTACTCAAATTTTGAGGGGGGCTGGGGGAACGGAAAATAACTCAAAATCTTCATTTTTGATTTCATATGAAAGAGTGAGTCACGGACATCAACATAACCAAATTTCAGCTCTCTAAGTGCATTTTGAAGGGAGTTGGAACAAAAAACGACTTTTTGAGGACGTTTTGAGTTATGAAATTTCTAAAATCTTCCATTTCTCCTTACCAAATCAACGTAAAAAGGTCGAACTTTGTGTGTGGGGTTAGTTGATGACCAGAATATGAACTCTTGAATTTGGGTAAAAATAGATACAAAATGGAGGATTATTAAAATTTGAGTAGAGCTTAAGGAGCCTCAAATAGTAAAAATGTAATTAATATGAACTCATATGATTATTGTGGATAAGAAATGAACAATAACCCCAATTTACCTCCATACATGATGTTGGAGAGAAGAAGGAAGGGTTATCGACTTGAAAATGTGGTGCGGTTATACGAGATGTCGAAATTTTTGTATTACGGTGTCATATTTGTTCTAATAAGGTAGGGTGTGGTCTGCTGCCATTAAGGGTTTAGCAACGTTATTTGCAAACCTGAACAAGCTCTAGTTAAACACTCAGCTCCAGTAATGCGGCATGGCTGCTTATGTTGAAAGCAGTTCATACGATAATTTAATTAAGTATCGAACATAAGGAGATAGATAAGTTTATAAAGTTTTGTTGTATTACTTTGTATACGAAGAGGTAGATGACCACCATATAAATTTCATAACTACATCACGTAAAACATGTACGCACATTGTATGCACTTAACTAATTATCCACGTTGCGTTGAACACAAAAAATGCATTTCTTATCAAATAATATAAACCACCGATTAGAATATTCCTATTTCCTATATAATACAAGTTTCTCTGTATTAAAAAAAACAAGGGCACGCAAACACAAAGTAAGCCTATTAGTGTGTTAAAAATTTTTAACCAAGGTCATTCCCGAAAATATACGCAGCTTCTTAAAAAATACGAAATAATTATATTATTTTTTCGCAAAATTTAATAACCCTGGACATAATGTTCTGAATTTAGAAAAATAAAATCATAAAAAAAAATTAGTATTCGCAATTCCAAACGAGTAAAGAGTAAATATTTATTACGAAAATTTATACGTTTAATTGTTCGCCTCAACGTGGTAAATCATTATACGAATAATTACGATCTCATTAACGTCAACTGTGACGAGAAATCATCCAGGTAAATTCTTTATTCATGTACTCATAGTATGAGATTTCATTGTCTGAATATTTGACTCAGGAAGAACCTTTCGCGGGTATATAAATACGAGTAACATTTACAAAAAATATACGCGAGATCTCAGGTGTCGATATAGATTCGACGTTCGCTTTCCCCTTCGATAGACTTAATTATTCATAAACATAAACTAACGTTACATTAGTACTGGATGACAAATAGAATTTTTAAGAGCATTTAAGGTATCCTCGAGAGTTCCCAATAGCGTTATAAGCTATCACTAGGATAGTATAATTTAACGTAAATGCCTTTGGGTTAAACATCGAATAAGTAACGGCTTGACTTATCTGTGACAAATTTCTTCGCTTGAAAAGTTGAATGTGACAATTGAAAAGTTGATGAATAATTTAAATTCCTACAATTCATACCCGTTTTAGAGCGTTTTCGTTTCAGCCTCGAAGACAATTTCACCGATTATCTGGTACGTTGATGTTGCAACTCGATTATTCCACATTAAAATTTTCGAACAAACAGAAAACAAAATGAATTCTGTAGAATGTTGTTATTCAAATTTTCACTTCTATGCTATGAAAAATTTTTGGCTGAATTTCGCGTAAAACTAGTTAACAAAGAAGACCTTGATTTAATAAATATTTCTTAAACGTTATAGTAATTACTGGGGTAGAATTAAGGTGATTTGGAGTGCGCAGCTATTAACCATTCAAGGTTTCCAAATTTTTTCAGCAATTTTTTTAATCACTTCTACGCTTTTTCTCAATAGCGTTTTTTGAATATTATTATTACGTTCGTGGAAAATTTTTCACTTTGTCGTGTGATCAAGATTTTTTTAGGTGAATTTTAAATTTAAAAAAAATAGCTATTACAGATAACTTGATTTGGAAAAGAGAAGTCGTGGAAGGGGAATCTTCAAATCTTCGCGTAATCATATAGCAATTTTCATTTTTTTTTATTATATATATTTTTTCCTTAGCGTGTTACGCCAGCAAGTATGCATGATAATCGTTGAAAATTTGATGAGAGACTCGTTGGAAAAATAAGCAAATATACTATTTTGATTCGCCTCAAAATTACAGTTTACTCATTTACTCAAATTTTGGAGTGGACCTGAAAGGAGGCAAATGAATTAAATTTGTGACATGAAATACTTTCAGTAAGCAATACTGTACAGAAATTGAGTAACATCCATTAAATAATTTCAATATAAAATATAATAAAAAAGTAGTAATTATAATAGATCATGTATATAAAGTTGAATTATTAAAAAAATATATATAATTATTATTAGAAGGATAAAAACAACTTTCGGGTCCAGAAGTTTCCTGAGTAAGAAAAAAGAAAAAATAATTGAAGAAATGGAATTAATTGAACTAAAATTGATGATAAACCATTTAAATGTAAAGAAAAAATAGAAGAATATAAAGTAATATGATGCCAGTACGAATAATTTAATGAGTAAAAAAAAAATCAAAAATTGAATTAATTAGTATTTTTTCTGTTTTTTTTTTTTTTTTATAGCAAATCCTGATAAAAGAACTGTAACATCTGGAATGTTGCGTGAAGCACAAAAATTTCCAAAGTTTACAGTTTCTACCACCGTGTGTCTTTTATTTAATTATAACGTTTCTAAATTAATTTTTAAAAATTTAGAAAGATACAATACTTTTTATAATTATACTAAATCATTAAGAAGTACCAAGGGCTACAGCTATCCATTTTCTTCAGTCAAAGCCTAAAAATTAGCTATAATGAAGTATTTAAAGAAATTTATGCATAAAAAAACAACGATATTAGGTTCTAAGATTGAAAATTTTCTCTCAAATATTGAAAAAAAATGAATAGGTAAACTTAATGTAAATTGAAACTAATTTCAATTAAGTCCAAGATGCCACAGTATTTTTATTCTTCTTATCATTGTTTAATCGGAAGCCAAAAAAAATCATTTACTTTTCAATCTCTTTTAATTCTTTTTTTTCCAAATTTTTTTCGAATATCGAATTCGATTTCTTTTTCTTTTACAACCTTCAAAATGAGCAACTGAGTTTCGAGAACAACGAATAAAATACGAAACAAATATGAAGAACAAATTTCCAAAATGAACTCAACTGGAGGCTTACAACGTTGCCAAGTCTACTAAGCCTGAAAAATGCACAGCAATATTTTTCACTCTCGTGCCATTTAGTAAATCTCTACAAAGAATTATCGATTTGGTAAACTAATTCGCTAGAATAGGTACTCGGGTGAACGATCATTGTTCATTTATGAACTTCTACCTCGTTAAAAATCGCCCTAAGGTCACCTCATATTCATAAATCATAATCCTTCTACAGAATACATCAATTTCTACTCGCACCTACTCGAATATCATAGAGCACAAATGAGAGTGATTTTTTGCAGTTCATATTTCACAATCGATACTTGTTCGGTTCGTGTAATGAGTAAAATCAGACATACCTAATAGTCTTCGCCTTTATGGCGATTTCGAGTAATTTTAGAATTATCGTAGCGATATTGAAGCTAAAAATAAAACTTTATCGAAATCAACCGCCTTTTCTTCATTCCAAATTCCATGATTCGTTTGAATTACGTTTTTATTTTTACGCAAATAAAATTGTGTTGGATACGAAAATTTTCTTCGTTAAATTCGCTTTACTAATGGAACTTACCTTATGTAATTTGAGATTCGTTCGTATATACTAGAAGGGAACGAATTAATAAACGTTATCTCCTTATGCCATTAATTCCAAGATGCACTTATGCAATAAAATTTCGCATTAATTCCCAATACAAGTTACCTATTTAGAATTTACCGCGAATACAATAAACATCCATTCGTTGATAGCATGTAAATCGTAATATTTCATAATTAGTTGCATACAATTCGCTTCATACAACTGTGCACAATTACGTAGAATTATCCGCTTGAAACTAGTAACGGATACTCCTCGAATTTTAATATGGGTACAAAGTTTAAGTCATAAATTCATCGTATATTAAATATTTCGACGAAGTCATGGTTTACATAATACTCATTGTTATAGTTCGTGTTTCGCGGGCATTCGAGTGAATTTGAAATTTTTATTAAAATACATGTTTACAAATTTCTCGCTGGCTACGTTACGCCTAATGTTTTCATCCGAATAATTATATCGCGTGACGACACAGAAATTGAACGAAGTAAACTGCCAACCGCAAATTCAGACGATATAAGTAGCTTAAATGGCGACGCGATTTTCGCTTTATATGGATTTCAGAAGCCAGCTCCATTAACGCGTTATATCGCAGACCGCCAATTTTCTGATAATTTACTAGAAGGTCATGAAAGTGTATTTCGACAAACGCGTATCTTCACTCAAACAAACAACACCTCCGAATTATGCTTTTGTTTACACTTCCATCGATTCGAGGTCAACGAATGCAGTCGCTTTTACCACCGGCCAATCGATTTCGCGCCCATAATGGCCATAATCAATAGTCACGAATGAAATATCAATTTATAAACTAGACGCCTCAATGTGAGGGTGTTATATGACTTGTGAGTTACAATTATCCCCCACTTTACCCAAAATGCCATCAACAAGGCTTTCTCAAACACGAAAAAAAATTCAACGATGATATTATTCACACAAACTATCGATTCGATGGGTTAAACTGGTTTTATAATGCATATAATTGGCTTATCAACCAATTATAATGTCCATCAGGCTTGCATAAGGAAGAGTGCCCCATGACACGTTTATGTCGACCGTCAATAAGTAAAGTATACCTTATAAACGCGTAAAAGTGAAACATAAACTCGTCGTATTTTATAGTCGAGAAGTTTTTCTCTAAAGGGATTCGAAAATTAATTCGTATAATAAAACACGCGTATAAACGGTGTTACACTCCATTCTTCGCCTAATAATACATCGCATTCTCTAACGAATAACCTACGGAATTGGGTTAATAAACTGTTACCTCGTCGATCATATATCAACAATTTCCCCTCCGCATAATTGCCATACCAATGTACGATTAGCGAACGATTCAACTATTTAAATTTAATGACCATTTAACTTATAAATAACCAATAACAGCTTATAAATAATTTCACCGATACAAATATATTTCTTCGACACCTACTCCGGGTTTATTTTGAACGTCTTGTTGAGTCGATTCTTTTTTCAACGCGATGAATGTGAAGTATGTAATAAATCATACGTATAAATAAATCAATAATTCATAACTGGAGCCGATAAAATTCACCATCTCATGCATAAACGAGTTTTTAACGAAATATCACTTTTAAAAAAGGTAGGCACTTAAGGTGACGAAAATTAAGTACCAAGTGTACTTTGAGGATCGTTTTACACGTATGAACAATTGAATGAAACGTATTTAAAAATATTAACATTTTATTATTGATTAGTGAACTGCAGTCTACAGTTAGGTACGTATTTTTTTCAATGTTAAGTATTTTTTGAAAGGTTTACGATATTAATAAACATATAATAATAATGGGCTTCATCAATTGTTTGAAAAATAAGGAAGTTGCAAAATTCAAAGTCCGATAAAGATTTTTTAAATTACCATAATCATTTTTATTTGTGGGTAAAGTTGATAAATGTTCTTCTAACAACATGTGAGACCAAAATCTATATTCATTAGTCCCAAAAAATCAAAAAAAAAAAACCTCAAAGCGGATGATATTCAAATGCATGTTACGAAGGTAAGAATTAATAACTTTGCCTCTAACTTAGTATCTTCACCCCTGTGACAATCCTTTCCTCGAACAGGTTATCATTTCCGCACCTTAGAGGTCTTTCCTTTTTTATTTTCAGCTCACTATTCCAACGACAATACATTTTTCAAAACACTTTTTTCCTTTTTTTTTTATTATGATAAATTTTGATTAATGAAGAAAATACCTAAAAAGAAAATACTATCCTGCTGATCGAATTTTTAATAAAAAACTTAACTATTATAACCTAGAAACAAATTTGCGGAGTACTTATTTTTCTGATTAACATTATTTTTTCCTTTAATCAATAAATAAATAAAGAGAGAAAGAAAGAAGAAAAAAAACTTTAATACTACCAAATGTATATTGTATATGAATACTGCAATTTTTTTTCAGTTATAGTTGATAACAAAAATTATCTGCATTTTTATCCCTCCATTTTTCACGAAATTATAATTTATTTCTGAAATATCAAAAACAGATAAATATCTTACACAAATAAACTGAGTTTTTAATTTAAAAACGACAGCTATTACAGCCTACCTGATTTGGGAAGGAAGGAAGGAAGGGGGAAGGAAAGAAGAAAGAAAGGGAGGGTCGGTCGGGGAGGGTGAGGTATTCAAATATTTGTTTTTATTTATTTCTACCGCTTAAAAGACAAATTTACTCACAGTAGAGGCTACATGGTACAACTATACAAGGAGCTAAAATGTAGAAAGAATTTTATTTAAACATGTGAATTAAAAAAAATACTGGAACAATAAGAGTATAAGTAGTCTATATTATTATTTTTTTTCATGTTCTTACCGTAAAACAATAAATAAACTGATATACGCACATATCATAGTTTTCATTATTAATCACTTAATCAGGGCTGGGGAACAAAACGTTCTATTCTTTTGTGCAAGAGAGTATGAATTTTATTGTTCCGTTGTGGTTTAGTTCAAGTTAATTTGTTCAGTTTTGTTCTTTTCTATTCTGTTCTGTTTCATTCTATTACATTCTGTTCTGTTCCGTTCCGTTCCGTTCTATTCTATTCTATTCTATACTATTCTATTCTATTGTATTCTACTCTATTCAATTCCATTCTGTTCTGTTCCATTCTATTCAGTTCCATTTAGTTCTGTTCTGTTCGGTTTCGTTCATTACTATTGCCGAGGTTGGTGTTGAACTCGAGATAGAATGAAAACATTTACTTAATAGACAATAAAAAATATGAAAATTTACATAATCATGCATATTTACACATGTCTTCAAAAACTATAAGTTCAAATTTTGATGATGCTATTGTGAGTTTTGGAAAAAAAAAAAAGAGAAAAAAAAGAAAAGACCTATGATACTGCAATATTCATGAAGAGGAGAAACAGTATATTACGCAACAAGGATTAAAAGTGTGTGTTCTCAAGTGCGAAAAGGTACACGAGTTACGTACGCTATTTTTCACAACTGATAACAAATAGGTATAACATTAATAGATGTTTACATTCCTTTTTTTTTGTACTAGTGGTAAAAAGAACTTTTCTACACTAAATTTCAATCATTCTTCAAAAGCTCACTTTACTTCGTAAAATCGATGGTGAAATGGTGTACATTTCATATATCGTCAGTTGTAAAAAAAAACTATTCTGTTCTGTTCTGTTCTGTTCTGTTCCGTTCCGTTCCATTTCGTTCTGTTCAGTTTTGTTTCTGTTAATTTGTTCAAAACATAATTTTGTTCTGTTCTGGTTATCGTTCATTATAAACTAAAATTTTAGCGTTCTGAATCGCTCGTAATGTTCTGTTCATGTTCGCTAGTCCTACAATCAATTACCAACTATACAAATTTTTGTTAAAAATTTAAATCCTAATTTATATTTATATTTTTGCATAGGTATTTTATTCAGCAAAAATTAATACTGAATTATTTTGAAAAAATATTACGAAAAAGAGAATACTCGTATTTTTTTTTTTTCTTTTTCATTGATAAGGAATATTTCAAATTGTATAATATTATTATTTTTATTTCAAAACTTTAAATTCTCTCTTTTTATCTAACGTCATTAGCTGAGTTTTTAATAAAAAATTGCAGTAATTACAGTCCATCTAATTTGGGAAAGAAAGGTAGAGGGACAGGGTCTTCATATCTTTGCGTTTCAGGCCATTTGTATTTACATAAGAGGAAACGTACCGTCGCGACCCTTTTTGTAAAATCCTACAACACGACTTTGTTCTATTCATCATACTGTAATAGAATTCTCTAAGCATACACCTACAGCAATACTTATTTTTCAATATCGAAGTGAATGTCATATTAAGAAATAGTCCCACAAAAATAGGGAATATCTTGACATTCCTAAAATTCACCTCACTGTATTCTATATCTACTCGTATCTTCGAAACTCAACGTAAACGTCTCAAGTCACAGGGCTGCACATGGTATAAATTGAAAGAAAAACGAAGTAAAAATGAAAAAAACCCTAAATTACTGATAAATTTACTGTTTCCTTTTACACTTTCAATTTCTTTGGTCAGCTGAACCGAAACACGATTACGATAATGATACATACATCAAGGTGAAAAATGTATGTATAGAATGTCTATTAATTCCTGTTCTAATCAAAAAACAGTAAATATGGCATTGTATGAGGAAAGCATAGAGATATTGCAATCATTCGTAAAATTACAAATCTCCTAGAAGGCGAGAAGCTCGATTTTATAACGATAGTTCAACTTTCCATTTCACTGAAACATACGAGTCTAGATTAAAAATAATGCCCGATAGGAAACGTTTTAAAAGCATTTTGATTGGCATTTAATCGAAAATATGGTTTTCCCATAACCTACGAAGCTAGCGAAAACACGATTAAACCCATCGATACCATTCGTGCCAAGTATTTCCGTTCATCGTTACCACGTGTAAAATATAAACTCGATGATAAACATACCGGTAACTTTCGTCTGAAAGCGGTAAGCTAACAGGTTGCGGTCGTTTTAGCTCACTTACCTTGAACGAAAACGTACCTACTTGATTTTTGGGCGATACCAATTTAACTCGGTAATTGTACCATTTTCGCGTAAATTGGATACGTCGTCGGACGTAAGCATTTTTTACGTACGCAAACAAAACGATAATCAGAATAACCGACGTTCTGTTTGTGATAGTGCGATACGGTCTATACGGTGATTGTTTTATCGGTTTTCGTTTTCGGACAAATTTAAACGTTATGTCAGAAAGGTAAACATTCAGGGGTTTGTACCTTTTAGTTTCGTCGTTAACCGCAATTTCATTGAAATTCATTGGGCCGTGTGATTGAGCGGTGTTTTCATTATTTTCCATAATATGGTTAGAAAAGCGAGTATAATGGGTTAGACGTTTATCGTAGTGTTTTTAATCACTCGCATGAACACGAAAATATTTTTTTTATTCGCCCGCATTCGTTCATCAGCGATAAATCATGTTACCATTATTGTCAAGCGACTCGTGACTTCATGAAAGTGTAATTGTTTTTGTAGTTTTGCGTAGAAAATGAAAGTTGAACGAAATACGCTCATTTCATATAATCTAAGGCATAAATTCGTGAATTACCAATAATTCAACAACGTTGCATCAGTACAGCTTGTAAATCATTATTCATTGATTACAAATATCCCTTATTGCTCATTATATATAATTTTCACGTCGAATAACATATCAAATCGTTATTTCATTTCTAAAATAATTTTTTTCTTTATTTCTTCATTCGTCAGTTTTTAATATCACTGTCAACAAATTCGAGAAATCAAACGAAATTAACATTGGACATTATTCGTCGAAAAATAATTTAAGCAAATCTCATTACAATTACCTTCGTACGTTCGTTATCGTTAATAGCCAGTTCAGAGTAGTTGTACTAAATAAAAACAAGCCCAAGTAGCTATGTTCTTTTTGTAAAAATAAAATTTACCGGAAATATCCTTTTGATATACCAAAAACACGAAGGTTTTTCCTTGTCAAACTCTATCATTACAAGAACAAAATTAAAATTATAATAAACACGTGTTTACGAATAGAATGGATTTTACATGTTTTTTAAAATGAACTCTGTTTCTACAGTAAAAAGAATTGATTTTTTTTTGCAATTCTAAAACGTTGTGAAAACGTACAATTGGAATCTTTTTGAGCAAACTACATAGATGAAGTACATAACCTATGGTAAAGAAGAAAAAAATGCAGTTTTATAGTTTTTCACATTCATCTCTCTAATTAAATCTCATACATGAGAAATAACTCTAAAGTACTACCATAGGTTCAGCAAAAAAAAAATTCATTTCATTTTCTTTTTTCTTCTTTTTTTTATTATTATTAATTAACGTGCCATTTACAGCAACTTGGCTAGAGTTACGAGATCGGTTGAGGTTAGAGTAGTGGAAAGAGGCCGAAAATACACTTTTCCTAGAAAATTTGTTACAATAAATCCAAAAATTTCTTCGAAAAACGAGTATTTTTTGTACCATCGCATCTGAACAATTCTTCTAGAACTTTGGGACTTGGTTTTTACATCTTTAAAAAAAGTCATTAAGAATTTTTTTAAGTTTAATTCTTTGAATTTAATTCACTTGAATGATTACGAAATTTGAATTATGGTAATGTTTGGAAATTCATATATTTTTTTCGTGAGCTAGCTTCAAAACTAGTAGCCATATCAGTATGGTATTTTTTTTTCTTCAAATTATTCACTCATTATTCATATTTGATAATACACAAAATTTCCTATTTTTTCAAAAAAAAAATAAAATAAAATAAAATAACAAAATAAAATAAAATAAAAATAAAATGATGATAAATGAAAACTTGACTACATTTTCAAAAAATTGTTAGTTAAAGATATTTTCAGTTTTCAGACGACACAATATAACTTTTTGAAAGAAAAAAATTCAAATTACCCAAAAATCAGTTTTTTTGTGAAATTGTCTCATTTAAGAAATTAATATATGAATTGTTTTTCTAAAAATCGATCTGGTTTAACGATGGACAGTTGTAAAATTACCTCAAACATATGTCTGAAAAATTTTTGCTTATAATTTATACCTTTCTAAATACCTGATCAAAGTTTGAAAATTATATAATATTTAAAAAAAAAAATCAACAAATTTATTTTTGGCAATGTGAAAATTTTATACGTCCAAAAGCATACTGTCTTCTCACATGAAAAAAAAAATTACCGATTTTTTCAGCATTTGTGTAGGACATTCGTATGAGTTCCAAAACTATTTTTAATAAATGTGAAAAAGCTTTATTTCGTTCATTTTTGCATTATACGAATTCGTTACTACGGATAAATTGATAGAATTAATTTCTGTTATATCTTAAGAAATACTCAATTTCATCTTCTTAAGATTACAAAAGAATGTTATTATGACTTCTCACTGTTCGTATTAATTCTTCAGAAAGCAGTGGCATAGCTCACAGATATTACCCAAATGCATACGTATTTGCTTCAAGATATTAGACGATTCCAAAATTGTTTCCATAAAAAATAATATTTTCAAGAAATTTGATAAATTTTACCATACCACGCTTCAGCATTGACGAAATGGAAAAAAATTGATTTCTCATCCACGCTAACGAGCAATTTCTACATTTTATAACCAGTGAAATACGAAATTACAACGTTGCCGCTGCCAATGTTAGCATTAGAAAAGAAATGAAGTAAAATTAATTATTCATGATTTTCGCCATCCGAGAACGCCACACTCGAACGACAAAATGTCGTTCTTTATGAGTACAATTTAATTAAATATTTTGTAAGTACATATTATGCAAATACAGCGCTCCGGGTTTTTTTTTCTTCTTTAAAAAAAATTAAATTGCTTAAATTAGTAAAAAATTCGAATATTTAATTAAAAAATACACAAGAAATTTCATTATTGCGCGGGAATAATAAAAATGCGATTTCAAAGGCATTCGAAGGCTGGAAACGCGATTTTTAAAAAATTTTCAGGAATTTCATCAAACATTCGGAATATTTCTTTGACAACGATGGTTTTTCGCTCATCGTGTTCTTTGCACAGTTGAGAAATATTACGAATAAAACAAACGCTTAGGGAAGCTAATTTACACAACGTAAACACTAAATACGATCGAAATAATCACGAAGAAACGAATCCACTAGGTACGCAGCGTTGTACGTTAATTAACGATGACGTTATTCGAGCTCATTACACAGAGCTCAGTTCGCGATGAGATTTTCCTAGATTGCAGATACAAATGATAGAATATCGCCCGTTTCGCGTGCTCAGGGATTCGATTAGTGTAATGACTGCGGTATTTCCGCAATCTCGATGTATTTGACATTTTTACGCGAAATATATTACCCAATCGCACTACTAGCGAAAGGCGAATTATCAACGAAGATTATAAATCCTAATTCCTAACGTACGCGCCACTTCGTAATCAACGAACAAAAGCCGTTAAATTACTCCTAGCCTTAATTACAAGAAGCGAGTAATTCGCGTCGACGAATTATTTAAAATCTATGATTTATGGCGATACGATGGTCGAGATAAGTGCTTATTTAGACGGTTAAAAAATAACACTTATTTACGCGCGACCAACGGTGATAAAAGCGGTCAAAATAAATTCGTTCGAGCGAATTTATCTGCACCGATTATACGATTGCCGCCGTATTATTACCGTCTCGACGGAGTACCATGGTGGTGCGGAAAAAATGAAATTAAAACGCATTCGCATCTAATCACGTGTACTTTTGTTTCTATATGTTTCGCAGATCCACGTCAATAGACGAATTGATAAAGAGAGGAGGGAACCTTGCAAACGCTGATTACACGAGTAGGCGATACTAGATGGCAATGGTCGAAGGTAAGTTAATAATTATTATCATTATTGTAAATAACCTAATTACTCGTAGTATAATTACGTACCATATAGATCTATCACTTGCAACATTTAACCTAAACATCGCGCTCTTTCGTCGTTCATATTTCACCGTACGTTAAACATAATGTGACTATGAGGCGTCTAATGTGTCAAGGATGGGTTTTAAAGGTTAAGGGTAAACGACAGATAGTGGAATCTTCCTTTTTTCCATCGTCTTTATTAAACGTATATTATCATAATTTTATTACTTTAGGCATTCTAAACATATCGTGGGTCATTTTGGCGAATAATTGTTATCACGCCATGTTTCAGTACAGTTCTAGGAAATTATATATCAACAATTTGAAAAATAAATTATTAATCATGGATAGGAAATGCCTACACTAAACGTTATCGCCATGAAACATCTGTTCTCTCTTGGAAAAATCTATAGCAACTCATTCGACAAGAGGAAGTCGTATTACAAGTCACACACGCCTGACATACCAACACCTATTCCAAGGGATCCGAGATACTCCGTAATGCCAATTCTGTGGCAGAGCTACTACTCGGATTAAACATATACCTAATATATTACTGCCCAGCTTTCCAAGGACACTGATACTGATCATTATACATATATGTTTATTTTGCCCAAATATTCTAGATAAACCAAAAATTATCAAAAAACCCCTCACATTCCTACATAAAACACTCTTGTTCTCCAAAGTCTAAAGCCCCGCTGATGGTGTAATAGCCCTGGTAGTTAAAAATGCCCTAAACAAAAAAAAAAAACAAAAAAAATTCTAAATTAATAATAATAAAAAAAAAATTAATAATTAAAAACCATAATAAGAAAAAGTTATACTTGACAAAAAAATAAAATTTAATAAAACTGAATACAGAGAAATTAAATTTAATGATAAAAAAATATTTAAAAAGATACATTCATGGATAGTTTATTGTTGCAGCTAAAATAATGCAGAAAATTGCGAAATAAATTTTTCAACTTTTTCTTTTGGTGAAAATTTGAATTTCAAGGAAATTGTAGATTTAAATAATATTTGGAAGTTCTAAAAAATTCAAAAATAATTTTTATAGCTGAGAGCGTCTTGCGGATAAGAGATTTTATAAGAAATCTAACTATTCAAGATTACAGAATAAAGAAAAAAAAAATGATTAATATTTTTTAAACCAAGGTAACAGCACATATCTATGGCCCACTAGGTATGAGATCAAAGATAAGTGGAATCTTTGACTATATACCTCTAGACCGCACGAACTCATTGTTTAGAATAGCACAAATTTCTGTCGATATCAAGTGAACGCTCTCAGACCAAAATGCGTCTACGCATGCGCGAGTTCAAAGTTATCAATATTATTTCGAGTTTCGAGTATATCTAGATATTTAGCTGCGTGTAAATAAAACGGCTCTGACATAGAAATATAAGCTACGCCCACCGCAACGTTGCTTTAAACAATATTAAAATTCAAAATTATGAGCCACCACCACCGCAACGTTATGCGATCAGCCAAATATCCAGATATTATAGTTAACGTAAGTGACGTTTTGAATTGATTACGAGTCCAACTGGTATCAGCTGTTCCTGTTATCTTTAACTCGCGCATGCGCAGACGCATTTTGGTCTGAGAGCGTTCACTCGATATCGACAGAATTTTTCTCTACAGTTCGAGCGGTCCAGGGGTATATAGTCAAAGGTTGCAATAAGTTTCACTAACATTATAGAAGCAGTGTTGGTATAATCAAGAATTTAAAAATTTGCTACTACTTTTCAAATATGTACAGAGTTATAATAACTGGTCTAGGTTCTGATTGGTCATATGTTATGTGCGTAATGACTAATCATAAGGCTAGAATGTGATAAAATGTAGGTAGTTTAATTTCTACCTTCCTAATGTGATTTAAATCATCAGCTGATTTGTGTTTTCATTTTACGAGTTAGTCGAGGTAATTTACCACATTCCAACTTGCTGATTGGTTGTTACACGCGTGACGTATGACCAATTAGAACATAGAGCAGTCATTATAAATACTCTACACCCCAGAGTGAGTGGAACTGTATTTCCACCAAACTTGAATGAAGTAGCTGACATTCCCAAAACGCAAAGTTCTCTCGAAGTTGTACTTACTATAGGTTCATTGGGATAGCCAGGATTTTGTCAACGGTGGGGAGGGCAAGAACTCCTGAACAAGAAGTAGGTGTTTTTTATCAAATTTTCTGTGGCCTGACATGGAGGGGGGTTGAAAAAAAGCAAGTATTTTTTCATAGGGTATTTTGTAGTGCAGGTAATAACTGAGGTAGCGGATATATATAATAGAAAGACTGGTAACACAAATAATATTTTGGTATCGAAGATAATTATAAAAGTTTTCGACTCATCATTACGAACGCTGGTTACGTAGACCATTTTCACCAAATTCCAACCTATAGACATTTTTATTTCCATGAAGCTTTCAGACTCGCACAAAGACTTTTCAAAGACTCTACAAAGACTACTAAATTTAACTCATGAATTTACACCATACAAAGTAGCATAAAGTGTTCCAGAAAATTCCATGTTATTCGATACAAATTAAATTACCAAATAAGGTCATAAAATCGTAGTCGTTCCTTTTCTAACTTGAAAATTAACATTTTAGAGTATTTCTTGAATTCATCGAAATTCAAAATTCTAAATAATTAGTTATCTGTTTACGTTGAACATTATTGGATTCTTAGGATCGACTCTCTAATCAACATAAATTATTTTAACTAGATAGGAACTAACATAAATCTGTATAAGATCCAAACTTTGTAATGTTACCGAGGCTAGTCTTGAACGTCGGATATATTTCTGGGGTCAAATTTGACTCCAGCTCGTAGTCGGAGTATTAATAATATTCAGTTTTTAGCTTTTGTTGCATCAGTATTCCTCTGACGAAATGTTATTACAGAAAATTCAATTTTTATGAATTGTTTATAAAACAAATTTCTTTTAGACTCAAAAAAGTTATCATAGGAAACGAAAAATCGAAATCTTACTCAATGAATAAAATGCTAGATCGTTTCACAGACTAACAATGAGGGATAGAAAAAAAATTAATACAACACTTTTACGGGAAATTAGGTGTCGAATAATTTCGTATAGGAGTGATTATTTTCTATTTTGCATTACAAGTAAGAAAAATGCTAAAAACTGACTTTTATACAGCTATCGAGTCACTTTACTAAATGAGCTATCCCGCAAGTCCTTTAGATGAACAACAGTCCGAAGGAAGGAAAGTGGTTAACAAAATTTATAAGTAATTTGATGGAGATTACCTGTTACCTGTTGATTTTTACCGTGCCGTATCCTGCAACTGTGGCCAGAGGCACGGGCCTAATATTGCTTAGGGATTAGATTTTGTGGAGGAGATTAGATTTGGTTAAGAAGGAGACAAGTAAAGAAGTGTTTTTGAGTATTGAGGGGAGAGAGTTTGGAAAGTTTAGATGAGTACGTAAGTCGGTGTAATTTTGGCAGGTTGTGAGAATGTGGGAGATTGTGAGGGTGGTATTGCATTGGGAACATTGTGGAGGATCATCTTTGGAGAATATATGACTATGGGTAAGCATTGTGTGCCCAGTGCAAATACGGCATAAGGCAACTTGTATTCGTCTTGGAAGGTTGGAGTTGTCCTGAGATGACAGAGGTGGTCCAAGGTATTCCTTCAAGATGGTAAGGACGTCCGATTTGAAAGCCGGGATGAGAGGCAGGGGACGAATCGTAGTTGAGTCTTTTGCTGCTTGATCGGCGATAATATTACCTTCGAATTGTGAGTGACCAGGCACCCATGCAATTGTGAGGTCCATTTTATTTAGATGAGTCAAATATGTAATAAATTTGGCTAAATGATGTCGTCATTAATTTACTATAGAACTAATTTTTTCGTATCGGTTTCTATAAGTAAGAAAAACGCAAAAAACTGACATAGGAATAATTTTTACCAAGTATACCATTTTCATAATCATTTTACAAATGAATGGTAGGTGATAGGAACAATAGTAGCGTACAGAATTTGCAAGTAATTTGATATCGATGATTTTATCATGAGATTAATTTTCTCGTACCAACTATATTGCAAACGAGAAAATACTTAATAACTGGTTTTTGAGAGATTTAAATTCACCTAGGGAGCCATTCGCAGTGGCTTTGTGCCAGTAATTTTAGTACGTTGTTTGTGTAACTACTCCCGACACCTCTACCGAAAATTAACGCAATTATAATTATTTCGCCAATGAAGTGTCATATCTAAATACGAAATTTGTTTCATTCGTGCGTTAAATTAGAATAAAACGTGAATACCAAATACCTCGTAGTTTTTTATTTACTTGCTAATGTCAACGAAAAACATATGTAACGAGTTAAAGCTTTTTCCACATCGTTTAATAATCCCTTGACGCAAAATTTTATGAAATATGCGAAAAGCTTGCACGTTTTTCTCGCACGAATTTTTTTTCGTACGTTATCTATGCCAGATGCTCGTTTCAACGCGTACGTGTATCTTTAAACGTGCAAGATTTTTCACGCCTGTAAAATGGCCCATTTATATGACGCTATCAAAAACATATGACAAATTTAACCCTCCGAATTGTGGAAAATTATAATTTACTTTCGTAATTGCGTGATATTTCAACTCCTAGGTTGGTGAAAAATAACCGTAATTTTTTTCCACGCCGACAGCGAAGTATAAATTCTTTGTTTAGTTTTAATTAAAGGAGAAAATAATTTTCTAGCCTTTAGCCATCTATAACAATATTATTTTTACTTTTCATCAACATGAAAAATCGTACATTCGGATAAAGAAACTTGCGTAATATACGGACGATAAATTTCGTCGATTAATTGAAAGCGTTTTAAATCTCGCTAATTGCGTATTTTTTCGCAACAAGCGAAAATTTTCAGCTCGATAACGTCATTCGCGTACGTAAGAGGCAAATGAAAAGAGTTATCGTTCGTCGATAATATTACCACGTTGTATGCGTAAGAATGGGAAATTTTACTCGCGATTTGTAATTAATATCGACATCGAGACTAGATTTTGATGGCGGATATGCGATAATTTATTCGAGAATATAATTTTATTAACGCACCTGTTGATGCTGATTTCTTTTCCCTCTTTGAGTTTTCACCTATATTATTCGATTCGAATTCGAATGCCAGTTTACATGGGCGAATTATTTAATGAGACTTTCCGTCGAGAATTAGTGCGCTAGTACGGCGGTGTTTTTCAACGCTTAATTCTCGCATCGAGGTATTTTTATGAAAACTTGTTTGCGCTTTAAATCCGCATAATTGGATTTTATTGCACGATTTATCGCGTTTATTTCAAAGGCGACTCCAGCGAGTTTTCCAAACGTATCTAATTATGTAACCGATTGATATACTGTTATGCTCGAGTTACAGTGATGGCTAAGATTTAAATACACATGTATTACATGATTTTTTTTCTTCAAATGACGCTATGTGTAATTTTATTTATTGGTGACGATTATTACGCAATAGTTGATGTCTTTATAAACATAGATTGAAAGAGATACAATAGGCTACACAATTAAAGTGTAGTTATCGAAATGTGCAAGAATGTAGGTACTACATGACAGGGTTGGGCAAAATCGTTCAAAAAAAGATTCGAATTACGAATCTCGAATCGTTTTCCAGTTTTGAGATTCGAGTACTTTTTCGAATCCTTCAACAAGGTCAATAATATGATTCGAATTTCGAATAACAAATTGTTTAAAAAAGTAGATTCGAATCATGATTAGAATCACATCGAATCGAAATTTTTTTGTTCAACTTTTTTCATGATTTTGAGTCTTACTTTTAATTTTTTGGGTGCATAGTGCATACGGATAGTTGTTATTTTCATGTAGTATTAAAAATTGAAATATATAAATATAATAGTATTTGTGACATCGTAGCTCATTTGAATAACGAATTATTTAAAAAAGTAGATTCGAATCATGATTCGAATCGCATCTAAATTTTTTTTGTTTAGCTTTTTTCGTGATTTTGAGTACTATTTCAGCAATTTGATGAATTTAGCGATTCAAATCATAAAATCACTGAATTCCTTCGAATCTCGTATATTGAAGATATGATTCGATTCGCTGAGTGAATCACTTTTTCGGTTCTTATAAAAATAATTCGAATTACGAATCTCGAATCCATAAAATTCGATTCGAATCGCGATTCGAATTGCCAAATAACTCGAATCGTGCCCAACCCTGCTACATGATAGAAGCTGAAGATCAGTGAAGTACTACACGTGAAATAGATCCAACCACAGTAAAATATTTGAAATTTTTTACTTCTATTTTCTACCATATCCGTCATGAAAATAATCATATAATTTTTTCGCTGTTTTCGTTTGTACCAATCTTTCATCGCTTAAAAAAAAGGCAGAAAATTTAGTAAATTTCGAAGTATTCTTTGTGCATACTGTAGCACATTGTCGTACTTACACGATGTATAAAGCACGAAACAAATAATATGCGAGAGAAAGGGATTATTGTTAGAATGAACAAAACAGGATATCAGTATACAGCGGACATCCACAGTTCCGATTACCATAAATATATGTTAACTAAGGCTAACAATCAGCTCGCAATTAAGTGGTAAGAAATAGATTCAACCTTATGTAGTAATCTACGCAACACTTCATCTACGAGTAACTGTACTATATGGTCAAGCAATCCGCGAATAAACTAACACAATCCCCATTAATTCTTTTTGTTGTGGAAAATTGGATTTTTCTTTGAAGTTCGAATCCTCGTCGATTGCACCTCTGTTTCATAATTTATTTTGAAAACTATGGACGCCAGCGTCAAAATACCTCAGTAATAAAATATTTCTCTCATAGTTTCACACAAAAAAAGCAATTATCATTTTTCGGTAAAGATGATTGAAACTACGTTTAACACCTTTCGAAAATTCCTAACTTAAAATATTCTTCATTAATCAAATTTTTATGATTTTTTTCCAGCATTACTTTAAAATTTAATTTGAATAATGAATAAAATTTTTATTATTTGAATTGATTTTTTTTATTTTTTATTATTAATTGATACCATAATTACTTAAGTTTTTTCGATCACTTAATTTTTTATTTAAATTATTTAAATTAAGTGTTTTCAACCAACTTGAATTCACACCGCACTAAATTTTTTATTTCATGAAGAAGTTTCACATATTCTGAGCCCTCTATTTCATTCCCACCCCTCTTCTTCCCATCCCCTCTTTTCCTATTCTTTGAAGCTGTCTGTAGATATTTAATATGCTCTTCTTTTTCCCCGTACACTCTACATTTTGCTAGTAGAGATCACAATATTAAATAAGTATCCGAATCGCGAATAACGATTCCACACAGAGTGGCTGAACTCTGGCGGATTTTCTTCGAGTTGCAAATCGAGGTGATCAAATATACGCGGCTTATGGAAGAAAAATGAGTTTTTCCAATTTTTAACCAAGAAGGGAGGTTTTACGTAAAATTATGTAAGAACATGAATATAAGATGTTGAAATTCCGCGTCGATTGGTATAAATTTCATCCAAATTCACGCAATAATGATGCTTCTATGGACGCTTGTTTTAATCTATATTCAGCAACATATGAACTTTACACAAACAAATTCTCTCAAAAAAATACGATTGCACTAATTTTAATTTTCATTTTTTAATAGAGAATTTTATCCTCTTTCTAACAGTATATTAACGGATTTTGTAGCTGTAATATTCACGCTGTAATTTTTATTTAAAAGTTGGAAATTCGCTTCTCAAATTTCAAACAGTTGGTTATTGTTAACTACCTTTTTTAATGTTATCTTGTCATCAACAGTTTCATTAAACTGCTCCAAATGGTTTTGTGAAAGATTTTAAGGAGTCTTAGATTAAAAGAAGGGTTCACAAAAGCGTCATTATTGTGTGAATTTGAATGAAATTTATACCAGTGGACGCAAAATTTCAATATCTTCAGCTTATGTTATTACATAATTTTACGTAAATCCTCTTATTTTTGTTAAAAATTGAGAAAACTCATTTTCCTCTTGTAAGCCATGTACATTCCATCGGAGAATATTTACTAACTTCTAATACTGATGGCATCGTACATCCATCGTAGGTGTATCGTTAAAATTCACCAAAGTGTATGGAAATGAAAAAAGAGTAAAAGAATAGTGGGATCGTCAACTTGGACAGCTGGAACCTTTTCATCAATCTTTATCTCATTAAAATCTATTATTTAAGCTTCTTCACATTTTTTTTTTTTTTTTTTTTTCGTTAATTAAGTGATAATATTGTAAAAAATATGAACAATTCAAAATAAGTTGGGGATTGGAGGAAAAATAATAATCTAATCTTCATACGATAAACATTTCATATACAAGCTTCTTTATCTCTTCTGGTATACCAAAAAGAGAGGTCAGTTAGGATTGAAAACAACACCTATTTGATACAAAATTTCATTTAAACTTTTTTCAAATTACCAAAAAATAATAAATAATCGCGTCACCTTGATAACGAAAAATTCCCAACCCCACCACTTTACACCTGCGAGGCTGCGAACCTGCGAGAAACTGGCTGTCAGGTAATCACGACTACAAGTTTGAAAACTTTTCGCAGAGCCGGCTCTCCTCGACGAGTTATTTACCTCGTCAAATTATGCTACCACGATAAAAATCGCGTTTAACATTTACGAAGCGTGGAGTTAGGTTGAATTCGGATAAACGAAAAACTACGTTGGAAATATTAAACTTTTATAAGAATGTAATTTCATCGTAAACTTATTTATCGCCTGTCGTGTTACAGCAGCACCGTCATTTGGTTGGTTTACTGGAAAAGATGGAAGACTCACTGCTTCTTATCGAGGTATCTCAGTACATACGGCACCAAATACCGAAATGGAAGACGCAGATAGGTGAGTAAAATTGGCAACCACTACCAATCATAATCGCATTTATTAAAAGTACCGAACATGGACTTGTCGATATAATCTTCCTGTTTTGTTTTTCGTTAATTTTTTCAATATAAGTTATGAGGAAAATGATTTTTGCTTTTTTTCGTTTTCGTAGAACTGTATTGTAATTTATTTCATCATTCGAATCTATTTAAAATTCTACACTATGTCGATAAATGTTCAGCTGTCTTTTGCATTCTACGTTCGACTGCAGTATATATTTCTCGATAAATTTCTTTTCAAAATAAGTCTCGATCTCATAATAAAAATTCAACCGAATTTAAGAATCTTAATTGAAAGATAAAATGAATTAAACGGCGTTTAATCTACCGAGCATGTTTAATGGGCCGAGGCGCTACACTGATAAAAGGCTTTCCAACGAGAGATTTTAGTCTTAATGGAAACGCGTATACTTATTCGTATTCCCATTCTTCAACGACTCGCTATTTATGGAATAAGTAAAATAAGTTGCCGAAGCGATAGCCTGAAATAATGTGTAGTTTGTCATGAAACAAAGGGGTAGCATAGGCAAGTTTACTAACATTAGATGACAATCTTTCTCAGTCGCGGTATTTACTCTTCTTGTTTTCTCCGAAGACGATTCCCTTCAAGGCGATCTGGCCCTTTTTCAAGTATTACGTTTAAATTTTTTTATTCTTATAAATTTTATGTTGTTCCGAGCTCTGTGTGACTTTATTTCTTCCTCTTGCAATAAATGAAATAAATAAATCGTGATTTTTGACATAGAGAAGAAATTGGAATTGTTGGCAGCACTGGTTTTTACCGGAGCACTGACGACGTTATATTTTATCTTTCTTGTCTATTAATTCGATGTTAGATGTTGCTGATGAAATATATACAGTTTTGTGTTTCGAATTATCGTTTTTAATCTGAGTTCAGAATTCTGGAATCCAACAGGTTATGGGCCCAGGGCACGCATCCCTGCGCCGGGGTAAGCAATTGTTCGTAACTATTAATTTGCTTTTTATGCGCAAAGAAGTAAATGCTTACGTAAGCGCTTCCATATATTAAGTACTATGATAATATAGCGTTATTACGCGTTACATATGCATGCATGCATGAATGAATTAGACTTTCAGTATATGTACATAAATATTTACATCGATCTTCGAATTATCGTTATTATTACTATTAATTGATATTTAGGCCTAAATACGTGCGTAGTAGAAACATATATTTAAAACGTTGGTGCACCTGTGTTAAATTTTGAAGATGGGTACCTATTAGATAAGAGAGATGGAAATTCTGAAAGGTTAGATGTACCTATTTTAGAAATATAGAAAGAAAGCATTTTCTAAAATTTAAATATGGTAGAGCACAATGGTGAACACATGATTTTATGTGCCATTTTCTTTCGTCGTCAAGTTGGCCTTGATATATGCGACGTTAGATGTTTGTCGCCATGCAGATATAAAATTAGAAACGATTAGCGATATAGAATCCTAGAATCTTATCGCAATCCTTTGGCGGCTGCTCGAAATGCGTAGAAATTGATAACCAATAAAACGGAGAAAGAAAACTGCTGGAAGTCGATCGAACCTGATCGTCATTCATTGACTTTTTATGGTTCAGTGCATGAGCATCTTAAAGTTCATTGTGAAATCTTCGTAGTTGTGTATTCGAAAAATAACGTGTTTAAAGATGGAAACCTACATTGATGAAAATTTTACTCATAAATTTCTTGAGGCTTTAGACCTCGATGTAAATGATATTAAATTCGAGACTACAGATGAGTGTATTCGAGCAATCTACGAAAGAGAAAATTTGTATTTCGAGCTTGGTAAGTGATATTACATATTATAGGTAAATTGTGTTCACCTAACCGTCGTAAAAATGGAAACGTGCCTCATGGATTTATTTTAAAATACGCCTACTAGAATCAAGAATTTGAAAGTGTATATTATCAATAATTATTTTTTTTGGATTCGATATTTATTTTTATTAAGCACGTTTCCACTTTGTTTATTTGCTTGATTTTTGAAACTCAAATCGAACTCATAAATTGCTTGCTTTACCGTGTAAATCATTTTTGGCGCCGAGTTCGTTTTGAATGACCTTTTGAGGGTCAGTTGGAAATGGAAACTGAGGTTCAGTGAACATATCCAATTGACTAAAGTGAAAAATTGTATATTCGTGTGCTGTGCTGCGTATATATGCTTTATCACTTGCTTCGAGTCGATAATTGTTAGCTGTGCTCGTTATCGGTTCAGAAGCATGACTGAAGAACCCTTGTTGATATCTGTGTATTTTGAAATAGGCTTAGATGCGTACCATCAACTAATGGAAGAAATGGTATTGCACGAAAATTATGATTACGCATCATTTATACGCAACAGGGTCTCAGTTCAACAATCCTCAAAGGGCGACGGTAATGCTGTAGGCGAAGGAGAATCTTCATCTAATAATATTTCTGATGAGCCGCTACCATCGACATCTACGAAAAAGATCGTATCGAAAAGAAAAATTAGATTCGTTCCAATAAGTGGTGAAGGTAGTCAAATGGATACCTCACCACCACTAGGCGACATACCTACTTCTGGTATGCCCAAATTTAAGAAAAGGGAAGAAAATCGAGAATTATTAATCGCAAAAGAGATGGCACGAGCTGCAGAACAGAATGCGAAAGCTGCAGAGCAAATGCGAATCACAATCGAAACTGCAACTAGAGCAATGACAGAAACGACAAGAATACTTGCAAAACAGGCGAGGCAGTCGGTAAGCGAACCCTTAGACTCAAATCCGATAGACGTACTTTCTAATACTGTCCCTCCCCCTCGAGAAGAAGATGGTATGAGCAAAATAGATGTAGAGCGTAAACTAGATCAGCTCCTCGAGCGAGCTGTGCCTAAATTAGTGGTAAAGAGAGATTATAAGTTGACATCTGAATCAAAAATGGAGCTTTGGTTAGATTATTTAAAGTCGGAATTGAGAGCGAATGATTTAATTCATGTTGTGGACGAGTCGGAAAATAGTTGCGAGTTGCCACCTGATTTGAGGAAAAGACAAGAGAATATCGTGCGAGATATTATTATAAATCATTTAGATGAGGAATATCATAGACGAATCACAGATGTTGAAGATCCAAAAGAAATACTACAAAGATTGAGAGAATTTAAGCGTGATGAGTCAAATGTTACTGGAGCATCAGTGCGAGCAAGATTATTTACTTTACAAATGTCAAGGTCAGAAAAGATTTATGATTTTTGGAAAAGATTTGATACTATTGTTCGCGAGTACGAAAACTGTTTCGGTTCTAAACCGTTAGGTGAAGAGGAAAAACGATCGGCTTTCTATCAGGCAGTATCGAAAGCGGTACCAGAATTGATAGGAGCGAGTGTATTACACCAAAAGACGTTGAATAAGGAAATGTCGATTTTAGATATTAAAAATTTCGTTTCGCAGATGCAGTCTCAATTGTTATCAGATTCGAAAATGAAAGGAGAGGAGAATAGAAGAGTGGCGAGAGCACGTACTGCTCCATATGAACAACGGCCATGTTTTTGTTGTAATCAGATTGGTCATACCGATAAAGATTGTCATGTGAAAAAGTTGGGTTTGAAGTTTTGCTATGTGTGTAAACGCATTTCACGGCACGATGGGAAGGATTGCAAATACGATAGGTATGATAATAGGTATAATAATAATACTAGATTACATTCATCCCATAGACCTTATCGCGACTTTCAAAGAAAATCAGATTCGAATAATTTTAGAAGTAGAAGGAATGATTTTCGTAGAAGGAATATACAACAAAATTTTAAGAGTAAAAATAATTTTAAGAATCAGTTTAGAGGTTCTAAGAATCGTTTCGAAGATTACAGTAACTACTCGAAATCGCGTTCTCCTCTGCCCTCTCAGCATACGCGCGCTATCTCGAAACCATCCAACGACAACTGGAAGAATGGGAAAGGTACGTTAATGCAAAGTACTGATAAGATTAGTTTCATTGCCGATTCAGCGGCTGATGAACATATTATAAATAAACAATTTTTGTTGAGTAATTTTCAACGTAGTCGTACTGGTATTATCAAGAGCGCTAATAAGAACAGTTGCGCTGATATACATATAGATGGGAAAGGGAACTTAATCTTATTTACGAAGTTGCCAACAAAACGAAAAATAATTATCTCAGGTGTTATAGCTGCAAGTGCGCTTTCTGAGAATCTTTTATCTCTAAGACGATTTGTAGACGCTGGTTATAGCATTCATTTAGACGATCGTAATATAATCGTATATGACAAATCAAATGGTGAAATATTATTGATAGGAACTTATAAAAGTCCCAATTGGGTGCTAACTTTTGATGTACGTGTTGATGATGCATCAACATACGATACTTATCAATGCAAAGCATTGATGCTGTCCTCAAACGATGAGTCTAATGTAAGTACTCTTTCTCCGGTTGGGAGGGAGAAGGAAATAGAAGGAATAGAAAGATTAGAGGAAAATTCGAATAAATCAAACGACGTAGTGGAAAATTCGAATAAATTAAGTAATGTAGTGAATACTATAGATGGAAAGGAGAAGCTTCCTGATACTACTATTACTGAGGTAGTACTTCCTCAAAATCAAAATGATACTAGACTGAATTTTGATTCAATGATGATTTATAGAAAGCCTATAGATGTAAACGAATTAAACCGTGACGAAATAGAGGATATCTGTACGTCTGAGCTTCTCGATGAAGAAACTGAACATATGACCTTGAAAAAGAATCCTACGATGCTTTGGCATATTAGATTTGGCCATGCTTCTATCTCATATTTGAAAAGGTTACAAAATTTAGATGACTCAGTATTAAAAGGGGTTAAATTAGATGACGAAATATTAGATTGCGAAGTTTGTCAGATGGCAAAAATAACCAAATTACCTTTTTCAAAAATCGCTAGAAAAAGAGCAACTAGAGCATTACAGATGATCCACACTGATATCATGGGACGAATTGAAACAACATCGTATCCTAATCGAAGACAATATATTATTGTATTTATAGATGATTACAGTAGATTAGCTAGAGCTTATGCTATGTCAACGAAAAATGAAGCTGGGGACTACTTAGAAAAATTTATTAAGTCAGCTAGAAATTTACTTGGAAAAGACGAAAAGATTTGTTATATTAGATCCGATCAAGGAATGGAATTCTTGGGAGGAAAAGGAAAATTTCTCGAGGTTATGAATAGAGAAAACATAGAGAATGATCCATCACCACCATATACTCCCGAATTGAATGGAACAGCTGAACGATTCAATAGAACGCTACAATCGAAAATTCGGGCTTTGATGTTCGATTCTCGATTACCAAAGAGTATGTGGGAATTAGCAATGGAAACTGTTGTGTTTATCTATAATAGAACCCCACACAAATCGATAAATTTTGAAATTCCTTTGCAGAAGTTTGCACCTAATGTAAATTTGAATCTAGATAGACTCAAGCGTTTTGGATGCATTGGTTACATAAAAATCATGACTAATGTTTCGAAGTTTGGTAGAAAAGCAATCAAAGCAGTGCTAGTAGGTTACACTCCTAATGGTTATGTGTTGTGGCATCCAAGCACTAGAAAATTTCTTGAATCAAGACATGTCCGCTTTAATGAAAAACTAACGTATGGTAATGTTTATGGACCAAAGAATAAAAAGACGGATAAAGAATGGTTGAAAGAATTCCTAGATGAAGAAGATTCTGTAGAAGGCTCTGAATAAATGAACCAAAACGGAGAGGTAGACCAATAAAATTGAAACCAATCCAAGAAAACTCTTTAGAAGAATTAAATCAGAATGATGAAGAGCGTGCTGAAGGAAATAATATAGAGATTAAAATACCAAAAAGGGGACGAGGAAGACCAAAGAAAATTAATAAACTAGAAAATGAAATAATAGAGAATAAAAAGGAAGAGGAAGAAATTGGAAAAGAAGAAAGTATGACAAGAAAAAGATTAAATTCAAAAGTTGAAAACAAACACGAGCTACTTGATAATGTAATTAGTGATACAAGTTTTGCATACTTTGTATCAGCACATCTAGATTTAACAAAGGTGATATTTAATGATACAATAGATGAAAAGGATAGAATGTGTAGTTTTGAAGAAGACGAACTCAAATATTTGTTCTTTGCTCACTTGAACAAAGATCCAACATCATATGAGGAAGCGATGTGTACCTCAGAAAGAGAGAACTGGAGAGAAGCTGTTTTAGAAGAGTTGAACTCAATGAAGAAAAATGAGGTATGGAAGTTGGTAGATAGACCTGCTATAATGCAAGATGGCAGAAAAGCAAACATTATAGATTCAAAGTGGGTATTTAAGAAGAAAACTTCAAAAGAAAACTCGATACGCTATAAAGCAAGATTAGTAATTCGAGGTTTTAGAGATAATAACGTTTATGATCTAAAAGAAACTTATGCACCAGTCTCTCGGCTTATAGTGGTCCGTGCATTATTAGTCATTATAAATAAATTGAATTTAGAAGTATGCCAATTAGATGTAAAAACAGCATTTCTAAATGGCATTTTAGATGAAGAAATTTATATGGAAATACCTGATGGAGTTGAATGTACTGAAGAAGAGAAAAACACTAAAGTATGCAAACTGCAGAGAGCTATTTATGGATTAAGAGTAAGCCCAAAGAAATGGAATAAAAAATTTACAGAAGAAGCATTAAAACTAGGCTTAGAAAATGACTTGAATGAGCCATGCTTATTCACATGGCGTAAAAATGGAAAAGTTGTGGTATTGCTCCTCTATGTAGATGATATGTTACTAGCGAGCAATGACCATGAAAAATTAGAAGAAATTAAAGGAAAATTAAAAGAAGTTTTTGAAGTTACTGATTTAGGTGAACCAAAAGAATTTTTGGGGATGACCATAGAAAGAAACAGAGAAGAACGATCGATGACAATTCATCAAGAAAAATATATTTGGAATATACTCCAAAAATTTAATATGGTAGAATGTCGAACACATAATACACCGATGATCACTAGACAAGTAGCTCAGAGAGAGAAAAGAAGGAAAATAGAGGAAAATGGAGGAAATAAAAATAATCGCAACAGTAACATACCATATAGAGAGGCGATTGGTAGCTTATTGTATTTGGCTGGAGCAACACGACCAGATATAGCCTATGCAGTAAGCTACTTAGCCAGAAAACAACTAGAACCCACTGAAGAAGACTGGATAGACGTAAAAAGAATTTTTAGATACCTTAGAGGTACTTCAGACTTAGGACTAAAATATTTAGGAAATGGAGATGGTCTAGAAGCAATGAGTGATGCAAGCTTTCGAGATTGTGTGAACTCTGCAACTACAGGAGGCTACATCATCCGCTTATTTGGAGACACAATAGCGTGGCGTAGCAGTAAACAACGTTACGTTACGTTGTCTACTTGTCAAGCCGAGTATGTTGCGATGAGTGAGACTTGCCAAGAGATTATGTCAATTGACAAAGCAATACGATACGTTCTTGGTCATACTTTATACCCAGCAAAGGTATGGTGTGACAACAAGTCTGCTAGAGATTGCACTAAGAAAGATGGCAATCATAAAATGAAAAATTTTGATGATAGTATCGATGAAATAGAAGAATATTTAGAACAAAGAGAGAAAAGTGGAAATCGAAAACATATGGCTAATACACATGGAGATTTATTAGAGAATGTGTGGAAAAACGTAGAGTAGTAGTAGAATGGATACCCACTAAGGAAAACTTAGCAGATATCTTGACAAAACCACTTTCGTCCCAAGCTCACACTTATCTTAGAGACAAAATATTCAATTTTTAGAGTTTAGAATAACATATCTGTTATTTTTTTTCAGGATGGACAAAGGATGGCGGAAATAAGAACTAAGTGATGATTTGCTCTAGGATCCTACTAATCACCACAGTATATTACTATTGGACTATCTTACAACATATATTTACCCTTGTTTTATATAATATAAATATATAAATATATATAGATAGATTTGATCAGTGCCCGGAAAAAGGAGGGAGTGTTGGCAGCACTGGTTTTTACCGGAGCACTGACGACGTTATATTTTATCTTTCTTGTCTATTAATTCGATGTTAGATGTTGCTGATGAAATATATACAGTTTTGTGTTTCGAATTATCGTTTTTAATCTGAGTTCAGAATTCTGGAATCCAACAGGAATAGTGGATGTATGAAATTTCAAAATATTATTAATTTTTTACTAGCATTGCCATTGAAAAAAAAAATTCCAAAACATTAAATTCAAATTAATTAATTAATTAATAATCACTGTTAGAACGCAAAGTAGAATGGGATAAATACATAGAAATCACTGTTCAAGCGTCTAGTTTTGCCATATATGAAAATTTCAGCTCGAAAAATTCGTTTTCAAACGTGCACCTTACAATCAAAAGGTCCGGGGTTCAAACCCCGGCTAGGGCGCGAATTTTTCGGGTTGAAATTTTCATATATGGTAAAATCAGACGCTTGAACAGTGATTTCTATGTATTTAGCCTATTAAATTTAAATTTCATATTTTTCAAAATAGTTTGACCACTATATTACTCGCAACAATAAGAAATTAAGATGAATTTATCACATCGATTAAAAGTTTTAATTTATAAAATTCACCATTCTGCGGAGGAAACAAAATTTCAAAATACATAATTTATTTATTTTATAAAATGCATTTAATTTAATAAAATAAAAAATTAAACAAAAGTTTGTTAGCAGTTATGCCATGTTATCGATATCTCACACTCATACCAAGTGTCGAGGCTTCCTTATCCTCTTCAAAACCATCTAAGAAGCTGGATGTGAGATACTTCCCTCTAAATTTAATTTCTACACAAATTTTTTTATTGATGAAATATTACTGTTACAATAAAAACGCCAATATTAAGCTACGAAAATGACAGTGCGCCGAAAAGCGTCAGCATATTTTTTATAATTTTTAATAATATTTTAATTTATGGCGTTTTTATTGTAACAGTAATATTTCATCAATAAAAAAATTTTTTTAACCTTATCTACAGAATTTAATCTCCTCAAGTGAATTTCATACTTTGACAGTTACTCAAAAAGGTGTTATTAGCTTTAACTTCCCTCTAAATCTACTTGGAGAGATGAAGGTTGAATATGTTGATATCATAAACTTACTTTATCAGATCACGAAAATATCTAGGTTTTAGAGCTCCTACACTCTTTTAAATCCTGAATAAACAACCGTTTCGAGTCGGATGAAAAAATTCAAAATAAGAACCTCTAGACGTTCATATGAAAATTTTCTGGGCAAATTTTGAGTGAGAAATGGAGAAAAAAATTCTGAAAAGTTGGACTTCAACCAATAAACTACAAATGGTTTGAAACGCAAATAAGACACAAGTTCTCATCTCCTCACCTGTTCTTTAATTTTTAGCTGAGTTTTCAACTTAAAAATGACAGCTTTTACAGCCTACCAGATTTGGGAAGGAGAAGTCGAGAGAGTGGGGTGTTCAAATCTTGGCATTTTAGACCATCTGTATAATCATAAGGCAAATGTGCAACTTTTTGGTATACATGTATTTTTCCGCCACGCGTAGCGCGAGAGGGGATTCATTAAATACGCTCGTAATTTGATGAGAGACTCTTCTTGAAAATGCGCAGAACATCCTTTTTTGTTTTTTCGATAAATTACAAAATGGCGGATCACTCAAATTTTGAAGGGAGCTGGAGAAAGAGCAAATAGCTCAAATTTTTCGTTTTTGATCTCATATGAAAGAGTGAGTCACGGACACCAACAAATCCAAATTTAAACTTTTTAAGCGCATTTTGAGGAGAGTTAGAGCAAAACTTGTTTTTGAGGAAATTTTGTTTTTTGTGTTCCACGTGTAGCGCCGGCCAGTGTTGCTAAAATTCGCTCAAAATTCGGTGAGTGACTTTTCTTAAAAATGCGCGAAAGTACTTTTTTTGTTTTTTCGATAAATTTAAAAATGGCGGCTCACTCAAATTTTGAGGGAGGTTGGAGAAGGGGTAAATAGCTCCAAATTTTTGTTTTTGATTTCCTATGAAAGAATAAGTCACGGACATTGACATATCCAAATTTCAGCTTCCCAAGTGCATTTGAAGACGAGTTAGAGCAAAAAACGACTTTTTGAGGAAGTTTTGAGTCATGAAATTTCTTGAATCTTCCATATATCATCACCTAATCAAGCTAAAATAGTCAAAATTTGTGTGTAGGGTTAGCTGGTGATCAGAATATGATCTCTAAAATTCGGATCAAAATGGATCTACATTGGCGAATTGTCAAAATTTGAGAAGAGCTTGAGGAGACGCAAAAAACTGAAAATGCGAGTAATATGGATTCATACGATTACTGGGAATAAGAAGTATAATACAACCCAAATTTACCTTCACACATGGTATTGGAAGAGAGGAAGAGGGGGTAACGTTTTTAAAATGTGTTCGGAGTGCACGAAAGGCGGAACACTTTTTATTGTAGTGTCATAGAGAACTTAGCTAAAAATATTGAAAACTTGAAATGTTAAAAAAAATTTAATTTATATTCAGGATCTTTCATGTTGGACTCTACTTTACTAAGATAATGGATCCACCAACGCGTTATTTCCACATTAATTCCAATGCAAATATTTTTCCATCTTGGATTTTTTTCACAATTCAAAATTAATCACAGATGAAGACGAGCCGTTGCAAATATTCGTCAAACGAACGACTATCGCTTTTCATCTTCAATACGTGAATATTTTCCACCTTTGAAACATCGCTTGCTGAAAATGTTCAATACATATCCATTCATCTGTTCGAAATTCCATTTACGCTTGAACGCGCACGAAAACCGCACGCCTTTTAGACACTCTATTCAACTTGTAAAAGAACATAAATCCATCGAACACCTGTAAAACCCGTCAATCCGACTAAACCGACTAATTTTTCAAGCCATGTATTACTTCGAATAAAACGGTGACCAAATTTGGAAACCAGAAAAGAATGGAGTGCGAGTCGAAATCGTGAAATGGACCTAATGCGAAAAATTTGACAGCTCAAGTCGTACCCGTTAGCGTTGTCCATTATTCTTTCGGTTTAGAAACAAGGTCTGCAACTTATTCCCAAAAGTACGACTTGTATTATTCGTTTTTCCCTTTCGCCAGCGTTCATTTATCACCTTGTCTGCGTACAGATGTGAATACGTCGCACACACCTTGTTTGATTTTATAAAATCGACGCTTCGTTTGTTCTATAAACGCGCAATGAAATTGGCGAACGTGATTCGTAGAGATTTGGCGATACTTCGGGAATAAAATTTTAATGTTTTTGATGAGAATACTTTAATCGTCGATGTTTTAACCGAGTATCATTTATTATAGTTGAATTTTTCATTAGTCCAAATTAATAATGAGCTCGTGTCGCGTCTCTATTACTTCGTATTCCACGAGTGACCTTATTATGCTGATATCTGTAGCCCATTTCCGTTCATCGTAAATTTCAAGAAGTTTGTTTGAAATTAATGGGTGAAAAATAAACTCGCAGAATCCTTAAATTGAAATATGAAATGCTCTTATTTCCAAAAGTGGTCGATAATGGGTGAGGGGCTTTTAAAAAGTTAAAATTTGGCCATGTAAGCACTTTTTGACGACTGTACTATACTCGTTTATTCCATAGAGTGGTTCTCAAGAGATGAAAATTATCGAATATCCTCAACTCCATGCCTAATCTACGAAGTACCAACCACTACCGTGTGACCAACTGATCTTTGCATCCCTCAGCGCCAAATTCCCGTGTGAAAAATAAGAACTTCAAATAATTCAATTTCTCTCGTTGTTTTTTGTTGGATCAAGAAATAAAAAGTCAATTACGTATTTCGTTTTCCAGCCATTCTAAACGATATTTATCAAAATTATGTACTTTATTCAACTTTTGATTAATTACTGTAGTTCACTTGGCAACACTGATTCTTGATAAAATTGACTAAAATCAATTTATAATGAAAAAATAAAATGTTAAAAATTTATTAATGAATATTATGATACTTTCCATCAATTACTATCACATAAAAAACCAAAAGAAATGAAAAAATTTACACTCTGTTTAGATGTAGGGAATTTCACGCCGAGGCTTACAAAGATCAGTTGGTCGCACGGTATGAGAGATACAAAGTAAACGTTATTAATCGCCAAAATGGAGTAGAAGAGTTCAATTTTAAGGAAATTTATCAATAGTCCGTGTGAAATAACGAAATCTCGTTTTATTCCAAAGAAGTTACTCAAAAAATAAATAGGACCTTTTTTGTCAGGAAGTAAAAATAGATTAATTTTATTCCTCTTTATATTTCCTGTAAATTGACTTGTCCGTTCGGAGTGGCTGACATCTGGTGACGAATGTCGGAACTATTGAAAATAGGATAACATTTAAAAAAATACATTGGCTCTTATGGGAGCATTCTCATTTTTCATGTTTTACGCAAAAACAAGAGAATTTTTTGAAATTTCAGCTAAGTAATTATTTATAGAGATTTTTATGCTCTTTTCAACGATGTATTTTTGATGACTGTTACCACTTAAACTCAAAAAAAAAAATTAATTTTTTATCAAATCATAATTAACATTTGAACAAAAAAAAAATGATTCTTCAACACGAAATTCGAAATTAAGTTCAACATAATAGCGTTTATGTAAACATTACTGCAGAGAATAATCAAGTTATCAAGGAAAACTGCTTTTAAAATGTAAACAGTTGATTTTTATCAAAAGTGCAGTTTTTTAAAATTGAATATTTTTGCAAATATAAACGCTATAGTTGTCAAAAATGCATTGTTGGAAAGAACATAAAATTCTCTATAAATAATTACATAACTAAAATTTCAAAAAATCCCTTTGTTTTTGTGTAAAACGTGAAAAATGAAAATTCTCCCATAAGAGCCAATGTATTTTTTTGAATGTTATTCTATTTTCAATTTTAGACTTGGTTTTTTTGTGGTAACTGGCACTCTACACGTTCGTGGACAAGTCAATATCATATTGATTTAGATCATCGCCACAAAATGTACTATTGGAGCGTTTTTTTTTTTTTTTTTTTGGAGAGCACACGAGAGAACATTGAAGAAAACTTTTAATATGTAACTTAGGATGGACTTGTTCTAAAAATCGAATTTTGGTAATTTTTGACCAATTAATCACGTTTATTTTACATCTTTCTTGGTGACTGGTATTTAATTTGCTCCGACGGGGGTTGGGGAAATTTCATAATTTCATCTCTAAGAGTTACTTAATAAAGAGCTAATATCTATAGCCACCAAAAAGATTTTACGCGACCAATTATGACCCTTTAAACTCTCCCTACTCTTTATCGACCACACTTGCGAGAGGGAGATGAAGCATATTTCAACTTCAGCTTTCTGTGAGTTTATTATACATACACTCCTAAAAATTGTTAGTTACTCCTTGAATTGGAATAATTGATTTTCTAAAGGACTCCTTGGCTAAGCAAAAGTCGTCCGTAACGCTATAAATATCGAATCAACTTCATCCGTAAGAAGGCAACAACAAAGGTCCAATAAGCCTAGAGCTATTCGTTAGTCATCACTCGAAATATTCTTTTAAATTCGAAATCCATTTCTTCCAGCGTTGTAATTTTCGGGTAATTTTCCGTTTCACAATACAACGTAAAATTCCCCTCCTCAATACATCCGTGAAGCGTAACCAAAAAAAAAAACATCAATGATACTTCGCGGTGAAACTTTCCACAAACGAAAAGCCACGCAACCGTTCTCAGTCAAGTTTCCTAATAAGCACTCGGTTGAATTCTAAACGCGCGGTGTCGAGTTGTATATTAGTTTTCCACCAAACCCATAATACAAACTGTCGCGGCGATTTGTTATTTTCTAAGACAAACGCGATGGCCTGACAAATGACGATATTTTTCATAAATTCTACACCAAACCACCAGCATCCGTTATGAAACAGTCGAACGAAATTACAGAAAATTAAACACCGGCGAAAGCGTTCGATTCGAGATCAACAACCGTCGTCGTAATTAATAGGCGTTATGATGTAACACGCGAAAAAAATTCTTCAATTGTAATGACCTATTATCTTTCAAGTACACATCATGGGTTCGTAAAGTTACACATGAACGCGCACGTTTTACGAATACAATGAGGCTAAACTAAGTACGCTATAATTAGCCGAAAACGTTTTGTACACGTGGAATTTCCAAATTAGTGTTGTACTTACAGTATTTTCAATTATACTGAGATGTTGTTTCGTCAATATTTTTACTTTAATTAAGGTTTTCCTAAAATTATTAGTTTTCAAAAATTATTCCCTTTCAAATTTTACATTCTTAAGACTAGGTACTTAAGCGTAATTTTGAATCACCAATCCATCTTTGACAAATTTACGCATTTCAGTTATTAAATTAAAAAAAAAAATAATAACTTGAAGTTCAAATTTAAAAGTCTACTATAACTGGATATTGTCAGAAAGTAGGTACTGAAAGCTGGAATCTGTCTTGAAAAGCATATATTTTGTATACAGTGCGTATGATTGAACTTGGTGCTTACCTAACCATACTTTTCAAGTTTGAGCTTTTCAATTCGATTTCGATAGGAGATACGCAAGATCTGAGAAATTTTGTAACTCAAAACTTCTTCAAATTACCTTTTTCTATCCGAATTTCTTTCCAAATCACCTCAGGAAGTTGAAATTTCACAATTCATTCTGTCAAGCAACATGATGATCAAAAATGTTGAGGCTTTGAACATAGTTTCAGCCTTCCTCGACATTTGAATTAGAGTGAAAGGCTGTTTTGAGGTGGATCGAAAAGAACATCTGACTAAATTTAAGCTATTTCTGTCACTGACCTTCGATGAAGGGTAGAATTAAATTTAAATTTATCTTCATGTCCTCCAGTACTCGACACTCGCTGGAAACCTATCAGCTCCAATTCCTCGAAAGATAAACGTTTCATTAATTCACGATATAAAAAATTGACATTTTCATTTTTTCGTTCCTTCTTCATGGAATAAGAAAAATCACGAAATTCCAACTCGTTCAAAATAATTAAAAATCGATGAAATATAATCGTGCGAATACGTCAGAATAACCCTTTCTATGTACCGCCTCGAGTGGCACTTATAGACTCTTCCACAGTAACAAGTACCGCGTACTAAAAAAACTAAAACTTCGCCAGCACGAACCGACATTACAATCGAACAACGAAAATGTTGCATTCCCAATAAAAACAGTTATTAAAAAAAAATTTCGAACAATGAAAAACTGCGTCGAAATTCCAGTACCTAAAAACTATAACAACAATATAAAAAAGCGAAAAATCCTTGAAATTCTCACATTCTTTCGACTATTATCCGCTAGAACTTCGGAAACTAAGAAAAATAATTTTTCAAAAAGGAAAATAAATGCATGAAAGAACTTTCCAACGAATAAAAACACCACGTCGATCTTGTTTACGAATTTCCAAAATACATCCGAGCAAATGGATTTAGTTTTTGGCATGAAACTTGTTCACATTATCTGAAACATTTGTCAATTCACACCAACGCCTAACTGCGGTTCTTTATTTTTCACAATACTCGATGCCACGAAAATAAGCCCGATACTTTCATAAATGTTGTTAACGATAAGCATTAAACAAAACAGCGACATACTACGAGAAAAAATATATCGCTGAAATAAGCGAAATTTTCCAACCAGCGGGGGTGAACAATAAACTGCCAAAATAGCGCGTTATTAGTAACCGTAAACTTTTCCTATAGTTCAAGTTAATTTGAAAGTTTAAAAATACATGAATCAAAGGTCGCTTATTCCATTAAAGGGGGTTTTCATTAGCTTTATTAATCGCTCGAAAAAACCATACGATTGGATTAAATCACCGCTACGGTTAAACGAATTTCGTAACGTAAGTTTAAATTACTTCGTCTTCTCTTTACGGCGTAACGATTAAATTAGTTTTCGACTTTAAAGCTCGACAAATGAGTTTTACGTAACTATTAACATGTATATTGTCTATTTTATTATCCAGCTGGTATAAACAAGAATATTATTCCGAATTAAACTTATCGACATTCGCGAACCATCGAATAATAAATAAATCCGATTACCACCGACGCGATAGTCGACGAAAAATCCATCTAGTAATAAAGTTCGTCAGGCGACAGTTTTCAAAACTCGAGGGTCTCGTATTGAAAAACGAATAACGATTTCGTTTTCTCTTGGCCAATTTACAACATCACCAAACTTTTCGAAATTATAAACGCTCGATTACGTCGTACCATCGAGTTAGTCTTGGTGTGTTTTCGTTGAATTCCGGCCAACCGAAGAACACAGCGTTCAACCAAGATTATACCTGTACGTACAGTGAAAACAAATATAATTTATTTTAACGCCACCGAATTGTCCCATATACGCAAGAGCCTTTTTTTCTAAAATAATACTGACGAAGATATATTGATTAAGTTGGCAGCCATTTGGTAGCATTTTTTCCTTTATTTGTTATTAATCTCTGTCAAACAAGGTTTAAGAAGAAAAAAAAGGAAGAAGCCGTGCCACATCTCTAGAGCTGAATTTTTAATGAAAGGATGTTAAGACTAATGATCCATTTGGGCTGACGTCCAGTAAGGAAGCTTCAAATTTTGATCATCCGCCATTATGAATTCATTTTACCCGAAATTCGAAAGCCATACAAAATTGAAGCTTTCTACGTGAATTTTTAAGGAGATGGAGGATTTAAGAAATTTTACTACTCAAAAGTTCCTCAAAAGGATTCCTTTGCTCTAACTCTTCTATTAGGAGGCTACGGTATCCTTATCACACTTCAATACATGAGATGATGAAAAATTATATGGCTTTTAATATCTTCAGCTCATCTCAAAATTTCAGTGATTCGCCATTTTGAGTTGGATTGAAAATCTGGAAAAGTGCTTCAAGATATTTACATAAACAACCGCCAATCAAATTTTGAATGATATTCATGCACATGCCTACCAATTTTTTCATCATAGTTCATCATGATAAGTCTTTCCTTTAAAAGATCTGTTTCAACAAAATCTGAATTTTTGATATATTCCTAAAGTCTAACAAGAGGTTCGAAAAATTTCATGACTTGGATTTCCCTTTCAAAAGCAAATAATGCGAAAAAAGCAATTTTTTTGGTTCTTCGTTTCTGTGTTCTTCACAAATCAAATGTTCTAGTTCCCATTTTTTAGTGACAGCTTTATTTTTGGGTTGTCAATTTATTCTATAAAAAAATAAAAAGTTGTTCTTGTTATTGTTTTCATTCTTTGCGACAACAAAATTACAATTCTTTTGAAATTTTTTCAGTTCATTGTAAAAGTGGTTCTTGTTCTGGTTCGCGTCCTCAATCTTTGGAACAAAGCTACAATTCTTTTGTTCCCTTTCTTTGTTCTAGATTCTTTTGATTCTTCAAAAAATGAAATCTTATTCTCTTTTGCGTTGTTGTTCTTTTGGAACAAAATTGCAATGCTTTTGTTTACTTCCTTTGTTCTTGATTGTTTCAGTACTTCAAAAAAAAAAAAAAAAAAATGAATCTTGTACTTTTTCGCTTTTCTGTTCTTTGGGAACAAAATTATAATCCTTCTGTTCTTTTCTTTTTGTTCTAGATTTTTACAATTGTTTAACAAATTGAAATTTGTTTTCGTTCATGTTCCAGTTCTTTAGAAATAAAATTACAATTCTTTTGTTTCCTTCCTTTGTTCTTGATTTTTTCAGTTCTTCAAAAAAATGGAATCTTGTTCTTCTTCGCTTTCCTGTTCTTTGGGAACAAAATTACAATTCTTCTGTTCCTTTTCTTTGTTCTAGATTTTTACAATTCTTTAAAAAATCAATCTTGTTCTCGTCATTGTTCTCATTTGTTGAGAACAAAATTACAATTTTTTCGTTCCCTTTTTTGTTCCAGATTTTTTCAGTTCTCTAAAAAATTGAATCTTGTTCTCGTTATCATTATCATTTTTTCAGAATAAAATTGGTATTTTTTTCTTTTCTTTTTTATTTTTCAAAGCAATTTAAAAAACGAAGATGCAAAGAACAAAAAAAAAATTCGTAATTATCTTCTTTGTTATTGAGATCAAGCAAATTATCCTTTATTTCTTCTCTTCATCTTATGTTCTCACTTTCATTCCTTCAAAATCAAAATCTCGTTTTTGTCCCATTTCTTCAAAAAATAATTATTTTTCCGTTCCTTCGTTTTCCTTCTTGTTCTGTTTTAGCATTCACAGATAAAATTTTTTCTTCGCTCCCCCCCCCCTTAAACTTCATCTAGAAGGCTGAAATTCGCATACATCGTGATTTAAACTCACTGCATCATTTGACAATTGATTTACTTTCACGATACCATACTTTTAAAACCAACCTATGATGATTTGAGAAATGGTATAATTCTTGGCCTCAGTAATGATATGAAGTTCGTATTTACTACATTTCGGCCACTTCAGGTCATCAAATTCTGAAATTGCAGTATTTGGGATCATGTGCTTGGTGGGGAGAGAAGGCGGATTCAAGAAATTACATGAGGCAAAATTTCCTCAAAAATCTGTTTTCACTCCATTTCCCCTCCAAGTATACCTAGGTGACTGAAATTCTCACACATTAGTATTCTCAACAAAGCTCTTCATATACGACCGAAATTCAAACTATTAGGACATTTGTGGTCTTTTCAGATTCCTTGAAATTCGAGTTATCCTTGGGAAGTCTATGTTTTCCAAGATGAGTAATACATGAACACAATACAAACACATTGTAATTACCAATGACCAAACAGCAACACACGCATTTTTCTAAATCAAATAAATTGTAATAGCTTAGCTTTTTCTTAAAAACTCGGCGAAAATAAAAAATAATTCTTTCGAAAAACAAAACATAAAATACGCTTCCTATTAATTTCGTTTTACAATACATTCCCATTATTATTTATCTTCCCTTCATGCTGCGAGCTAAACGAAAATAAACTCTCGTTCGGGTAATACGAAATTTCGTTCTTTCGTACACCATAACAGGATTGAAATTTGTATTTGCTTCTGATTATTGATGATTTTAACAACCTGAAACAAAATGTAATGAGACCCCGGGGATAAGCAGGCGCTTGTTTGGAAAACCGTAAAGTTTTCGCGTTCTTTTTTCCATTACCGACTGGAGCATTTTACAACTTGGTTTTATATCGATGGAGAAATAACTTCATAACATTCTGTTTCACTTTCGGCAGCTATCTAATTTAAAATAAAAATAATTAAAACGATTCTCCGAGCAAAGCGAAGGAAACCTATACGAATTAATTATTATTATCGAGGCGAGTAAATCGAAGAAAATTTCTTTTATAAAATCCACATTTTTGGCAAGATAAAATTCGCGCAGCTGCTTCAGCGCTTCCAGCGAATCTCGTTAAAATCCATTAATTTAATGAACGTTTCTCGCAGACGTTTTCGCTACTAAGTGTTGGAGCCAGCTTCGCCAACACGCAGACTAAAGTAATTACCACCCTTGATTAATTAAAATAACCCTAGCACGAAATTAACGGTAATGTGGCGAGGAAATGAAGATACGTTATTTACCCATATCGGAAATAATTTCGCAGCGAATTACGCGCGTCGCGTCGACTCGTGAAAAATGATTTCCTGAAAGTGACTTTTTTTCATTTCGTACTGCTTAGGCGCTAATGTATTTTTATTCTTCGTTTCACGACCAAACGCACTTAATATTTTTCAACTTCCGAACTTGCCGGATAATTCGGTCGAAATAGAAAAAGTACGAAAGTTTTTTCATTAGATTCTGTGTTTCAAATTCGCGCTTCGAACGAAGTACCGGGATGCTATTCGAGCGTAACCATTAAAACATCATTACGCGTACTTTATACCGCAATGCAGCAGCTCCACAATCGCCGAGCTTTTCGTTCGTCGTTCGACGGTCTCGCGTCGAGATAAGTACGCCGCGCCGGATATTTTCTTCGTTAATATTCAAATCAACTTGGCCCGGACTTATTATAAAAAGTAATTAAAACTCGTTTAATAATTTTTAACCCGTTACCAAAAAGGCGCTTTTATGCTACGAAAACAATTCCAGCTAATAATTATCGTTTTAGGTTTCAACTTCACTTATACCATTCGTTTGTCTTCTGAAAGGCTGAAAAGTTTGCCTATTATTTGAAAAATATCGCGATGATAAAGCAACGCAAATTATTTATCGGCGATGTTTACAAAAGCCAGATTAATCAGTTTTTAGTTACGCGTCGAAAGTTACTCGACTTGGACTTGTTTTGTTTTGTATTCGTGATACCAAAACGTTAATAATCGTATTTAATGCGAAGCTTATTTAGTACTGGCATTTCTCCGGCCTTTAGTTTATTCTTAAATGATTGTTACTCATCAATGTGAAATCTAAAAGTCAAACTAGATTGGTAAACCTTTTCCACTCTGTTTTTTGGCGATATGAACTCGAAAATAAGTATTGTAGGTACTATTTTAAGTAATCAAATATGTGGCAAAAAAAAAAAAATTTAAAAATTGTACACTTACCATTTAATTGGGACTCGATGAATATTCAATTTCTGAATCCTTCATGACTCCAAATTTAGTCCATATGTAATGCACTAAGCTCATGCATCTTGAAATTTAATACTATAAATAGAGAATAAATTCTTCATATACAAGAAACTATTTTCATAGCAAGGTAATGAAAGTGAACAATAAAAATATTCGTGTCCGACAACGAAGTGATACGCTTTGTTTACAAAACAAGTTAACTTTAAGTGATTTATTTTCCGAAAGTAATGAGAACTTTTAAATAAAACTTGAAGGTTTTGAAAGCACAAGGTACGAGAATTTTATAAAATCACGATTTACACGTGATCTCCCTAAATGGAAAAAATAAGATGTTTCGAACCGCAAACCTCAAATTACAAGGTTATTTTGAGAAAAATTCGAGCCATCAAATATTAAACATAAGAGATCACTTATTAGACAATATCCCAGAAACAATGTTTAAAAATATAATTTGGAATTTTCAGCGAAAGCAATTCAAAAACATTTCGTTTTTAATAAATATTGAATTTTGTAGAAAAATTATCTGTTACAATTTTTTATAATAGTTTATGTTAGTGAATTATAATAAAATTATTTACGTTTAATCCAGTTGAAATCTAAAGACAAAATTAATTTGTATCAATATTAAATTACTCATTAAGTTGAAAGCATTTTAGGCCTTGAGCTTCCAGTTAAATGTTTATATTTCTGTGTTATTTTTATTTTTTAATTTTAGGCAAATTTTCATGAAAAATTAAGCTATTACAGACAGGGGTGGGAGAGGAAGGGGCAGAGGGGTAGATTCCTCCCACCAGAACTTAAGTTCACGAAAAGGCCCAGAGATCCAAATTTTAGGTTATAAAACCTTTCACAATTTAATTAGATTTTTTTCATTGATTTTATTATTATTTTTTCAAATCTTCATTGGATTTGAAAAAAAAGTTGAAAAACAGGTTTCAAAATTATTTCATTCGCATGGCAAATTCTGCTCTGATTACAGAATACATTATTCAAGAAGGAGGGAAGGGGGATCTCGCATATATTTACATAAGGTTGACAAATGTATAATAAAATGAAAAACGAAAAAATCGATTAATTTTTGAAGAAACAAAACAAGAAAAATTGTAACGGAATTTTCAAAAAAAAAAAAAAAAAATGAAATGAAAACGGAACAGCGATTGGTTTTAGAAGAATAGAAACACAAACAAAAACGAAAACAAAATTTAAACAAAAAAGAAAAAATTCAGTTTTAATATTTTTGGCGTTTCTTGTAATTGAAATTTATCAAAATTTTCATTTATGTTTTTTTTTTTTAATTTGTTAATGAATCAATTTTAAATTTCTTGTAAAACCACATCTCAAACTATCTTCAAAGATGATGTACAAGGGAAGAAAGAAGGGTCATCGTTCTCAAAACGTGGCGAGAGTAGAATAAAAATCAAACATTTTTGCTTACTTTTCATATTACAGAATAAGTTTAAATTACCAACATATGTATTTATCCATTTAAATATAGCACACTCAAGAGATGGTTTCACTTTACTCCACGAAAAAAATTACAGCTTAGATCTTCCAAGTAATAGGAATACCACACCATGATATACTTTACATGCGAGTGGCATACTAATGCTCAAATTTCCACAATCGATTGAAAAATGGTAATTACATAGCAAGAAACAGAAAACGAAAGAATAAAGATTGACCAGTTTCCACCGTAGAGATGAAATAGCGTTCGTTGGCCTTTCGCAGCATTCGGTGTTTGGTGATTTTTCATTTTCACGAAACAAAAAGAACTTACGTGACGCAGATAGTGAAATGCCAAACACACGTAAGAGACGACATCGCGTTGGTTTTTTTCCCTCCTTTTTACAGTAAATTACGCTAGCTATATTACTATACAGTAATTTTATTAAAAACTCGCTGGAACAGTGCGAAACGAGATCTAATAATATGTTACGTACAATGTATTCGTATAGTACGCTCCCTTTCAGCTAATTTTATTTATTGTAGCTAAAGCAAAGGGTTATTTATGAAATCCGCGTGCCACAATTATTATTCTGTTGCTCGCGATCCAGTACTACGTATATTTATAATTACGCTTTTTCGTGTACATTAGCGCCGCACTTGTAATTAACTTTATGATGAATCGGTGGTGGTACCATAATTGTAAATGGGAACGTCAGAGCGGTAAAATTCATTCGCAGGTTTCTCCATCATTTTCTCCGACTACTTTATAATATTTCAATCAGAATAACTCCTCATAAGATCCAAAATAAGGAGTCATTTCCTCGAGAGAAAATAACCTCTTTGATCTGATATCTGATACCGTCGTCCGTCGAGATGCGCCGAATCGATCGAGAAAATCGAATGAAAAAAGAAATTGCTTTTAAAATTGAAAGAATACTGTTGTGCAATTTCAGCGTATTGATTTCAAAATTTCATTATCCTCAGCCAATCTTTCGAACCGAAACGCAGAATTTCCTAATCCCTTCGAGAAGCGGTTTGAGCACTCGCGACAATTTGTTTTAGCTATACGTAGTTGCGATATTCTCAACATATTTTTTATTCCCCGTCGGCTTCTGGCGTAAATCTACTTCCATGTCGTGGGTTCGATATGGGTTTATTATTTCTTATTTCACGTCGGAGTAGCGTGTGGCGTTGCGCAAGAAGTTCAGAGGGGAAATTGTGAGGAGAAGAGATTTCATTTTTTTTATTTTTTAAATGCATGTAATTCGTGTTGATTAATCTTAGAAGTTAAAAAAAAATTATATTTTCTGTTATGAACGATTCGAGTACATTTTTTAAAAATAATTTGTTATATTTTATTTTAAGGCTGGTACTTTCCACTCTAGGGAAAGAATCACTAGATTAAATCACGCTACACTTTTGTTTAATTCACTTATTCTTTGAAATATATTAGATTTTATTAAGTAATGAAATTTAGCAATCACTGTACCTCATCTCAAGTTTCACATATAATTTTGCTTCAAAATTACATTATTTTATAAATCATGTCTTAAGAACAATTAGGTATGAGATGAATATCTTGACATATTTTGTTTCTTGCACCCGAAAGAGCTCCAATCAATTTCATAATTATACAATGCACACATCAATTAATTAATCATTTATTATTCATTTTGAAAAGTAAACATAATTTGTTGTTTTTAAAGAAATAAAAAAAAAGTGTGGTTTTCCAGATTTCGAAAAAATTAAATGCCAAATTTTTTTAGCCTTCAAGTCATAATGTGTGTCTTTTGAATGAAAAAAATCAATCTGACAAAAATATCAAAAATTATATTTTTTCAAATTTTGAAATTTTGAAAAATTTGACCTCATTTTAATTTGACCTTTTCTATGGGTCAATTGCCAACTAAGTATTCCGCTTCGAAAATAAAACAAAATTCGTCCGACTCTAATGCATAGTATAGGGATTTAAGAAAAAATGTACGTTCACTTTTTATGCACCACCAGTTTCCACAAAACAAAATACATAGGTATTCTACTTGATAAAATGGATTAGGTATTTCATTCGATTTTAACACGAAATGTGTGATATTTTGAGAACTCCTGAAGTTAAAAATTAGTTGTTATAGTATACTTTTTGGCTCTCGAAAAGTTATTATCAAGTCCACACCACGAATTTCATCTCTAAGTCATTAATTTACAAGTGAAAAATGTAGAATATGTTTTTAAAGAAGATTAGAAAAAGTTTTATACCCCTCTGAATTTCAATTAAAATAATGACTGAAAATTTTTTTGGTGTACACGCAAAAAATATAGCCTCATGAGCTTCCCAAAAAACTCAAGAATCATTTTTTCTATAATTTTCACAAATTTTTAATTTTTCAAACATTGGATCCATTTGGAGTGAAATTAAAATTAAGTTTACAGGCTGAAATTTTTTAGGTCTCGTTAAGGTTATTTTGCAACATTTATTCACTCACCTTTTCGTCTTGAAAAAAAAAATGAAAATTTGCAATCATGTGCAATATTTCGCTTACTAACTCCAACATTTATGTAAGGCTACATCCAAATTACAAAAAAAAAAAAAAATTCAATGAATCGTTTCCGAGCACCGTTTCAACAATCACGTTAGTTTTAAAAATAATCAGTATGACATCACCAATGAGAAAATCTATTATCAAACGAAGAGTAAATCCATTCTTACACAAAAGGCATAAAAAAACCAAGAAAAAAACATAATCTCCGATATTAAAACACTCGCCATCCTATTCGCGTGTTTCAATATATTCACCATATTAAGATACTTTAGTGTTAAATAACCCATCTTCGAATTCTCTCTACTTGAATCACGTTTCTTATCAAATCATCAGAATCCCATGTTTCCGGTAAAAATCCGATAATTTTCGCTTTAATTAGCGTAAATCTCGCTGCGACAGCATTTTCAACTATTTCGACGTCCAGACGAGGGCAACACTGTTACAGTACAAGGAACTTTAATAGCTTTCACGATACTTCCCTTTTTAGTTTTCAGTCTACGTTTATTTAGCTGCTGGGTGAAATGTTGCTTCACGTTTGGAAAATTCTCTTTCGTATCGTTAATATTTCCAATACATGTGTATTCGATACGTCGATATAATCTTGACGCCGAGTATTTTGCATTTTATGATGTTTTAAAAAAAATTCACAACAACGGGAATAATAGCTTCGCGCTTCATAAAAGTTACCAAGCCGTGAGTACATTTTTATGTATTTTTTTTTCTTTACGAATGAGTTTCCGCGTTTCATTTGTTATTTTTCGGTGAACAAATAAAGGAAAAATTTCGAGTTAGCAACATCGACGTATTAATTTGTCGCTATAATTATATCGCACTGGCTAATAAATCCTAATTGAATACTACGTTGTTGGCCATCCGAACTATAATGACTACCGGCTATTACTTTTCCAGCACATTGCACGTACTTGAAAACTAATTACATCTCGAAACTTCACCTTCATTTATATTAATTTGCTACCTAAATGTATTTGAGTACAAAATTCACAGTCATTCTTATTTCCATTTTACATAAACCGAAGTGGAAAAAATTCACGTAAAAAATTCCAAGCGGACTTGAAAAGCGGAAAAATAATTTCGTAAGTTTCATCATTGACGAGAAGCTCCCCTAATCTCTCCACTCGTATGAAACTCGCCGAATGAACTCGTAAAGTTTTTCCATTCTAAGTAAACTCAATAAAAGCCAGATCTAAACCACTCGGAATTTGTCGCGATGTCTGTGATGCTTCGGTGTGTCACAGGGTATGTCTGTGGCACACCAGGCGTAATGCAGTAGTCGTATAAGATAACGTTTCGTTGCGTAAAATATTTGCGCCAGCTAAAACATACGCGTAGTTGGATTTCCATGTAAACATTTGCGAGACGACCCGTATTATGTGGGTATTTCGTACACCCTCGGACGCCGGACACCTAAAAAACGCGCTGGTCGATGTGTGTGCCGAGTGGACATTATTACAATACTTATAGAGTGGATTCCGTCGACGCATATCGTTCAAGCGGAGTTGAACAAAAGCTTTAGCGCGTGAAATGAACTCAAGATTTACTTTCAAAAAATCTAAAACCATACTTATTATTATAAGTTTTTTACATTTTTCTCAATAAACTTGAAATTTACAGGAAAAGTGATTTTATATAAAATTATTTTATTCTCAATTTACTATACAAAAAAGATTCAATTCATTATTTGTACATAATGCACTAGAAAGCCAAAAAATGTAGCTCCTCTAGGACGTGATCTCTTGCATGATTTCAACGCTCACGATCAGATATTTGTAACGTTTTTTGCATTTATTTCGATAAATACGATATTTACCAGAAATATTGTGGTACACAAAATTTATCATCTTGTAATTTTCAATAAAAGTGGTTCCACTCATTTTTTTATTAAAATATACTCCAACACCTAAAACCATGTTTACTGATAATATAATTATAATTTGTCTCATTTCATAAAAAGTTGTGCTATTTGACAGTTTACTCAGGGACGTACCGAAAGGGGGAGGGGGGAGCTTCCCCCTTGGCTTTTGGAAAGTTGGTAAATTTTGGTGTTTTAGCGTAGAGTTGGTAAACTTAACCACTTGCGCAGTATTATTACAGCTATTTTTAAATTTTTTGAAGACTAACAAGACTGTGGCATCTTATTTTCTTGGAGCCAAAAAAAAAAAAAAAGGTCATGGTATTAGTTGGCAATTTTTGGTTTTCTCTCCTCCCTGAAGAATGTCCTCGGTACGCCCCTGAGTTTACTAAAAAAATGAATAGAGCCATTCGGACCCTGCAGTTAACTTGGAGCGCTAATGTGGTGACCAATAAGAATGTTTGTTTACATTCTAAACAGGACTTTTTCTATCAGTAACGTACTTCGTTAAAAAATTTTAAACTATTTCATGCAATTTTTATTGAAATTGTTTATTAATATTTTTGAGCTTTTTTTACGACTTCTTAAGCAAGATGTTGAAAGAAGTGGCGATCCAGTATCTAAAAAACTATTTGAAACTGTGGTTGGATGCAGAAGTTCTGTTAATGTTACTGAACACTTGACTTTTTACCGACATCATTCATCAGAAGTTCTCAAAATTGAAAATAAAATATGAAAGGCAGCATTACTAAATACATTAATAAATAATTTCAATGAAAATCAACAAAATCGCACGAAACAGCTTTAATTTTCAAACGAAATACGTTAATGATAAGGAAAGTCTTTTTTAGAATGTAAACAAACGTTCTTATTGGTCGCTACACTAGCGCTCCAAGTTTTCCGCAAGGCGCGAATTCTTGTAACAAATTTTAAGATGATCAATTTTGTATACCACAAATCCACAATATTTCTAGTAAATACCGTATTTACCGAGATAAATCTGAAAAACGGTAGTAAGAACTGAGTTGATATCGTGTGAGCAATGAAGCAAGCATTAGAGCAGGTACGATGTTTCTTTTGAGAAAAGTGTTTCCATTGGGACCCGAACGCAAAGTGGCTGACATCTAGTGGCGAAAAGTGTAATTGCTCTAGCGAGGATATAGGGCATGTATAATGTAAACAAAGCGTTCATTTTCTTTGTATATTTAGAAAAATTTGCTGGCTACGTGTTTAAAGTGATTTATAAACCTTGGTCGGATTGGTGGAAACTACTGATAAAATCATGCATGTCCCATAGAGCGTCCCTAGAACACTAGTGCTCAAGCGGTTGTTCCGGTCCCAATAGCTACTCTGAGCAATATACTGAAAATCCGCATCGATCAGCTGGATACTACTTCCTTTGTTATTGTAAAAGCCCCTCAAACTCAGTTTTTCCCGATTTACTTGCAAACAATGCATCCAACTGCAATTGCGACTTAGTACTTTCATACGTATATTAAGCAGGGCTGGTGAACAAAACCATTGTTTCGTTCTGTTCTATTCTTTTGTTCATAAGAATATTCATTATATTGTTCTGTTATGGTTTTGTTCAAGTTAATTTGTTCTGTTTTGTTGTTTTCTGTTCTGTTCCATATTTCCATTATATTCTGTTTCATTGTTTTTTTCTATTCTGTTCCATACTTCCATTCCATTCTATTCTGTTCTGTTCTGTTCTGTTCTGTTCCATTCTATTCTATTTCCTTCCATTCTGTTCTGTTCTGTTCAGTTTTGTTCAATGTTGTTGAGAAACATTGAGAAAGAATGAAAACCTTTACTTAATAACAGTGTTGTAGGAACGAACATAGGTCTGTTCTTGTTCCTGTTCTCGTTCCTGGAAAGACCCAGTCATTTCATCCTGTTCCTGACTCGTTCTTATTCTCAATGTTTCAACTGTTCTCGTTCCGTTCTTCGTTCTTTTAATTCTTTATAATGTTGTTCTCGTTCCATTCTTCGTTCTTTTAATTTTTTATAATGTTGTTCTCGTTCTGTTCTTTGTTCTTTCAATCCTTTATGGTCTCGTTCTTGTTCGTTCTTCGTTCTGTTCTCGTTCTTCAACTTTTTCTTTTGTTCTTTCTTTCTTTCTTTCTTCCTTCTTTCTTTCTTTCTTTTTTTTTGATAACGTGTTTACAGTTAATATTGTTGTTGAAATTGAAAATCAATTAATTGAAGCTAATAATTAAAAAAGAAAATACTTATATGGGTATATGTAGCACTTGCCCGCTTTCAAGTATAAGTTTCTTATTTCTCTTTCTCCTCATGATATCTATTAATTTTATAATAAATCATGAACTTTCAAAAGAACAAAGAAGAACAAAAAATTACATCGTTCTTGTTCTTGTTTTTGTACCTCAACATTGCTCATTAGTTGGTTCTCGTTTTGTTCTTTGATCTTTCAGTTTGAAAGTATTTTGTTTTCGTTCTGTTCTTTGTTCTTCAGATATATCACTTTTATGTTCTCGTTTTTGGTCCTGTTCCTCAGGAACAATGAAAATTCTCCGTTCTTGTTGCTCTTCCTTCTCGTTCTTTGGTTTGTCCCTACAACACTGTTTAATAAACACTGGACTTCAAAAATCAAAAGTTCAAATTTTGATGATGCTATCGTGAACTTTGAAAAAAAAAAGGAAAAACATAATGATATTGCAATATTTATAAAGAGGAAAAAAACACAGCTTGCCTTCATTTTTTTTTTGTTCGCTTCCATTCTGTTCTGTTCCATTTCATTTCGTTCTGTTCGGTTCTGTTCTAGTTTATTTGTTCAAAATATAAATTTGTTCTATTTTGGTTATCATTCATTATGAACTAAAATTTTAATGTTCTGAATCGTTCACAATGTTATGTTCCGTTCATGTTCATCATCCTGGTATTCAACACCTCTGTGAAGGAATTTTCATTCAATCCCCCTCTCCCCTTTTTTTACCAGGATGAAGTATTTGTATTACCTTCTATTTTCGTGTTGAACATTTTTGATTTTTGTTACGTAAGAACTTAAAAAGTGTCTCAAATTGCCTACGTAAGGTCTTTATCGATCTACTGTAGTAGTAAAATATTCTCCCTTGGATTTGTTATCAAAAAGGTTGCATACATTATTTCCCAAACGTATTCGGTGAGGTAGAGGACGTTTTGGAAGTATCAGACTTTTTTATAATAACGAATCAAAATTTGCTACGATTCCAACGTAATTTGAAGTTTCCAATGAAACGAGCTGTAAAAATTACACGCTCGAAATAATGATCTAGAAAAAAAATTCACGCGTAATACCCGATGATGACGAAAAAAAAGTTTATACGCTATAAAAAGTATTAACGAAGTCCGAGCAAATGAAAATGAAAGAGAGCATAAAAGGGACAGTTGTAAACTCACAATATCTTTCATATTACTCGTGTCCGCTCTCATAAACTTAACGATATCGTTTTCCAAAACAACGGAGTTTCAAGGTTCCTCGTACGTATAAGTTGTGAGATTTCGATATAAGCTTCGCCGAAATTCCACATCACGTGATAGCAATGACCAGCGTGAAACGCGTAGGAGGTATCTCGGCGAATTTTACAAACTTTCTGGCAACGAATTAATTCCAAACGAGGGTAAATCCTCGACATGGCGCCTTCCAGACGTTCACACGTAATACGTCAAATTTCGACGTTTACCATATAACTCGATCCCTAATGGTGGTTTTATTTTGCGCAGGTTGAAAGCAGGAAAAGAGCAGCTGCCGATAATTACAACATCAACGGATACAGCCGACTCGCAAGAATGTGCGGATGAAAATCGCGATAGGATAAAAAGCGACACCGAAGGATCGTGTAACGTTCGCAATGGGACCGACTCGTCGAAGCTCACCGCCGACTTGGGTAATTTCGGCGCGGCGTTACAGCTGCGAGAAAACGTGCAAATAAATACAACAAGTGTGGCGGCCGCTAATCGACCCATATACCCGAATATACCCTATTCGCCGTATTCGTCGCCGCGTACTGTACGTCGTAAATCACCGCTCAAAGAAAGCCGTCGCGTTAGCATCGATAAATGCGGTAGTTATCAGCAGCTCAATCAATACAAGTTAATCGATTCTATTGGCCAGGTAAGTTATTCGCTTCATATATACTTACGTCGTACACTGGCGACATTCCTTTCAATTTAAACAAACATAAGGGTGGAATCTTGTCAGACTCGACTCGATCGATTCATTAATTAGCTCGGTCGTTGCCTAGTTCGTCGTTTTAAAATTCAACTGCTCGTTCGAGTCGGCTCGACCGCTTCACACTCGTCTAAAAGGTTTCGTCCGCATTAAAAATTCAAACGTCGTTAACCCGACCCATTCTACACTGCATCGAGTTAATAAATTCGTACGCTTGTACGCAACGTGTTGAAAAAACCCGCTCATTGTTTCCAACCAAAACGGCAAAAACTTGCAGCACAAGCGTCGCCAAAAAAGACGACTAAAAGTCGCCGCCAGCTATTTAATTGTTAGGCTTCCGAATAACTCATGCTTCGGCCTTCGGCTCGGTAAAAGGTCTACGAAAAATTTTCTCCAACCATGATATAAATGAAATTTTGTCCTTTAAAATTATTCCACATTAAGACCAGGCCGGGCCGGATACGCACCGAACCGAAATAAATTTATCGATAAATCGACCTTCGCCTGGGAATAGAAAATTTACAAAAAGTGGATAATTCTAGTCGAGATTTTCGTCTTTGAATTATTTCAAATTGTCTTCATCTTCGTTATCCCGTTTTTTGCTCAGCCAAGACGCCGCGTGAAATACATAAAATAAATAGTTACATTTTCCTTATACTAGTGGTGCTATTTTTCCCTCTTCTTTTTTTTTTTTATTGTTGACTCGACGTAATATACTAAACGTTGGAAAGGTTTTCGCCAAAATGCCTACGTTTGCGGTCTTTCGAAATAATGTAAATAAAATTATGTTAATTTTATGCTCCCATTAGAGGGGCCAAACACATTACAGATGTTCTTTCTGAAGTACCATCGAACCGGGTTATTCGATGCATAAGCTCGAAACACCGTGAAACGAACATTTTCTGAGATGAATAAGGTTTTTTTCTTTTTTTCGAATTCTTAATTCAACAACGTTAGCGAGTATGAATTCGATGTTTTACGAGTGCCTATTTATGCGAAAACGTTAAGGGTTTAGAGTACCTTAGTGAAGATATGAGGACTGTAATTATCAGCTAAAATTTATTTTACGACTTTTTATTCTTTTTTATTACTCTTTTTTAACATTCATATTTAGTGAAAAATACGATGAAAAAAAATTATTATTCTACACATTTTGATAATAACTTTTGTTTTCAATTTAAAACCGTAGCTATTACAGCCTACCTGATTTAGGAGAGAGGGGTTAGGGAGGGGTACGGTTTCCAATTCTTTGCGTTTCAGATCATTCGTAATCATAAGGCAAAAGTTAAACTTTTGGACAGCATCTCTTCTCCTGGCGCCGGCGAGTATGAATGAAAATCGCTAAAAATTTGGTAAGAGATTCTTTGCATAGATAGGAGAAAGATTTTTTTTCGTTTTTTTAATTTACCTCAAAATGATAGATTATTTAAAATTTGAGGTAACATAAAGGAAGGTCAGATGACTCGAAATTTTCGTTTTCGATCTTATTATGAAGAAACGAGTCTGAGACAACAAAATATTCAAATTTCAGCAACTAACCGCATATGAAGGGAATTAAAGAAAGAAAAATCTTATTGAGGAAATTTCGATTTATGAAATTTCTCGAATTTCCTCTTCATCCTCACCAAATTTACTCGGAAAGATTACACTTCCTACGTGGGGTTATTTGAGGACTAGAATATCCCTCCCAAAAAGCTTGAGGAGCATCAAATGGCTCAGATGTAATGTACGTGAACTCGTATGATCACTAGTGATTAAAAGTGTGCTGTATGTCAATTTCACTTTCACACGTGATTTTAAAGAAGAGGAGAACGGACTATTGCCCTTAAGGGAAGTTAAGTTCGAAAGCTTTCGATTAGGGTATCAGAAGATAAGGTGAGTTCAGATGGCTAAAATATTTCAATTTTAGCCAGCCAAGTAAATACGAAAGGGAGTTAAAGCAAAAAATGCCTTTTGGAGTGGAAATCACGGTAAGAAATTTCATGAATCTCGCAGACCTAAAAAGGTCGAACTTTATATACAAACCTTCTTGGGGATTAAAATATGACTTAGCGTCAAACGGCTAAAAATCCCTTGAAAAGTTTACTTGATATCATCTGCAAATGTAAACAAACTCATTTAAAAACTCAGCTCTTGTTATGCAGCATGGCTGCTTCCTTTTTTTCATTTATAAGTACTTTTTTTTTTTTTAAATAAAAAAATAACGATGGTTTTTTAATTTATTTTTTCTTTTATTCATATATTTACAATCATAAAAAATTTATAAAACAATTTTTTGAATGACTCCTTTTAGTTACAAAAAAATACTATCATCATTTTGTTTACTTATTTGTTTGTATTTTTGCTGAGTTTTCAACTAAAAAACAACAGCTATTACAGCCTACCTGACTTGGGAAGGGAAGGTCGGGGAGGGTAGAGTTTCCAAATTTTGGCGTTTCATTTTTCTTACAATCAGACAAATGAAACTGATATTAAAAAAAAATATTTTCACGATAAAAAAAACAACATTTTTTCATGGCTTTTTAACAGAGTTTCCAATGAAAAACGGAGCTATACCAACTTACATGATTTAGGAAAAGGCTGTTAAAGGAGATTATCATCTTTTCAGTTATATATTATACGGTGTTATGAATGTTCTTTCGTACAGTATAAATATATGCGAATACTTCTAGGATTTTTTTTTTCAATTTATTATTTTATACTGGCTTCTTTAATTTTCAAGACTATTACGCCAGTTTTATCTTCATATTTTGATAAAAATTGTTCTTTTCGAAAATATCTCGTTTGTCGGCACTTCTATGAGAGAAACATCTCGGTTAAAAAATACTGAACATTAAACTTAAAATTTCCCTAGACCTTAATTGGGCGTGTTAAGGAGAATAGAGTACGTGTTAGCAGGCGAGTTGAATAACGTTTGAATTTGATTTACTGTATTTTTACTTGATTGTTCAATATCATTTGCGAAATGCCAGCAATCCAGCATGTATTTGATTTATTACTGACCTCAAAAATATAATGCATACATCCACATGAAAATTACTTCAAAATTTTATTGAAGAAGAATAATATTCGATTTCGTATTGATTTAAGTCCTCATAATTTCAGATTCTCTTTCTGCATTAAAGACCATCCAAAATTACCATTCTAAGAAACTACACCCCATCTCCCAAGAAATAATACAAATTCTCGCTAACACTCAAAAATCTATAACCCTTATCTGGATTCCAGCACACTCCAATATAACACAGAATGAACAAGCTGATCTCTCCGCTAAACAGTCCTTCTATGTTTCACCTGTTCCAAACGTTCCTATACCATTGAAAGACATCAAATCTGCCATTAAAATATATGCAAATCACCTATTCTCAGATTTTTGGAGACAAATTCCTTCATCCAACAAACTAAATAGAACCCTGGAAATATCCTACTCAATTGTCTCGCAGAGACCATTGCATCCTAACCCGAATCCACACCTACCTCCTCAATAGACTGCCCATTCCCATCTGTGAAACATGTAATGCTCCTATTACAGTAACACATATCCTCCAAGAATGTTCAAAATATAACTTTCATAGAAACTTGTGCTTTCCCAAACCCGAAATCCAATACATTTTACAGAATGATCCCACTAGTATACTCCACTTACTGAATTTCCTTCACACAACCGCTTTATACCCACTCCTGTAACTCTACTTAAATACGCCTCTAGCCCAGCGCTGTATAGGGCGTCAAAAAAAAAAAAAAATATATTTGAATTACTATGAAAAATTATTTTTTCTTTTATATTTAATTATTTAATATCATTTATATGTTCATTTTTTAAAAAAAAAAAATTAATAAATAAATAAAATCATCATTTATTTAATTGTTGATGATTGTTGATGATAGGATGTTTCGAAAGTAGTTTTGTTAGATTTTCAAGTTTACACAAAATATCAGTTTACTCAAAATCTGAGGAGGTAGGGGAGCTGAAAGATAATGCCTAAAACTTTTTTGATAATAATGTCATATGATGGAGCAAAATAAAGACACCAGCATGAGTACCTGAATTCTAGCTTCCTAAGTGAATGTGGATAGGAGTTCGAGCAAAAAATGTAATTTTTCGAGGAAGTTAGAGTCATGAAATTTTCTGACTCGTTCGTATGCGATGGAGTAAACGAAAAGTCGGCAACTTTTGATAATGGTTTCATACGATACGATCAGTTCAATTTACCGACCTATGAAAGTTTCAGCTTCCCAAATAGAGTTGAAAAGGAGTAAGAGCGAAAACTAGCTATGGAGAGGGCGAGAAGAATTGGATCATTAAAGTTCCTGAATCGTTCAAATCTCCTTACAAAATCCGCCAAGAAAGCTCTAACTTTGATGCGTTAGTTGAAGACGATATGACCGGTTAAATTATTTTACAAAACATGGGGTCAATGAAACATTTTTCAAAGTTATCAACGAAAACTATGACAAGATGATTACTTGTTCCGTCGTTTTTATATTTTTTCATTACTTCTCATACCACCTCCCACAGCGAGAATAATTTTTCGACATTAATACTACAGTGCTCCATACTCTACATTTCAACATAAAGTGCTCACAGGATGTCTAGCTGTCTACTGTATCGCAATTTTGTAAATTGAGAATTTATCGCTTTCTCATCATTTGATAATACATTTTAAAAGGCGCAGGATGACCTACCCTGGCTTCCAAAAAATCAAACGTAAAGTATAAACAAGCGTTACCCCTAGAAACGGTCAATTTTTTTTCCGGAGAACTGCCGCACAAGCCAAAAAATAAATAAAATGAAATGTATAGCGTAATTTGAACTTTTTAGGAAATTCGAAAAAGATTAAAAATTCATCGCCTTCTGACCTAAAATCATTACTTATAACTTTTTTTATTATTTTCATCATTCAAAAAAAAAATTCCTTGCCTTTTCCTTACTTCCATTAACCGTTAGACTACTTAGCATATTCCTACGTCGCTTGCATTTCGTGATAAAGTTACTAAAAAATATTTCTAATGAAATGAATTTTCTCAGCCATTAAAAACAACGTAGGACATTTTTCAAAATTATCTGCAAAAAATATGTTTGAAAATTTAATACTTTTCCTTTTTTTTGCGATTTTTCCATTATTTCTCTTCATCTACCCCCTCCACTACCACAAGTTCTTGTCAGTGATACTATGTTGCATTTTTAAAATTTTAACGCACACGAAATATTTTCATCTACCTCGGTTAGGAAATAAAAATGTTCGAAAAATTTCATTTTCTATATCTCAAACCATTCAGCAAGTAGGGTAGGCAAACCATCCTACATAACTGTCTTACGAGCACACCTACATGTGTTTCGAAGGAGCTCATATTAAAGTGAAACACTCCGTATAAAAATAAAACTCGACGCCTCGATAAAATGATTTTATCGAAGACGCAAGGCGACATTTAAAAAAAATTTCAAACATCGCAAACCTACAGCTTTCTACATCTTCGCTAGCGCCGCGTCGTCTCGTTCAATTACAACTTTATATGTTGCTCGGTAAAATCTCGACGTCGTAAACGTTATTTATTCCGGGTATAAAAATGATCAAATATTAAATCGTAATTAGGTTCTAGCCGTTGTAAAACGCGCAGTTTAATTTCTTACTTCCTTTTGATATAAATCCGGCAGAAGGATGATTTTATAAACGAAACAGACATAAATTTTACAACGTTGAATATTTCAAAACAAGTTACACGCCAGCCTGTCATCTCTCTCGTAAAACAGCAAAACGTTTATTTTCCGACTCCTTTCGCGCGTACAACTTCGCTTCGAAATAATCGTATTTACGATTGGGAATAACAGTAAGCTTGAAACAGAACAAGAGGCCCATTGAACTGATTTCTTCACAGGTAGATTATTATTCCTTCGATGATATTCGTATAGGAAAAAAAAAACACTTTATTCTTAGCTCGAACAGAATTCTCACAGATAGTCGAACAGAATACGAACGAATATAACAATATACTCAAGCGTGTTGTAATTCGCCTACTTCTTCGCCTGAAAGAATTACCGCAGTCCCGCAGTTATAATTTTCATACAACGTTTTCGTCGTTTAAGTGATACCATCTTCGTTTTAACCCTTTACTCGAGAACGCAAAGACGGATTTTATCAAGTTTAAATTTCGTGACTCGTAACCTTCACGTTGTAATAAGCTCCTAGAAGCATTTTATGCTAAACGTCTGGAATATCTGATGAAAAGCTGAAATTATTTTTGGTCTTGAATTTCGCTCGGTGTAAAGTAATCTTTCGCTTTATTCTGCCAAAATTACCTGCTCGTAGGAAAGGATTCAATTTCTACGTCTGTTTTCTTTATAAACTCGCGATATTCATTTTAAAATTTAATTTACACATTTCCTTTCGATTCTAAATTTTCCCGTTCATTATTGGAAGCAACTCAGTTTCGAAACAGATAAGTCACGAAATGAATTCTAAATTTTTCTTATTACAAAAAAAAAGAGAAAGTTAAAAGTTGCACTCGAATACCTACTAATACACTTCTATTCGTTCCGTCTGGAGATATTAAAACAAATTTATGTTTGAAAAGAGTTCATTTTTTTCTGTCTTTATGAAATGTGTGAAATTTCGAAAAAATTATACCGCTAACTTTAAGAGAAAAATTAGCATTTGAATCGGATTTAAAATTTTCCCAAATTCTTCAGGGACGAAGCGAATGCGTGTATAATACCTAATACGTATTTCATATCTAGAAAAACTTCAAAGAAAAGAATTCCTCAGCGGAACGGCTCGTAAAAAACCTTTAAACTTTCGTTCTTTTCTTTCTCACTTTTAACGAGGTGTAAAACTGTAAAAATAGTTCCAAACTACTTATTTCTAAAAAGTTCGCTTTTCTTATCACTGAAACCCGAAGAACAAAAATTCTACAAAAAAAAAAGAATTAATTGTACGTATTATTAGTAACAAATACGGCTGATCATCATTCGAACTCATGAGCTCAAGAAGTTCTTTAGTTAGACAATAAAATTATAGGTGTACCTAATACCTTTACATCATACCAAGCGTCTATTCGATTCGGGTACCCTCGAGCGTTAAATTCCCTGCTAGATTTTCCCATATTATATGGTTGGTAACAATAATGCAATGCGGCTGTGATATCTAATAGTGTAGTCGCGTTCTGATAACATGATAAGAAACTGAAACTGAATGTTTTTTGTTTTTTGTTCTTATTACTGTTGATTAATGAAGAATGTTTTACGATTTATTTAGTGATGTCAATTATCGATTTTCTCAAACTATCGATAATGAAAAAATATCGATGACAAACTATCGGTAATTATAGATAATTATCGATATTTTTTGTTTTTATTTTACTGAACGCTAATGACGCTATCAAGTGAAAAGCGACTGAGCATCATTGTAATATTCGTACTTCATACTTGGTACATTTGAATTTATTGAAAATTTATTTAATTTATGAATTAAGAAATTCAAACTAATGATACAACATTGTTTTTTATGATGTAACTTGGTACATAGTTAATTTTTGATGAAATTTGATTTACAAATATAGAAATTCAAGCATCAGCATCGCAATGGCGCTGATGCTTTATACTGATAATTTTGATAATAACGATATATCGATAGTTTGTCATTGACTATCGCTATATCGGTAATATCGTTTATCGTAAAAAAGTAAAACTATCGATATTATCTCGATAATACATCACTAGATTTATTAGTTATGCATTATGATATCAATTTGTTATTCACCTCCTTTAATTGTACATTTGAACATTGATGAACTTGTTCATTTCTGTTCCACTGCATTACGCTACTTATTGGATGAACGAAGTGAACACGAAAATCACTAATAACTAAATCTTTAATTATTTTTAATTCATTTTTGATAACTTTAACACACTTATCACAGTTTTCATTTCGTTTTTCTTATCAAAATAGACTTCGCTTAGTCAGATCATCAGATGCAACTACTTGAATGTGAATGTGAATAATATATGATAATGGAATCAAACTAACCAGCCTTAAATCGAATCATTCTAGATGTGATTGTGAAAAGTAATGGCAGCGCTGCACATAACATTATGAAAATAAAATGCCCATTCATTTAAATGCGAATAATTTTAATTATGCATTCGGTTGTCTGGTTAATTATGTGAAAAATCTCAAAATTCTCAGCTTCGAATCATTATATTATACAAATCTCATACAATGTACTTATTTATGTGATTATAATTAACAACATCATGTTTGAGATTTTGGCGCTCCAGGGTATCCGAATCGAATAGACACTCGTATACTCCATGTAGTCTTTGAACTACTCGCATTGAAGTTATAAGAAAATCCACAAAGGGAGTTGATATTAAAGACGATGAAATTTTACATTATACGTGTCCTGCATTAATGCACGAATTATGATGAAATAATCCGTTCGAATAATTTTAACTAGATACTAAATTTGTTCTAATATGCAATACAGTGCGAGTGAATAACGAAGTAAAGTCCGAAAAGTTTTCTTCTTTGGTTGTAATATAAGTTTAGACGATGTTGATTAATGACATGATGCAACATTCTTACAAAATAACCGATGGAAAAAGAAAGACGATATTTCGCAAACATTTCATTCCTTGGATTAAGGTTGTAATTACTGATCTTTTTTTTTTGATTGATTGAATTTTTACTGGATTCCTAAGACGAAAATATATTAAAACTTCCAACCTATAGGTGAGGAGGTAACCCTAAAAGAACCGTCGAACCTTTCCCAAAAAGTGGGTTTCCAATTTTAACGCCACAGGGGAGCCTTCAAAGAAAAAATAATTCAGTAAAAACATGTTCTACGATGAATTTTATCTCAACTCAAGATCTTACTTGCCCCCAGAAACGTTATCTAAGGGTAAAAAAGAGCAGTCCAAATTACTACTTTTCCAATTTTTTACAAATAATACAAATATACCGGTTCAATCTTACACTTAGTACTTACCAGAAGTGTTCGAAGTCAAGTAAACTACCTAAAAATGATAATGGGAAGATTCAGATCCAAAAGGAGGGGGAGTTGAAAAATGTTGTCAATATAACGGGTAGTATATGATGAAATGCTGTTAACATATTATGTACCTGTTATGACTGAAAACCACACCACACTTTGCATCCCTCAAATGCGATGGTAACCCGAAGAGGTGTCTGGAACATCCTATTAAAACAGCTTTTCACTCTTAGTTTGGCGAAGAAGCCTCTAAGGATGAAAACAATTTAGTGAAAAAATGTTGTTCGATGAATTTCATATTAAATCGACTATTCACTTACCCTTAAAAACAGTATTTACGGATAGAAAAGGAGCTTCTATTTGACTGTTCGGTTGCTCAATTTAAAAAATTCGAAGATCGCATTAAATATCTCCTCAGTCCGGAGAATGCCTTTGTAAGACAGAAATGTTTCAAAATTAAACTCGACTTCTTTCATTTTTCCATACTTTTATAAAATCAAATCGCCTACGTCGCACTCACCCGCTTCCACAAAGTGGCGATTAACCAACTCGTCAGATTCACCTGTAAATGTCATTCCCGGACCTTTTACCGCCTCTACGAGCTAACAATAGTATGAACTACCGAACGATTAGACATTCGTGCGTTCGCATTATTCGGCAATACGATGAACGAATTTTTCCATTAGTCTAAACGATAATTGTATTTCGCCAAGAAGCTTCCGTATTTCGCAGGTTTTTACGTATACTATCGATTTTATCGCTCTCATTCATCACCTTGCCGCATTCCGCGCCGACGAAAAAATGAAAAATTATCGTCATCCAGAGTAATTAAATTTCCGACGCCTCTTTGCGCGAACTCTAATCCTTTCATATAATTCTACCACTTCCCTGTTCTCCACGGTATATGGTACACAACTACACGCGTACGCGACACACCAAAGAGAAAAAGTTATCGCGGTAAGCGTTTTGAAACACGAATAATAAATCTTTTGTGTACCAATCATTTATCGAAGGCTTGTTACTTTGTTGAAAATCGAACGCGTTAAAATTTTATACGATAAGCGAGTAGAATAGGAATTCTTATGTACAAATGCTTCGACGTTGAATGGAAAACTTTTCTTCGATTTCTGTTCGAAAATTAAAGCAAAAAATTCGATGTAGATACCAATACAATATCGCCTGTCTATACACTACTTATGTTTATGTTTTTGTATTTGAAGAAGAGACTTTTATGAGACACCTATTTTAAATTTCTTTTGCTCTACTGCTTTCTGAAAATTCAATTTGACTTTGAGCCTTTTGAATGACACAAATATGAAAATTAACAATAAAACCTCGACGGCGATGTAACACAACTCTAAATAAACAATGTACAAGTAGATCGGTATTTTTCCAACGTGGAATGCTCGGCAGCGAAAACTCATAAATCAATGTTTCGTTTAAAATTTTAAAATTAGATTTGAAAAACAAAAAAAAACATAAACAGGAAAAAATGTTCAGACGAGAAGAAAAAAAAAAGGAAAGTTGGTATTTAATTAAGGAATTGGTACTACCTCTTATAGTTCTTTCTGATGATGTTTTTCGAGCGTAAAAGTTGAAAACTTGATAAAGAAAATACAATTTAATACTTCACCGGACATTTTTATAATCTAAACGTAGTCTCATTTATTATTGATGGGCAGATAGGTATACTTATAATTTTTTTTTTGATTTATCGAATTGAAAGACAAAAAAAAAGAAAATAGAAAAACCTTGAATTCGGTGAAAATTTTAATTTTCTAGATGTGCTCTTTTCAGGACATTGTTTAAAGAAAAAAATGGAAGGAAGCTAAAAACTTTATGCGCTGAATTCAAGAGTAATCGAGAAGTTTTTCAGTATTGCATTTCATCGAATCAGAATATTAATTTAGATTCTATCGCAGAACGAAAATAGAATTTTAAGCATACTTGCTCGATAAATGTAGAAGTCTAAGAATCAATTTTCTTTTTTTATCGATTAATTTATTTACTGAGAAAAATTTCCTAATCTTCAACAATTCATGTATTACAGACAAGAAATCTTTTCAACGTGGAAAGTATGAACGTTATAGGGCAGAGGAGTCGACAAATTTATTTCAGATATAGTTGCTCTTTAGACCTGCCTAATCAACGTACTAAAATGTCCCTGCAGTCGGAGTGAAGCGTAGCACTCCAGGGAGAATAGAACGTCCATTTCGACAGTTTTTCGCTTTTATCTCCGTAACTAGTGGTTATACATAAAAAGTAGTCCTATGATAAATTCATCTACATAAAATTTCTAACAAATAATGTTCACTTTATTTCTCTCGTAGAGGTCGTTATTTCTTCAAAAATTTGGTTTAAATCTCAAAAATACTCGAAATACCTGTTTTTTCGTCATAACTCTCCATTAAAAAAAGCCACAAAAAGACACTCTTTTCATTTCAAGTGAAACTTTTTAGGATTCGATGCGCTCGAGTAATAATGAACAAATTAACCTCAAAATTATAACATTTCAAAGTTGAGGTTTTTGCGTAAAAATGAAAAATAATTTTTCGAGTAGAATAATTTTTGCGTCGAATATTCTCAATTAATTGCTTCAAGTCCCTTGAAATGGATAGTGGGGAAAATCCTGCCACAATCATAATATTTCTTATTTATCTCCATTATTGAGATTTATAGATGGAAAATAGTTCTATATTGAATCACTCGGCATAAAATTCTCTACAAAAAAGTTACTTCTAATCTTTTGTAGAGGTCAGTGTTTCTTTAAAATTCAATCTAAATCTCAAAATGAAAGTTTTTCAATAATTAAATTTTTCGAGCAAAATTTCTGAGTCGAACATTTTTTTTAAAGACTAGAAGTATTTGAAAGTTGGTTGAAGTGGAATAACTCTTCAAGGGGTAGAATCTCCTCCCTCACAGCAATCATTTATCGCATTTCATCTCTGTAATTTCGGCGTATTCACAAAAAAATTTCCTACAAAAAGGATCAAATTCTCAAGAAAAATCCTCTCCCCTTTTTGAAGTACTCGAAAATTACATGGTTTTAGCGATGTTTCACGACATAATTCTAAATCACACTAGTCAAAACTTTTTCTTTTAGACTGATTTCAAAATTCTTCGAACAACTGTCCACACAGTACAACCCTAAAATTTTTAATCAAATTTTTTTTGAAAACCTAAGGCAATATAATTGAAAAAATTAAAATAAATAAAAAATTAAGTAGGCTGTAATACTTTCCATATTGTACAGATCTTCGGCTTAAACAGGTTTCATGGACATTATACGATTTTTTATTCCTACAATAATATATTATTATTTAATCACTTGGTGACGTAGAATAATTTAAAAAATTTAAATGTATTCATACAGCTTCAGAGCATCGAGGAGGGAGGGTGAGTTCTTCTCAAGACTTTCTTATTACATATTACAAATTTTGTTAGTAAACATATTTACTCCTTGCCCCATTATGGCTTCATGTGCCCTTAAATGTTTGGTTGAGTTTTTAATTTAAAACGATAACTATTACAGTCAACCTGCGTAGTTTGGGGAGAGGGGATTTAATATCTTAGCGTTTCAGGTCAGGATTTACATATACATATATTTGTTTCTGCCTACTTAGTAGAGATTTATAGAGGAAAAAAATTGCTGAAAATTTGGTCAGAGACTTCTTATACGATTTCTGAAAATAATTTTCATTTGTTTTTTTCATTCACCTCAAAGTAACGCTTCACTCAGATTTTGAGAACGAATGGAAAAGGAGCAAATAGCTCAAAATTCTCATTTTTGGTCTCATTTGAAAGAGCGAATCACAGACACTTACATACCCGAATTTCAGCTTCTCAAGCGCATCTGAAGAGGAGTTAAAGTAAAAAGTGATTTTTGAGGAAGTTTTGAGTCTTGACATATTTTCAAACTCCCATATTTCTTCACCAAATCGACCTGAAAAGGTGAAATTCCGTAAGTGGAGTTAGTTGAGGACCAGAATATGACCCTTCGAATTTGGGTCAAATTGGGCCAAAATGGCAGATGGTGAAAATTTGAGGAAGGTTTGAGGAGCCTCAAATAGCTCAGATTTGATTAATATGAACTCATACGATTACTAGTAATAAGAAGTATGCTGTATGGCAGTTTTAGCTTCACACGTGATTTTGGAGGGGAAAAACGATCATTATCCTCTAAATGTAGCCGGTGTATGAAAAGTCAAAAATTCTTAATTATGATTACAGAAGATAAAAAAAGCTGAATTGATTGAGATACTTCAGTTTCAGCTTTCTAAATTTATATGAAGAGGAATTAGACCAAAAAATGGGTCTTGAAGGGAAAATCACTTCGGAATTTCATCAATCTCATATACCTCCTTGCTCAATTGCCTTAGAAAGGTTAAACTTTGTACATGGGTTAATTGAGGGCTATAACATCATCCCTTTAATTTGAGTCAAAATCTATTAAAAATCGAACCACCATGGATGAAGGCTAAAATATGAGGTAAGCTTGAGAAGCCTCAAACACTTGGAGTTTCAAAAATACGGGCTTTTTTCATTATTTTGGGCAAAAAGTACCACATATTTCAAATTAAACTTTTTGGACGTTTTTGGGAGGGATAAGGCGAGGATTTTGAATTCATTAATAGATGTGACCAGCAGGGTTAAGAAGATTATCAAATCACTTTCAAATGTAAACAAGCTCCAATTAAAAACTCAGCTCCAGTAATGCAGCTTGGCTGCTTACTTTTGTCTTTTATCTTTAGGAATACTGCTAGTAATACAAAACTTTTCATTATATCCGTTGTATTTGGCAAATGAAGATTTTTACCACTTTCTTCTCATCATCATTATTCACAGATAATAGAAAAATCAGCTTATTGGCGTTTATTTTCAGATTCGACTTTTTTTTCGAGTTTCTATGATTAGACCGAGATGTGACTACCTCAGCGTTATTTTAACATCCCACATATAAACCATATTTTCCTCCTACATAATCTATACCTTTTCACGACTCTTGTTTGCAACCCAATATTTCCTTGAAATACGAAACCATGAACCTTGTGCGAAATCCAAACCGAAATAAATTGCTAAGGCTCCCTATTACAAAGATGAGTAAACATGAGACGTGTTTTTCCAATACAAAACAACTTCCTAATGGGATCTGATTAAGCTACTCCTAGTTTCGTTCTTTCTCCCGATGAACTAATGTCTTCCTAATAAAGTGGAAAATTATATCGTAATTTATGTCCAATATAACTTCAGAATTTTCGTGTTGGAAAAAAATATTCGCACGGATCCTTACATTCTTTTATTTACTCGTATCTCCGTTAAATATACATATCAAGCTATAAAGCTGACGAAGCTGATGAAAATGATCCCAAGAGAAGAAAAAATTGTGCCGGAACATCGTAGCATGAAAAACAACTGAGATTTTTATCTTTTCCTTGTTACCAAGGTAACCCACAGTATAAACCTCAGAATGGCATAAAGTTTTATTATATTATCTATACGAGAGTGCCGGCGAGCACCGAAGACGATGCTAATGTCAACCCTGGCATGACTATTATTCTCGATAAAATACGTGTTCTATCTACTCTACCATTTTCCCGTTTGCGAAGCCTAAAGCGTGCGCTTAACTCGAAAATTCTCGCCCAGCCAAGTTTTGAGCTAAATGATTAAACTGATTTTAAAACATACGGATGCGGTAATCGCGATAACAACATCGTAATTTATAACCCCTACGAAGAGGAAATTACGTAAGAGTCGAATATCGCCGTTTGAGCGGACTCGTAGGAAATAGTTTTTACGCTACTCGATCGCAGTAAGGTTTCAATTTTCATTTCACATAAGCGCTTATTTTATAGCCGCAATTTAATTAGATACAAAAGGGTGAAAAATTAACCACAATTGTAAGCTTTGTACGTTCGTACTTTGAAGAAAGCGCCAACGATATAAGGAGGTGAATTTTTATCGTATTATAACGAGAGCGAAAATGAACGTGGAAAATGAAAAAAAATACCCCCATCGAAGAGTACTCGTCAAGGGGTTGGCATGGCAACGAAAACATTATACGTTGAATTTTATCTGTTTGTTCCTCGAATACCTCTCTATTTTTAACTATAGTAATTGGTTAAAACAAATATTTCCCCGGTTCGTGCGGGCTAAGTGTTGACCAAAGGTGAAACGTGATTTTGCCACGTTTTATTGCACATTTACGCGTCGCCGAGCCCGCGTAAACGTGTCATCCGAAAGATTTATCCGTTTCACCGGTATATCCTCGGCCGACGGAAATTAATTAAAACGTTATTACCTATCGGAATATACGAGTATAAACCGTGAGATACGATGTTTGCAAAATCATCCCTTTCGACCACACAAAGCGTATATCGTTTTAACGACGAGCCCGTAAAATATCATTTATCAAATAAAATTCGACTGTTTTTTACTCTCAAGGTTTGTACGAGAAAATTCGAAAAATTTTCCAACACCAGACGTGTATTGTTTTTGACGAAGGTATAACTTCAAATATGCCGAGCATTTGTACAATAATACAACTATTCGGTGCCTCTTTTAAAGCGAAAGTTGAATACGCCTGACTTCAATTAATTGAAACTTTTAGCAGAATTTAATTAATGAAACTAGGAAATTTTTTCTCCGCTTGGGTCTATCGCAGTTGTAAGGTTTCCAACCATATTCCAAATTTATACCAATGGTCAAAGTTCATCGAGACCAACTTCCCTCCGTGTCTGTTTGCGGCGAAATGATTTATTTTAATTTTAAAATTAATAATTTGTCATCAGTCGAAACTTCATTATCATAACTTTTGAGGAATTTGAAAAACAATCTCGAAGTTACACTTCGAATAATTGCGGTCTTTGAAGGAATGTTATGACTTACGAGATATAGAAAGCTGTGGAATTCGAAAATATCAACATAGTAAGTTACACCACTTTAGAACGATTCATCTGGAAGTAAACAAGGAGATAACATTTCAACGAAATCAAAGACTTTTTTGATCTTGGAACTTAATACCTGTATGTAGTATAAAAACTAAGTTGAAAAAATGAAGAAATTAATTTTTTTTTCGAATAAGACAAGCTATTGCTGGAAGTTTCTTTCACTTATAGGGCTGATGAAAGTGAAGGGTAAAAGGAGGAGAAAATTTTTGAAAGACTACAGGAAAGGTCGAAGAGTTTAAATTATTACTCAAATATTCAAAAATATCCAAAAACGTATAGAAGACCTAACTTAAGTAAATTACTGAAAACGCAACAGGCAACTCTGTTTCTGTTGAACTACCTATTCAAAACCATTTTCAACCTTCACGTGGTTAAATGCTAGATCAGCATTCTCCACCACTCGGTTTGTGTTTTGCGTTTTTATCGAGAATTGTTGTTGTAACTTTTACCATTCGATGTAACGTTTTCTAATAAAGCGGTTGTCTCCTCCATCGAGCGTTTCAATTTTCTTCTCACGTGTTCAATATATTCGATAGTTTTACTCTGGCCATTACTGAGCACAGGATCTCGTAGAGAAATGGTTAAGTCGCACCTTACTCACTCATGGCTATATTCTCAATAGATAACTTTTTCCGCAATGTCAAAACCGCCAATCACCCTTGACCGTTCTCAACATCCTATTGATAATATTTTTGAAATATTCTCATTCTTTACCATATATCAAACTAATTTGAAGAAACATCCGCTCAAAAATAACAGGTTTCAGAATTTTCAACCTATTAATATTACCAACATTTCAGAGGTAGAGTACCGCGTTAAGAAATCTATTTCAGTATAAATTTACTCGAAGAGTGTTACTATACAAGAATTATAGTACGATTCAACAATATTTAAATATTCAAGAAAGTAGCTTCATAGAGAATCTGATCCCCTCCTTTCCGACCCTCTTGTAGTACGGTCTTGCCCTCTTCACCTATCTTCTCTTTTAGCTCCCTCAACCGCTTAAACAGTTATAATCACTGATGATGCAACTAATGTGGCTATATATGACATGCAAGTAGGCTTCACCCACGTAACTTAAGATGGACCGATCTGCCCAATGTGAACTGTAAAGCAAAAATAACCTTGACACGCCTAAGTATAAGCCGTCAGAAAACACAACTGCGCATGAGCAAAGCATTGATAAGCGAAAGGAAATGGTAAGTACTCGCTCGACAGACTTCGCTCATTTCGAGTGAACTTGAAAATAATGTTGCTTGAAATTTTTGAATATTTATGATATGGACCGTGTTACCTATGAAATTCTAGCGGTGAAACATTAACGGTTAAAATTATTCATAAGCCGCTACTGCGCATGCGCGAGTTGTTAAGGTAAACTTTCCACTTTTCTAGTTCGCTGTTTGATAAATCTTACATGGAATTATGCGTGTAATGAACGTTACCCCGCTACACCTCGCTTCCCTCTTGAATCTATTTTTGCGCATGCGCAATAGCGATTTATGAAAAATTTGGAACTAATGTTCCACAATCCCGGTCTCGCTATTTCAATGTGGTAATGCGGTTCATGTCATATATAGTCAACGCTTGAAATAAACGCACCTTGTCGACTCTCCCTACGTCTCTCCTTTGGTCTCTCCAAACTTTTAAATATTCACGCATGCGCAGTACCGATTTTTGTCGACGGGTACTTCCACGTGTTGGTGTCATTTCTATAGCATTGGTAAATCAGTCCCTCTTTAGTTACATGATCGAAGCCAATAAGAAAAAATATCGAAAATGAAAAAAAAAAGGCAAATAAGTAAACAAGTTCAAAAATGAAGAAACTTGAGAATGAAAAAAATGGAAAAAAATATTTTAATAAAAAAATTAAAAGAGTAGGTAACACAATCAAAAAGTTCAAAAATCAAAAATCGCTAAAAATTTTCAAAGGCAAAAAAATAAAAAAATATTCATAAAAATATAGAAATATCTAAGAATGAACAAAAAAAAAACAAAACAAACACGAAAAAAATTATTAAAACAGTAAAAAAGTTCAAAAAAGGAAACTCTTTGAAAACTGTTTAGTCTAAGAATGAAAAAATGAAAAAAAAAATGTTACTAAAAAATCCTCGTACAAAGATGAAAAACAAAACATGTAATAAATCCCAAAAATAAAGACAAAATTGTCAAAATGAAAAAAATTGTGCAAATGAAGAAATCTCAATACTAAAAAAAATTACTAAAATTACAAAAATCGTAAGAAAATTAAAGAAAAAAAATTTTAATTTGCAATTTTTTTCATTCATTTGCTTCTTTTTTTTTTTTTTTAACGAATAATTGCATCAAACATTACTCTGAAGGATCTATAAGTGGTTTCTCCACAAGAGCCTGTCATAACTCTGGGAATGCTGAGCAACTTTCGTCGATTTTGACCTTCTATTTCGAAATAGAAAAAACCAATTTTACGAATTACTTTTTCCACTAATGAAATATTTACAATGTGATATGATAATCAGATTCTACGTGCAACCTTTGTAATTTCTTTTTGTGAAAGGTAGAGGTATAATGATAAATAAATACAAATCAACATGACACTTGAAAGATTCGAGGTCGAAATATCCGCACAATTTTAAAAATTAACATTAATCTGTAAATATCAAAAATTAATATTTACCGACCAGTCAAACATAATAAAACATTTTCGCAACCGACAAAATTTCCTCTTTGAATAACTTATTTATAAAAATGTCAATACAGCGAAAAGCGTATTAATTCAAATTTTTCAACAAACCCCCTTTTTATGTTCGATACACCGCAAAAAAATCCGTAACAGAAAAATCGGCTTTTTATTTTCTCATTTGAACCTCAACGTGAAATTAATTTTTTCGCCACATAACGAGATTTTTTCGTCATTAATTGTCACTTGGTAAATATTCATTCAGCATTTCACGTTTGGCCGCTTCCGTCGACATTTCACGCTTTAAACAATAATAGAAAATTTACCCTTTTTGAATGGTAGCCAAGTTAGAGTGGCATTTTTACGCTTTCGGTGTGCTACTTGGTCGGCTAGAATAATTGAATTACATTGGAATGAGAAAAAAATATCCAGCGTTTGCCTTTTTGTATTATTCAGAATGAATTTTTATCACAAGGACCTTTTTATTTTAAATTACGACTCGGCAGAGTTTTCCTAATAAATTAAAATTCCATGGAACACGAGCTGAGCTAGTAAAAATGACGAAAATAATTAAACGAAATTACGCACTTGAAAATAATACGACGCAGCGTGTAAAATTAAATAACCGTTTCAACTTTCAACTAGGGTGGCATATGAAAGCGAAAAAAATATACCAGTATTAATATAAAATGAAACATTTTCAAGGACAAAAAAAATTACAAGCAGTTATGCTGCATTACTAGAGCTGAATTTTTAATTGGGGGGAGGGCAAGGTCAGACTTATAAATAACACCACATCAATATTGCAGCTGAAATGCTATATCCTTCCCCAATCATCTAAATGGTTAAATTCAGCATAACTATGAAGTACTTTCAGCCCTCAGGAATCATATTGAATTTCAGTTATTAGGAGCCCCTCAAATATTCCGCCAACTTTGGTCCATACGCCAATCTAAATCCATTTCAACCTTAACTTGAGGAGTCATATTGGCACTCAAAACAAAAGGGTCTCAGCTCTGATGGCAGATATACGAAACATATTTAGAGTGATCAAATGATTAACTCCCATAAGATTACATATGCATAAATTGCCATTGAGATTTTGAGTACAATTCAAAGTTGGAATTTTTGATTGCACTTAATCTCGTAATGCAATGAACGGTTTTTTTTTTTGGAAAATTGAAATAAACATTCTTCATCAATATTTAATAAATTGTACGCAAGATCTTTTCGAATGAATTAATATTTCCTGCAAAAAAAAAAAAAATGTAAAAAATTATGTCTAAAAAAGAGTCTATGTTTCACTTCGATGACTTTTTTATAAACAGTGGAATTATATTTATCTTACATATAAATCAAGAAAAAAGGTTTCAACTTTCATTATCTCAAATTTCAAGAAAAGTTATCAAATAGTTGTCTTAGGACCAGAGCTGCAAAAATATCATTATTTTAGTGCTCTAAATTCTGCCTTTCATACAAATTACATAAAGTGCTTACAAAGTTTGATCATACTAAAAAAAACTGTGTACGTGTAATACATTCTTATACCCAAAGAAATTACGAAAAAAAATTATTAAAAAAAAATTTCCATTAAATATAGTAAAAAGATTAAAAAATTAAAAAATTTGTATCTTCGGTGCACAGAAAATTGGATTCAGGAGGAATCTTTTACCTTACCCTCCCCTTTCCCCGCCACGTTCTGATCACCGTTTTTCTGTCTAACTTGTCCCTATATCACTTTGGAAACTAAATTGAATTTTTTTTTGTGATTCGACTTCAATGTATCATATGAAATTATGATAAAAAAATATGAAATATTCGTTTACCCCACTCCTCCCACCATTACTCATACATTTCGAGGACGGTAAGCCACCCTTTCCTTTTAATTACACTTGTGAAGATGGATTTGTAATATAGCATACTTTTTTCCTCAGTAATCACATGAGTCCATTTATTCAAACTATATGAACCGTCTCAAGCCTTCCTCGAATTTCGACCATCCACCATTTTGAATCCACTTTGACCCAAATTCAAGAAATCATATTCTGAGCCTTCCCCCACCCACCCCAACTGAACTTGGACACATAGTTTGAGCTTGGTAGGTAGATTTGAAGATGAATGAAAAATTAAAAAAAAAAGTCAAGACTCAAAACTTCCTCAAAAAACCATTTTTCACTTGAACTTCCCTTTAAATTTACTTAAAAACCTGAAATTTTGATATGTTAATATCCTCAGTTTACTCTATCATACGACATAAAAATATAAAATTTTGAGACCTTGAGAGTCCCTTCAGCCCTCCTCAAAATTTGAGTGAACTACCATTTTGGGTTGAATCAAAAATCTGATAAACTAGTCTCTAGGTTTTCACAAGAACAACCTTTAACCAAATTCTGAGAGATTTTCATTCGCCCTCACTCGTAATACCAAAGTGGAGAGGGGGAAATACATGATAAGAAGAAAATTGAGTATTTAGCATCACCTCTTCAAATCAGATGGACTGCAATAGCTATCCCCTTTATTAAAAACTCGGCTAAAAAACGTAGTATATAATTTGCTGAAAAAACAAAAAACTCGATGTTTACCTTTAAAATGATAACCCTATTCTCGTATATTGTGCTAGTGTGTTTCCAACGAGGTTGTTCGTTTCTTCGATTGTTTTTGCGAAACATTAATAATAAATACAAACAGCGGCGTTGTACGAATTTACCTACGTCGAAGGTGATAGGATTTAACAACGAGCGAATGGTGTCGACGTCGAAACAAGACAAGCTAATAAATTCTTGTTTACTACAACGAAAAGCTTCGCCCGGTCGCGACGCCTTTCGTACCGCTCAATTGCAGCGTGAAATTGTAATAAACGATCGAGTTAATTACGTTTTACAACAGTTCGGTCGTATCTTTAAATCTGTTACGCCATTTCCGATACCGTAATACGGACACGAAAGCCAATAAAAAATTATAACTAGGGGAGGCAGCCCCCATTTGGGAAATTTCGTTCGTTACGTCGTTACCGAAGCAACGTTTAAACTTTTCCGTCCAGACTTCACGTACCATTTTGCCGCGCATACGTTTGTTGACTAATGAAGTTATCGACTCGACGTCGTTTGCCGATTAAAGTAAAACAAACAGTCTAACAATCACGAGCATCTGCTGGCGAACGAAATTAAAAATTGATGGCGGTAGTTTCGCAGACGACGTCAATTTGAATATACGAATTCGACACAACCTCCGGCCTCTTCTAACCGTTGGTGCGAGAAAAACACGCTGTATCGAAGACCGTATAGCTTTACCGAGAATGCCTTCGGTATGCGAGAAATTTTTATCGTAAGCCGAAGGAAAAACATTTGCTTTAATGCCGCTCTCGTCGGGCTTTTCTTTTAAACAAATGAACGTGACACGTCAAAAAGCCTTTACAACGTCGACCTCCGCATGTTCACGAACAATTTGCTAAAGCTCGCTGATACCATTTATCCAAATAGATCCCACCCTCGGTCTCGTCAGCGTATACAATCATTCAAATTTTATACGCCACCAAATACCGAATAAATACGTTCTCAGATCTCTGAAATTTCATACCACTATTTCTGTCGGGTATTTGTCTACTTTAGCTTTTCCTTTTGAACCGCATGAAAATAACGTTTGGATTTTTTCGTACTCGTTGCAAACCACAAAAAAAGGTAAATTTGTTTCACGTAGACGCAGCTTTGTGCGCTTTCGAACGAATTTCCAAAACACCGTCGAAATAATTTCAAATCTATACGTGTAACAGTTTAACTTGACATGTAATTGTTCGTCGCTGTAAATATTGGTTTGCCAAGTGCAAAATTCGATACCGGAGAAAAAAAACTTCGAATTTATAAAACGTCTTTATGTCATACACCGTCGAAGCGTTTCATTTCCTTTGAAATGAGCAACGGTGACGTTGCTTTTTTCATTAGATCGTAGACGAATAAATAGGAATAGCGTGGAAAGAAGAGTTTACCATTGAATTCCATTTACTTTTTCTTTCGTTTTCTTGATTTGTCTTTCTACACTCCGAACTGTGGAACTGTCACAATTGAAGATGAGTTTTATTCAATTTATTCATTTGTATTGTATATACTTTTTTTTTTGTTGGAAAATGCGAGAGATAAACAATTTTTTTTTTGGCCTTTTCGAAGAAACTTCTCTATTTTTTTCCAAGAATTATTTTTTTTAATATTAAAATATACTTTTTAACTTTTTTTTTCTCTTCATTTCGTACAGTAAATCTAGGTATTTAATTTTTCCAACTTCCGAAATGCATAAAAATATGTACTACGTGATACTGCATATATTTTGATGTTTTGACCTAAAAAAGGAAAAATCTACAAAAAAATAAGAATTTTGAATAAACCTAACGTTAAAATTATTTTATGTTATAACAATAGTATTCCAACTAAAAAGATTTATATCGAGATCTCAGTCGATTTTTTTTAAAATTTTTGTATCTTGCATAGCTAAAGAGCGAAGCTTGAGGCACAAGGCAAAGGTAAATTACAGCTGCTAAAAGAGGGCGAAGGAAGGAGTAGGTTCATTTCCATTATTTCATTCCTTCTTTTTTTTTTTTTTTTTTTTTTTCGAAATAAATTTTAAATTAAAAATAAAACTGTTTCGTTTCATAGTTTTTGATATAAAGAGTAAAAAAAAAAAAAAACGTAAGCAGCCATGCCGCATTACTGGAGCTGAGTTTTTAACCGGGGCTTGTTTTGATTTAGTAATAACCATGCTCAACCGTTCATCACTACAGGCCACACCCAATACCAAGTCTGAAAACCCCTACCCTATCCTTTCCAAAAACACTTAAGTAGTTCAATTTGGCACAAATGTAGTATTTCTTGCCATGAAATAATCATGCGAACACATATTTCTCAAATTATAACTATTTGAGGGTCCTCAAATTATCTTCAAATTTTGTAAATCCGCCATTTTGGATCCATTTTGACTCAAATTTAAGTGGTTATATTCTGGTCACAAACTAATCCTACACACAAAGTTTGACCATTCTAGGCCGATTTGGTGATGAGATATGGAAGATTCATGAAATTTCCTGCAGCAATTTCCCCTCCAAAAGCCGTTTTTTGCTCTAACTCCCCTCCAAAATCACTGAGGAAGCTAAAATCAAAATACGTTTGTCACTTGGGCTCATTTTATCATATGACACAGCAATAAAAAATTTTCGACCCCTCCTGTACCCCACCACTATTTTAGGTTGGTAACCCCGCCTTCCCCCTCCAACATCATGTATGGAAGTGAATTCGGGATATAGTATACAACTTATCCCCAATAACCATATGAATTCATATTAATTACATTTTTACCAACTTGAGGCTCCTCAAGCTCTACTCAAAATTTTGATAATCCGCCATTTTGAATCCATTTTGATCCAAATTCAAGAGGTCATATTGTGGTCACCAACTAACCTCACACACAAAATTTGACCTCTTTAACTTGATTTGGTGGGGAGATATGGAAGATTCAAGAAATTTCATGACTCAAAACTTCCTCAAAAAGCCGTTTTTTGATCTAACTCCTCTCAATATGCACTCAAGAAGCTGAAATTTGGATATGTTAGTATCCGTGACTCACTCTTTCATATGAAATCAAAAACGAAAAATTTGAGCTATTTGCCCCTTCTCCAGCCCCCTCAAAATTTGAGTGATCCGCCATTTTGAAATTTATCGAAAAAACAAAAAAACTATTTTTGCGTATTTGCAAGAAGAGTTCCTCACCGAATTTTGAGCGAATTTTATCCACACCCGCCTGCGCAAGGTGAGTGACACAAAAAACGCAATTTTCTCAAAAACAGGTTTTTGCTAACTCGCCTCAAAATGCACTTAGGAAGCTGAAATTTAAATATGTTGGTGTCCGTGACTCACTCTTTCATATGAGATCAAAAACGAAAAATTTGAGCTATTTGCCTCTTCTCCAGCCCCCCTCAAAATTTGAGTGATCCGCCATTTTGAAAGTTTTCGAAAAAACAAAAAAAAACTTCTGCGCATTTTCAAGAAGAGTTCCTCACCAAATTTTGAGCGAATTTTATGAATACTCGCCGGCGCTACGCGTGGGGGAAAAAAATATGTGTATATATATATACCAAAAAGTTGGACATTTGTCAGATGATTACAAATGGTCTGAAACGCAAAGATTTGAAGACCCCACCCTCTCCCGACCTTCCCTTCCCAAATCATGTAGGCTGTAATAGCTATCGTTTTGTTAAAAACTCAGCTAAAAAATTCGAACTTTCCACTAATTTGATAATGAAACTCGTATTGTGTAAACTTATTGCACAAAAAATTTAGGAAAAATTTTTTACTAGTAGTTCAGTCAAGTTATGATTAAATAGGAACTAATTGGGGCCAAAGTTTTTTTTTTTACGGAAAGTTGTAGCCAATAGCGTCCATAAGAACCTTCAACTTTTCGTCAAAATTATTTTTTGCTTGAAAAAACTTTCAATTTTATTCGCTGAAAAGTCTAGGAAGACATATATATTGATCACGTGTCTATATGCTCAAATATAAAAATTTGTATCAGGATATCCAGACCTTACTCTCTAGCAAATGTGCCTCTAACCAAAGTTGCAATATATGACAAAATAATGAATAAATAAAAAATGAAGAAGCTGTATTAGCAATAAAAGTTCAAAAATTGTTTACTAAAGTAGTTAAGATAGTTCCTTCAGTTTTTAAATTAGACTGTATGTACATTGTATTTGTACGTATGATAATTGTACAAGCAAATACTCGCCTCGTTGAGCGTTAACTGAGAATTATAATTTTATCGACTTCAAGGCGTTACACCTCATCCAATTTTGAGGCTAAGATGTATGCTTATTTGAAGTTTATCGTTGCAATACGGTTTTATAGTAGAAGCATATAGGCAGTTAGACACATACACATTATATATATTAGAATTTCAAAAATTCCTTCTCGTCATTTCTAGAGTAGTAACACCATAGAAATAATATTTTTTGGATTGTCCAAGCTCTTGGAAGAGCAATCCATTTATAATTTCCTCTTGTATTGTACACATGATTATTAAGCGGAGTATTTGTTTTAATAGTTTTTCGGTGAAGTAAGTTCTGCAAATCTTTATTTTCAATGTTTAGCCTATCCATTTAATTCATGAAATTACAGTTGAACATCACGAGTAAAACGAAAAAATAAAAAATGTTTGAACTTCGGTAGGATTCAAATCCTGCATCCCCTCTCGCATTATTTCACCATCGCATAATCACCCCAATTTTTTCAAACTTTTAAGTTTCTTGTGATTAATAATTAAAATCCATTTTATCACCCATACGATTAAAACGTATAATTTTGATTCCGTGTCAACAAGCATTCGATACGCCACAGTATACGATCCGTGAGCTAGTATATCGCGTGTCATCGTAAATAATAGAAGCATTTCGTTTCACCCTCGTAACGACGCCGTCTCTCGCAATATCGCATACGCATTTAATTTAACGAAATAAACATCAAAAAAGTCCTAAAACATTATACACGCCCATATATACGCACGTATACAAAATACCGTACAATTTTCACATCGCGAATGGATACGTACCCGGTAATACCTACAACGGAAATGATTGACGTACGAAAATAACAAATTGAATATATCTTGCTTTTTCTCAAATTGCTTATTTAAAAAAAATTCCCATTCACATGTTGCTTAAATCGAATAAATGCTAATTTATTATGATTAATCGTTCATGGTTGTTAAATACCGCGTAAAAGCTTAGTAATTAATTTCCGATGCATTTATTTTTTTTATCGAACTTTCAGCATTAATAATATAAGTATGGATTTTTAATGCGCCGTTTTTAAAATATGTATTTATATTTTACTCTAATCAAAGTCAATTATGTAAATTGTATATCTTTTATATATATATTTTTTCACTATCGAGTCCATAAAATAAATTACCAGCACCATTTACCACAAACATTCATGATTGCTGTTCTACTATACTTTTTTAAACCTCCGCACACGGATGTCAATTACGCCTCCGACAGTAAAAAAACAACTCAGAAGGATTCTAAAAAGTATTCGCGAATTGTATCATACGTTTATCACTCGAAAAAATATTTTATTCGCAAGGCGTATAATATAGACGAATATTTGCAATGACTTCTTCGATACGAAGATAATACGAACATTTTTAATAAACTAATCCCGCACTTCTAAGCTTGCTTTTATTATAAACTTTACACGAGCACGTGTAAGCACGAATCGCAATATACTTTTTAATAAAACAGAAAAAAAAACATTAGCCTTAGTGAAAAAATCCTTCCTAAAAATTAATGAAAGACCAAGAAACCGCGGAAATCTAATAAATACGAGAAAACAGAATAAATTTACAAGCCGTTATAAGGATTCAAAAAAAAATATTCCCTTGGGTTGAAATTCAAGAAATTAATTTTTTCTGCCATGGATGTATTTTTTTCTCTTTCATTACTAAATATTAAGTATACAGTGCACACCAACAGCTACTGTCCAGAACTACGAAGCGCTAGGTGCCTATAGAGGAGTAATAACGTTAACTTTATACACATGATGTATATATATTTTTTTTTGAGGAATATCAAGATATTCGAAATATAGAATTAATTTTTTTATAAATACCTTTAATTTTTTTTGATTAAATTTCTAACTTCTGGAATATTTTTTATGAGATTTTTTTTTATTTAAAAGATTTGATATTAGAAATAATTAGGTATTATATATTTTTATAAACAATTTTTTTTTTAGATAAAATTAATAAAAATAATATAATATTAATATTTTTAACAACAAATACAAAAAAAAAATATAATAACAATCCCATTCGTTCAAGCCAAAATTAATAAAAAAATTACTTATGATCTGTTCAACTACCTAATCTGCCAAACTTCTCTCCCAAATCTAAGCGTCCACCTATCCGTGCCTCTAGCCTCAGTAGCAGTATATGGCACGAAAATGTAAAAAAGTACAGTAAAGTAAAGTAAGAATTGAAATAAATGAGTATGCTGAAAAAATGTTTTTCTTTTTTTTTTTTTTTTTTTTTTTGATTATTGCATTTATGGAACTTTTTTTCTGTGAATTTTATTATTTCTTTGATGAGAAAGAAATTAATTTGGAGATGAAATTTGAAAAAAATAAATAAATGTACTGTACAATATACTCATAAAAATGATATGAAAGTATGCACTAGGGTAGAAGAAATTTAGATTTTTTCAAAAAACCAGGAGCGGTTGATCACAATAGTTGCTAAATGAATTGAAAAGGAAGTCAACAAAATTTCAGCTCCGTAGCTTAATTTTCGGATTCTTCAAAATAAAGTCAAAATTTAAAAATTTTGATATTTAAAACAAAGGAATTTTTGGAAAGCTATAATCTTTTACCTTTCAAAGTTATATTTAGTCGTGCAAAGAATACAAAAAATATTAGCCACAAATTTTTTTTAAATTTAGAAGCTATAAAACGTTTTCAAATTATTTCCAAAAATACACCAATTTTGGTTATTCGCAGAAATGAATGACGAATGGGTAATTTAATAATGCGGTGAGTACAGTATGGTTTTAATTTAGGCTGTTTCGAATTTAAGAGGGAAAATATACCCGATTTTTACCTTACAAAGTTTCTCAACACATCATATTCTTGCTTGAAAATAACTTCGTATTGATGTATCAGCATCATAGAGTGCAGACTTCAAGAACATGTGTAGAATAAAAATCAAGCATTGGGAGTCTAAGAATTGAGTTGAATGAGCTAGAGAGCAGACATTTTTATGATATCGTTTTAAAGGTATCTAACACATTACTGAAACCATCTTCCCTCAGTTTTTGAAAAAAAAAGAAAAAATTAATTCAAGTCCAACCTAATATGCATCAAAACTTCAGTTTTTTTTTCTATTCTTTTTAATAACATGAAAAAAGGCATGAAATTTCACCACTGAAACTTACCATGAGCATATCTCAAATCAAGATACATCCTTCATTATTGTATAATTTTAGTGAAAATTTCAAAATAATAAAAGTTTAGACAGTAGTCAGTTTTTTTTTTTTTTTTGTATTCAGAATATTTCCTTATTCAAAAGCTAAAAAAAAGTGAATCATTATTATTATTATTATTATTATTATTCGTTTTTCTTACCTTCAGCAGATATCTAATTACCTTTGAGAAAATATTAATTATATTTGTATAATATTTGTTCATTTTTTACGCATGTTGTGTACAGCAGCTGACGATTTGTTGAGTCTTTTTTTTAAAATGAATTTTCTTTTCTTTTCTTGTTTTCCTATGAGAGAAGAGGAAGGGAAAATCGTGTTTTTCGATTTTTCATACTTAGTGGACACCAGATATATTTTATGAACTTTTCTTTCATTCGCAATAACAAATTATATTCCATACTTACGTATTTTAAAACAGCATTTAATTTTTTGAAAACGTTACGAAGTATTTTTATTTATTTTTATTTTTTAAATTTTTTCAAAATCAAAATTTAGAAATATTCACCTTTATTTCGCCTATTCTCGCATTTATAAATTTAGAGCTCGGAGTAACATGTGCTTTTTGCCCTCTGGGCTGATCTACCTTCGATATTATACATCACAGAATATATCTCTGCGGCAAAAAGCGTTCCCTTTAAAACCACACAAATACGCAGAGGGTAAGGGAAATGCCAATTTGCATTTAAATTTCCCTCAACCGTAACATCCACCATAATCCAGTACCCATAATCGTCGCTTTTAATTGAGAATCCGTGTTAGCTTGGCGGTAACAATTTATCATCGTTCGATTACCTAGTTCCAATACCGATATGAAATAACGTAAAGAAAATATTAAAAATTAAATCAAATTCGCCGAATAAAAAAAAAACTAAATGTAACTTTTCAATAATAATTTTTTTCATTTCCAGGGTTCCTTTGGACTGGTGAAGCTCGCTTATAACGAAGAAGATGATAAACACTACGTGAGTACCAAGATTTGCGCATTTCACTATAAAACACACGGTTGGGTATCCCCCGAGGATGGGGTTTCTTAAATTAGAAACATAAATCTCATTACACGAAGTTAAGTTCAAAGTAGGCGTTGAAGAGCCCGATTATACCGCTTGTATGCTCAGCGACGACAAAACGACAATCTACGTGAACGAATACGTTTACAAGTTTAATGAAGTTCCATCTTTATAAATGTTTACGCAATTGTGCAGAACCGACGTCTCTCTAGTTTCTACAGTATTTATCTTAATTTCGAATAAGATTAATTTCGAAAATCCAACCGATCTTCATTATGGGCCATCGTACCAGTTATATACGTACCCATTGAGTAGATAATTAATAATCGCGTGATCGAAATACGTCCGCTGTCATGGCCCCATCGTCTAACCTGCTTCCAATACGTCGTTCTCATAGTCATCGTTAGCATTTATTTCCTTAATAAATAAACATCGAAAAAAAAAACTGACGTGGCGTGAAACGAATGTATATGAATTTTTTATAATCACTTCTCTCGCCACCAAGAACCGAACAATGGAAAATATAGATTTGGAGTTGACTTCTGAAGTGTATGATGCCTGCGAAGGTGAAAACGAAGGTTCATCATATCCATCACATCCTCCTCGAATGTTCAGACATGCTTACATCGCTCTCTCTTTTCTCGAGTTCTTTACAACAACCTAAAAAGCACTAAAAACTACCTGTACTTCCTTGAAAGATACGACCTGTTCCTCAAAATCTGGTCATCCCAATTCCCATTCTGCCCGTGCCTCTGTCACAGGTTGCAGCACGTGCCATGTTAATTCAAGAAAAAAATACATTTATGAATTTTATCAAAAAGTCCAAGTCAAACTTTTTTTTTTACACTGAAAACTTTCTTCTTTTTCTCTTCTTTCTTATTTTTTTCTTTCCAGAAAATTATTCGATATAATGAGTAAAGTAGTAAATTGATTTTAATTATCATTATTAAAAGAAAAAAAAAACAGTAAAAGTTTACTAATTCGTTCTATTCCAGGCTGTTTGGCAATTTTACAAATAAAGGGAAATGCATTTTCATCAACTATTAACCCCTCTTCCTTCCTCAAAAAAATAAACATACCACACTACCAAGTGTTATCACAACCAGAGATGGCGAGAGCCAAATTGAACCATGGTACAAAAATTTTTCACCCCCTCCCCTACTTCAATATTTTTTTACACCTCATTTCATGTTACAAAAATAACAAAATTGTACCTATATTTTATAATTAATTTTTATCACTTCAGAAAATACCTAATAATGATATTATGCACGTTTTTTGAACTTTTCAACTGCTATTATTTTTTTTCTTGTTCTCGTACGTTTTTCAATATGACCCATTAAAAAGTAAAAATCCAGGACCGGTGTACCCTTTGCACCCCCCCCTCTGGCCGTCACTGATTACCGCACCTGATTCAACAAAATTTATAAAGCGTAATGCAGGACTCATGTATTAGGAACTTGGTTTCTATAGACAAACCCATATTTTCAAAAACATGAACAAAATGTACCGCTGGTATCGAAAAATTTGATTTTTAATTATTTTTGCTTCCTCACTCTTCTCTTCTCTTCCCACCAAAGATCTAGATTACATGAGCATAGAAGAGGTTACACCATTTCTGACTGTATAAAAAAATCCTAATATTACTGTGACGTCAGAAAAGAAACTTGTTATCAGCTCTTGATTTCTTTACCATTCCACTATGAAAATACATTCGATAAATAAACAATGCGATGCGTTCGAAATTGAACACGTGCATCGAAGTTTTCCTTTCTGACGTCATCGTCATAGCAGCTGAGTTACGTATGATTAATACTATCAGGTTTTATTAACAAATGAAAAACTTGGTGGCCTGCTTTTATACTTACACAATATAGACGCGAGATAATTTCATGATTGCATTTCGATGATCTAAGGGATGGCTGGAAGGAACTCAAAAGTTTTCAAATAAACATTTTTTCATACTTGCGGGAGGAAAACGCTACTTTACCTCCCGTTCGCTAATCGCTCGGGTCTCAAACGAGCGTTTTTCTCCCGCATTTAAGAAAAATTTCGTTCACAACTTGAGAGAAAAATTGATTCTAGACTCACTTTTACCTCCCTAGTTGTGAAATATACTATTACAAATTAATGAAAAATCAACCATATTGTGCAATATGATGGATAAAATTACAATCATAAGTCTGATGCCCTCTTGCAATTCACTATGAGAGACCAAAATGAGACAATGGAGTAGAATATGAGGTATGCTTATCATATGTTACATATGGTACAAATGGGAGAGGGTTGTCGGTGAAAGAGATGTTGAATGATTAGTTATTGCGGTATGACCAATTCTTGTACGTATGGTTATTCCATGGATCAATGGTAATCTTTATAGATTTCAATTTGTTGGGAAACATTGTTCAAGGAAATTGAAAAAAAAAATCATCACTCGAAAGTTACGACTGGAAATTATTAATTTTTCTGCTACTTTCATCGTGCTTTCATTTTTCATCACATATCACATCTTTGAACCTTGAACGGTTTTTTTAAGTTGAATTTTCGATAAAAAAGGAAAAGTATTACAGCTTACCTAATTTGTTAATGAGAGGTTGGAAAAGACGACGTTATTTACATTCACTCGTTACAATCATTTTTTTAATGAAGTTGCAAAGTACCATTGAAAATTGAAAAAAAAAATATTAACCATTAGGGAAAAGTACTTGTGCTCTTTTTCAGTAAAAAATTCTCTTTTTATTTCGATTTTATTTTTATGAATATTTTTATTCGCGTTCATTTCCTCGAACAAAATGTTTCAACATTTGGTAACCAAAATTCAAAAGGATAAAATACACGGTTAATTTCACTCCTGCTTCATGCATTTTCACGCGACGCCGACGAGCATTCATCAATGTTCCTCCATCCATCATGAAAACAGGGTTAAAAAAGCCGACGTTTTCGTAAAAAATTGCTCTTTTTCTCGATAATTCATCTTCCGTAACACGATGGGGCACGAGGTTATATAAAATGACAAAACGAATATAAAAAAACGTACAAATGACAAGACGCATTTTGAAAATATTACCAATTCTTAATTACCGAACGAATAAATTTTATCAGCTGAAAAAAGCACAAAAGCGAAATGTTTCCTTTTTTTTCTTCAAATACGAAATAACGAGATTTAATTTCTTTTTAGGGGAAAAAATTAAATTATCTCGACGCGACAATTTTCAGACCTATTTTACCTAGCCGTGAATAGAATTTAATGAAGAAAACTATTCGCCGTCGAACAAAAACACCATCGTAGTTCATTTGTCACAAGCACCCGCCACCCGAAACTCACGCAGGTTTCGAAATTCGCCTTCGCCATCGCGTTATTTCTTGCTTGGGCGTTAATTCGTTCCTCTTCATCGGCGTAAATAAGCCGCAATTCCATTAATTATTTCTTTCGAGCGAGTCATTATGGAGAAAAAAAACCCTTCGACGTAGAACGAGCCACCGACGACTCATATTTCCATGCCGAAGCGCGTGAAATTGAATCAAAAACCATTAACGAACGGAAAAGTTATACGGGATATTCAATTTCGCGTGGAAGCGCAATTCGTGCAATAAATTCGAATTTAAGGGTTCACCTTTGGTTTTAAATTTATGCATTTTACCTTCCATAAATATTCGATGTTCAGCCAGTCGACTGCAGTGGTTGCATAATGGTCGTAAAAAGACGCGCACGTATAGTCCTCGGGTATGTTTATGTAGGAAATATAAAGACGGTATTTATCGAAGCGTGTACGCTGTACAATGTACACCTCCGTACTGGAGTATTCGTCGGGAAAATATTCTCAGCGAAAACGGGCTGAACGATGCTCTATGGCGTTCTTATTTCTCAGCGTAGAGAAACTTCAGAATACGTAACTTTTTAGAAAGTATATCCGTTTAATTATAACTTTTGAGCGAACGTGGATATGAAATATGTACCACTTCAACTGCATGCGTCCTTTAATAAGTTTACCAATACAATCTTGTCATGAACTGAGAATGCTAATTTTTCAAAATAAGAATATACCTTTTAGCCAATTTTGTGTTCAACTTGTGAGCTAAATCGAAGCTTGAATAAGAAAAATATCGAAGTTCTTTTAATATTATTACCATCTACGTTACCCTGTTCTAGTGGAAGAAAGGACATTACATGATGTATCATATATTTCGAAGAAGGGTCCTCTAGGGATTCCATTACTATACAAGGTCAAGTAGGTAATTAAGGAAGGTTCGAAATGCAATAGGGATGATGCCCTTGGGGACAAGCAAAATATTTGGAAATTTTCATGTATTTCTCATCTTGCCATAGCTTCTCTAATTTCACTCTGTTTCGTAATTCTTTATAATTTTTTTTTTTATCATCATTTAAGCCCTATGCCTAACCAACAGGAAGAGGGAGGCGAACAGGGTAATTTACCAAGATGCACAATATTATAATTGCCTCGCGGTGATCGTAATTTGCATGCTTTCAAGAAAACGTCCACAAAAAAAAAAATAAAATAAACGCAAAAAATTAGAATAAATAAATTTTTCAAAGAAAAAAATGTTCAGAAAGAAAACGAAATAAAGTTGTATAAAAATTAAAATCTTTAAAACAGGTAAATGCAGATCCCTTAACTGTCAGCCACTTTCTCACTCAATGTGTACACTTCCATAATTAACACGTCAACTTCGATTAACTCGTTTCAACTCGATATCTGACGATGTTAATGTTATTAACGAAGTTATAGCTTTCTTAAAGAATACTGGCCTTTTCACAAAAACCTAGTTTCGCAATTCATCATAGTTGGTATAATGACCATAGCAGTTACAAAAACCGATTTTAAAAAAACAAGTAAAAAAATTAAAAAATCCTGAAAACTAAAAGAAAAAGTTTAAGAATGGTAAAAATGTTCTGTAAATTAAAAAAAAAAAAAAAAAAAAAGAGATACGACTATACGTAAATAGTGGACTTCATGATAATGTTGAAGAATAACTCATGTGTATGTAGAAATGGGAACTTTGGATTAAAATTAAATTCAAAGTTCAAAAACTCAACTTTCTATGAGTTTTTATGGAAAATGTATGAAAGGAAAAGTTGTAGAGAATAAAATTTCCTGCAACTCTCTTTCCATACATTATTTCTTCACGACCTTTCATTCCCGAGATATTCGGAAAATAGTCAATCCGTCAATTTTTACTCAAGCTATCGATCGCAGTAGAGGAAATAGTCATGAAAAATCCACGATACCCATTTATAATCCTCTCCGATTCAATTAATTCACTTGAAGCTCCCTTTCATCTTAGAAGAAAGATCTGCACCCTATTGCTAATGAAATTTTACAGATTTCGACATCTTTAAAAACTTCATATTAGCATGGCTTCCCGCCCACGTGAATATTACAGACAACAACTTAGCAGATTTAACAGCTCAACAAGCCTCCGTCCAATTTCCAATTCTGAATGTTCCTGTCCCTTATAAAGACCTTGAAAAATTCATCAAAGCGGCAATCTAATCTAACTAGGAAACCATTAGGAAAAATACCCTCACAACTAACAAACTCCGTGCAATTCCTAGCTCTACCTCAACGTGGCTGATACCGCAATGCTGGAGACGAGAGGAGGCGGTGCTCATTCGTCTTCGTTGAGTCACAGCATCTTGACCCATTCCTTCCTGTTTAATAGACAGCCCTCACCTACGTGTCAGCATTGCAGTCTCCATTAACAATTGCACACATCTTAATAATCTGTCCTCGTTATAGACATCAGCTCTAGACTTAGAATACCTCCTAACCTCTCATTCTTAGCTATAGTCACCATATCATGTTCCTATTCGCCTTCCTCAGACAGACTGAACTGTTCTAGGAAATCTAGGCTTTATTCTCCAGCAAATGTGCCTCTGGCCTAAAATAAAAAAGAACAAACAAAAAAACATAGAGAACGCATAAGTGGATTTTACTTAAAAGTGAAGTCCATTAAAAAGGTCAAACAATAAATGAACGTTAAAAATGCAAAACTGAAAAGCTCGCTATTTAACATCTCTTCATCTTACGTTCAAAATATACTCTTCCACAAAAAAAATCAGTTTTATAAATACTCTACCCTTCCAGTTCCCCTCCTCTTCAGACTTTACACAGTTCATCTGAAGGTATTATCGTGCCTGTAGTCCTTTACCAGTATGTTGATGGCTAAAATTTTTTTGTATGTTTTTTAAGGTTCATTTGGCCATTTTCGTGATCTCAGTCATGACTCTTTCAAAAATAAAGAAATAAATTTGACATTCCTTATTGTGTTACCTTAGCTTGGAAAAAAAATGAAAAATTGCAAATGTTCATATTTAAAAAAAAAAATGCAAATAAGATCAGAAAAACCTGATGAATTCCTTCAGCAAGTAAAAAAAAAAGCAAGTATTGCATATTGCAATAAATTCACGAAAAAAAGATTAAATATAATTTTTTTGGCACGATTAGCAACAAAAAATAACCTCACTTCAAAAGTAAAGTAGTGATCAGCCAGCATTTCAAAAAATAATATTACAGTGAGTATAAAATATAAAATTGAAAAAAAGCCAAAGAGAAATGAAAAAATCCAAAATGAAAAAATTTACAAAATAACAGAAATGAATCAATTTTGGAATTTTTGTCAGAAATTTTCATCTTAAGATTTTTATTTGAAATAATTCATTGGCAGAAAAAATCGATCGAGGGAATTATAAAATGATGATTTTTATCTTGGAGCCATTTCTGCAAGCGATGAATAAGCACTAACATTTTGAGAGCCATAGAAGTCAAAACTGTAATGGTATTTGATATTCGTGAATATTCAAAAAATAAATTTCAATTTCAATTATTCATTATTTCAAATCTAACTTCAAAGAACGAAACTACATTTTTTTTACGTTAAAAAAAATCTCAACCATACAGAAGTTTTAAACCAAATTCCAACGGAAAAAAATATAATGAAAAACAATCATCTTCAGGGGCAAAGACCGTGAAGAGGGTAGGAGAGTCGAACACTTACATTCACTTCTGTCTCCAATCACTACAAATCTCCACCACCAGTGTATTACAAGAAATATTTGTAGAAATATTAATCAATGTATTTTTATATTATGGAACATACCCCAGCGCAACCTCCGCCCATAAAACTGAAGCTCGGAAATAACGGTAATTTTTAATATCGATAACTATTTTCCTTTACGGAGGGGGGAGGAATAAATGAACTAATGTACGTAAAAAATCATTTTATTCACATAAAAAGTGAATATAACCCATTCTTTAAAAAAATTTACTATCAAACATGCGTAAATTTTGATGGAGCGAGACTTGCATGTCGAGTTTTTCCGACGAAAGGCACATTCGTCTAAAAGAAAAGTTATCCTTAACTATCGCTAATTTCAAAAAGTTATCGATATGTTATCGTTATCGATAGTTATCGATATTTTCGGAGCTCTACATGAAACCCTGCAGAAACTCTCAAGACCTCTACCTCGGGGAACTACCTCGAAGCTCAACAACATTTTCATGGTCCCTGCTCCGAAGTAGAAGTATCTAATTAGAAAAATCTCTGTTCTTCCAACACTATCTGAATACCGACGATAAAAAAATCGCAGCGGTTCATTAAATCGCTCGTTATTCTGTTCTCGTTTATTTTTTCTCAACGAGCTAAATTAAAACCTTTCGCGAGCCAAAGAAAATCACCAACTCCAACTCGATTAACGAGATGCTAGATGAAATAATAAGTAATTAATTTAAATCTTCCGCCAAGTTCAAACTTTTTGAAAAAATACCGAAATGTATTCCACTCGAGTTCCAAGAGGTACGTTTACAACCGTATTTTCGTCGCATTCGTCGAGTAACGCGTATTCGCCAAATGACTCCCAAAAGAGAGCCATAACGGAAGCAGCATATAGTCGTTCAATTTTCACGGTATATTTCTCGCTCTCGTGAGAGGGACACGTATTCTCATAGACTAGCGAAATTTTCTTCAAGAATTCCTACACTCTTATACAGTAGGAAAGTACGAATGCGAAAAGAAACTGGACAACTTGAGTGATGTGGAAGCTGCAAATGGAGATAAAAATTCGCTACGAAAAATTTTACACATTTGTGAAAACATAGTTGATTCCGTGACCGACGAGGTCATCGTGAAATCAGATTTTCCTTCAATTTAACCCTTTTAGGATTCACGACGCGAGAAATTTCATTATTACCAACGATCATATCTATATATTTCGAAACTAAAAATACGATTTGACGAGGTCAAAAGCGTGCAGAAAATTATCAAAAAGAAACCTTCGAATTGACGCTGAAATCATATTTTCATGTTAATAAATCAAAGCTCAATTTTCCGCCAAAACGAGCAACGGTACCGGCGAGGAATAAATGTGAAACAACCTATCACCGTTTTATCTAGTTTCCATTCGGTAGCAAATTCCTCGCTGCTCATTACGAAGCTATTTACACGTGTAAATACTCATATACGCGTAACCAGTTAACCACATGATTAACTTCATTTAATTTGCCTTTTACACGGATATTCATGAAGATGACTAAAAGCCAACCCTCAACATTTCACATCATCAGTGTAAGTTTCTATTACTCCACGTGTAACGAAGTATCAGATAGATTATTTTTACCTCGCGAACCTTTACAAGAACAACTCGGTAGTTTCAAACACGTACGCAATATACTCTTTTGTTCCGATACGTCGCGAATATTTTATTTTTATATTTCTTACGTTCAAGTTATATGCGAGTCCGGGCATATTTTTCATTTTATTTACTGCGTCAAGGTGTAACTTGCAATAGGGATAAAGAATTTTATATTACGATGTAAGAGCTTCCGGAAGTAATACCTAGTAGTGGATTTTTTCCTCGTTTTTGGTACCTTTTGTTTTCCTTTTCCTTACCGGTACGTTCATAGAGTTTCTTTTTTTAGGCGGAAAGTTGGCGAACAAACGATGTATATGTGTGCGTTTGCTTATTCGTATTTTTCGAAGGTGAAAAAAATATATATATTTTAAAAAGAAAAATATTCACATTACGAAAGTATCATGTATATACGCTTATCAACGAGTACATGTACGTATTCATATTATGCACATATGAAAAAAAAAACGTGAAAAAAGTGAAAGCTATTTTGAAATTTTGTCAAAAAAATTTTTCATACCACTCAGAATGACGGTTTACTCAAAATTCTAAGAATGGCAAGAAAGTCCCAAAACTCTAGGAATTTTTGCACATGGTCTTATACGATAAAATGAACAGAGAACACCAACATGGGAAAACTTCAACTATTCTTAAATGAATTTGAAGAGGAGTTAAAGCAGAAAACAATTTTTCGAGATATTTTGAGTAATGAAATTTCTTGAATCCTCTATATAAAAATAATACGTAACTCTTTAAACTATATTTAAAATAAATCAAAAGTAATGAATGTCTTAAAATTTTAAGAAAGCTTGAGTAGCTTTAATTAACCCAAATTCGATGAATATGGACTCGAATGATCACATACTGATGGCAAGAAAGTAACATATTCCAAATCTAAATCTCACATGGTTTAAGAATGTATAAGAAGTTCAACACCACAAAACCAAGAGGGAACGAAAAAATTTAAAAACGAGTTGGAGGCAAAGATAACTTTTTCCGGTGGGGGAAGGGATAGAATTGAAGGATGTAATTTCTCGTATTATTCACCACATATTCTCAAAAAGTACAGAGTTCGTTTGTTTTATTACTAAATTGAAATCAAAAAATCTTCGAAATGTCTAACAATTTTGCTGAATGAAAATTCATCATTTTTTTGGTAGCATAATACTTTGTATTTTAATTGAATAATAGAATAAATTAATAAAAAAAATAATCTTCATTTAATTTATATTTAAAATATTTTCAATTTAAAAAGTTTAATTAATATTAAAAGACAAAAAGACGTTAAAAATTTCATAATATAAAATGTTATTTTTTTGGAGTGAGTCACTTTTTGATACATTTTTAAAAGATGTAGATTAACTCCTCTCCCCACTCCCATAAAACACATAACATCATGTTCTTTACCTGAGTAGGTAGATGGAAAATTAAAATAATTATTTCATCAACCAAGACAAATAAAAATATGATGTTAGCCCAAAAAAGTACAATACGTAATACTGTGCAATACAGAATTATCAAAAAAGAATTGGTCGCCGTGGAGGAGGAAGTTGGGGAGAAATTGTAAGGACATTTTGAAGAGATAGAAGAAATTTGTAATTTTTTTAATTTTTTAAAAATTTCTTACAGATTAGTTCCGCACAATCTAGCATACAACGCAAGTAGATATCAAAGAAAAAATTGTTTCATCAATTTACTAAGCGTAACAATATTGTTTTTTGAGTAATGTCACTATTCTATTCGATGAGCGATAATCATGTCTCTATTCTCCTTCATCAAACATGATAATCTGTTTTATACATTTCAGAAAAGAATAAGAATTACTAATGATAAGTCGACACTTCATCATCAAAAAAAAAAAAAAAAAAAAAAAAATTGAAACTACCATCTTCTTGATATTTTTTGGCGTTTTTTACACTTTTAACAGTTTTTCATACTGGCTCAATTCACTGCCTCCATCTTTCCATCAATATTACGCTTCACTCGTATTCACTATATTTTCCTCCCACTTAGTATGGGTTTCAAATCCACTAAACCGAAAAAAAATTATTTTCGTGTTTCAGTTGGAAAGGAGGGGGGGGGGCGATGTAGTGCTGGTCATACAAAATCATTTAAATGTGGGGGTAATGGAGTGTTCTTCCAAGTTATGTGCCAAAAATATGACAACGAGACTAACTTTTCTTATGATTTCTCTCTACCTACCCCCTCCACTCCTAATAATTTTTTCCCGGTAATATTACAGGGACTATGAAATGAAGACTTTTCAATTTGCTTAATACTACATTCTTAGTTCGCATTTTGACAAGAAAAAGTTCGTTTTGAACATCAATTCGTTGTTTCCGAGTGAAAAACTAATACAATTTATTTTAGTATTTATTTTGTATTAATCCTTCAAGAACATGCAATTGAGATATTTTAAGAAATTCTTTTTTTTTTTTTTTTTTTTTTTTTAAATTCAAAACGAACTAAGTGGATGAGAATAATGGGCATATTTTGAATATTACTCGTTTCGCAAATAACTCACCGAAAAACTGTCACATACAAGCCTTCCAGCCTTCCTCTAATTTTAGACAAGGTATTTAAAAAATGAAAATGAAAAGAATTGAAATTTTATCAAGAGAAAACGCGTTGAAATTTAGAAATTTTTTTGTTGAATTTGCTCAAAATCGTTCGTTATAAATTTATAATCACAATATTTCATAGATTCATATTTTGAATGATCATTTACACTGCAATAATTCATTCAACTTGTATTATTAAAATGTAAACATAGAGTATCCCCTTCATTAATACCAAAACAGAGAAATATTTTTCAAATATTTGTATCTCCGCTTTTTCAGCAAATGAGATAGGCAAAGTACCATACACTAATGTCACATAAGTAAAGCTACACACGATATGTAGGAGTTAAATCGCGATAGAACACCCTGTAGACCAATTTACATAAGATATTGGACCAAAATTTCGGCCATTTTTTATAAACAAGACTGTATAAAAAATAGCTGTCTTCCATCCTAAACATTCACATGAAGGTAATCACTCTCGACTAAAATTTCTATACGTTGTGAAAGCACATCATCGTACTCCAAAAATAAGATATTTTTTGCACGTTACCAATGCTACCGCGGTATTTACTGGTATATTTTGAATTCTTACAGTAATATGTGAAAACATTACAGCACTAACGACTGTAATATTCTCTAATACGAAAGAACGGGGACGAATCTGCTGTACGAATATTAAAACGATATGAATTTTTCAAACGCACATGAAATGGAATTCTGGCCGCAAAAATCTCTATTACTAGTAATAAGATTGCTTCGACTGATATAAAAATCAAATTCGATTATACGTAGGTGTGAGTGCACGCGGCGTACGTGATTTGGCTAAATATTACGGTATGTTACGAGCTAAGAATATTAATACCTACATAACAGGTATACGCTTCGAGTGTAACTTAAAAATTGCCCGAGCTTTTACAACAATCTAGGGCAGCGTTTCATCGTAAAATTTAATCTTACGCGGTAACAATACAAAATGAAAGATAAATAAGCCAATATCGAAACGAAAATCTGGATTCCAAAATTCAAATCCAACGAATGTAATAAAATTAAAGTAATGGTCACGGAACGGAAAGGCAACTTATTCGACATGCAAACAGAAGGTACCTCAAACTGAAACATTTACTGCAGCTACATATTTCCTAACCAAACAGCGAATGGCAAACGACGTCATATAAATAATACAAACGAGACTGTGAAACCTAATTTCGTTCGCAGTCAAAACAATTTCCACCATCGATAATCATGTACACGTAAAATACGCCGATACTCGGAATAAAATTTACATTCGTTCGACAATAAACCTTCGACGACATCTAATGGCATTAGCGTGGAAATACGAAGAGTACATTTCGCTATACTACAAACCATGGCGTCGTCGAACGAAATATTAAAGATATGCGTCATTAATCGTACTACGAAGACGAAAGTGATTGATATTCTTGTCATAAATACATTCGCTTTTGATAAATATTTCAAAGACGCGCTCTCGCTCATAATATCACAAACAAAACGAAATGATAAATAATTCAACAAAAATACCCTACCAAGTTAACACGATGGCGTAAAAAATTCGCCACGCGCGTATTTCGCACATAAGCCGCGAATATGTTGAAGTTTCCATCATTAATACAGTTTTTTTTTTTTTTTTTTTTTTTTGGCATATGGATGTACCATCTGAGGGCAGCGAATTTATCACGTTGCTGAATTTCCGGTCGAAAGACTTTCCACCTTTTCCGGCATGAATTCAACGGCTAAAAGTTTATCGTAAACGTTGTTTTTTTTTTTTTTGCTTCGAAATTAAAAATCCTCGAACATCGCATTAAACTGAAAATAAAACTACACAATTGAAAAAAATAACAGCAATGAGTAAAATGTGTTTTTCTTTTGTCTCGATAAACGCCGAAGTTGCCAATTTTATGTCAAAAAAAACTTTTCTTTGTACTTAGGTATACGAAAAATAAACATCTTTTTACAACTTAACATCGTGTAAAAACAACACCGAAAAAAGTTTATAAAAATACTCTTGCTACTGAAAAAATAAACAAATAAAAACAAATCAAACGTTCAGTATTTATTTTAATCGAGATACGAAATTGCGATTTCAGAGCGAGTTTGTAAACGAAGTAAAAAGGATAATTATTACAGTGTATCTGATTTGTGAAGCAGAAGTGGGGACAGGGGCGGGTTTTCATATCTTTACATTCCAGCCCAGAGTATAATGGAATGTATAATACAGACTACCTTAGTTTATAGTGACTTTGAAATTACTAAATAGGTACTTGATTTCATCTACGATTCTTCTGTTAGGTTTTTCATTCTATTCAGGAAAGTAATTCATTCAAACTCAAAAGGATTAGAAAAGGTTGAAGAGACTTCTAATTCCTCAAATATTTCAAATCTTGATGTATATGACAGCATGATATAAGACACCAATATACCCAAAATTTCAGCTTCCTTAAACGATTTGGGAGAAAATTTGAACTAAAAATTATTTCTTGAGAACGATTCGAGTCATAACGTTTCTTAGATCTTCCATGTCTCCTTCTCAAACTCACCTAGAAAGCTCAAAATCTACATGCAGGGTTAGTTGGAGAGTAAAATATAATCATTCGAATTTAGATAAAAATGGATCCAAAATGGCTGATGGTTAAAATTTAAGAAAGAATTGAGAATTTTCATATAGTTCAAATTTGATAAAAGTGAAAGCATTCTATTGCCACTGATAAGAAGTGTACTATAGGAGAACAAATAATATAATTTTTGGATGATAAGAATTTCAAATTTTCGAACAACCAATTTCTTAAATTTTAAAAACTTCACCTTAGTTCCATTTTGGAGGGTTTCAAATTAAGTTTAGAGGCTGAACTTTCGTTATGTTTTTTCAAGGTCATTTGGCAATCTTTGGACATCTCTTCGCAATTTTTCAAAAAAAGCTGAAATTCGGTCTACCATAGTGTGGATTGGGGGGGGGGGAAATCAGTAGTCACCAATGGAGTAACCCTTGACAGCATATTTTCGATTAACCCAAAGGTACACGTGACCGACACTGGGGTCAAGAAATAAATTAAATCCTAAATGCAACGTCATACATGCTGTTGAAATAGAGGAGAGCGGTTCTTTCTCAAAATGTAGAGGGAGTAAACAAGAGATAGAAATTTTGGAGAGCGAAAAAACGTCTTCTATAGGAGAAATCGAGTCAGTAAAATTCTTGAATCAGTCAAGTTACCTCATCTAATACACCGAGAAAGCTCAAAATATGTATGAAGTTAGTTGAAAACTACAATACCAATAATTTCTCGAATGTACAACATGAACTCGAAGTGGTGGGTAAACAAAATTTGAAGGATATTGGAATGTTAAAATAGCTCACACGTAAACCTTCATTCATACTTCGACAGCATAATGTCTTCAGAATCATCATGAGAAAAATTACTAGAAATTACCTCTACCGTATATTTTCTTGAGGAAAACGACCAAAAATAATAATTACAGAATTTTTGTGAAACAAAATGGCGAAATTTTTGTGGATCTTTCCTAATTACCGCAAAACTATTGCAGGTGTGATTCTTGATTTTTCCCTTTATCAAGATAAAAGAGAAATAATTTTTAATCGATTCTCTCATAAGATAATAAAGATTGCTTAATGAGTTAAGCTCGTATGATTTCTGTGTGCTAGACGTACTACTTAATACATAAATCTTATTTCAACTTCTCAAGTTTTTTGAAGGGGTTAGGTGAGGATTTCCAGTCTACATATTGTCAGTAAGTGTAATATCATCAACAGCATTATCTGCATGAACATGCTCCCATTAAAAACTCAGCTTCCTTATAATTTTTCATTTCGAAAAGTTTCTTAAAAATTAAAACGCAGACTCAGCTACTTCGTCGAAATTCCCATCCTAAAAATAATTCATTTTTATCGCTTCCGCTTGTTACTTGACCAAATTTATTAAATTTTTAATCGTCGATTGGCGCATAGCACGGTGTATTCGGCCTAATAGCCCTTTCACGGACCTTTTAAATTATTTAAAAGCTCGCGCTAATGTTTAAACGACACGACCAGAATTTCAATGGAGAGCAACGTTTATACGCGACGAACCATCGATGCTTCATTACGACCATCTCGTAAAAACACGTAAAATACTCCTATTACATCAATGAAAAAATTATTACGCAGAATTACGCGTTCGGAATGACCGAAATTCCCAAAACAAGCGTCTAATATCAACGAATGTTTTACTAATGTAAATATTTTCATGCATGTTTCAGGCCATGAAGATATTATCGAAGAAAAAATTACTCAGAAAAGCTGGATGTTTCGGTACGTATTATTTAACGATGGAATAAATATGAAAATTAAATTCACCTTTGTTCACGTATTCCCGTCATTCCTTTCATGGCTGCTTTTTCGTATTCGTTGTGTAAACGAATACCTCGTAAATAAGATACAAAAATATACATGTAATATCGCCTGACTACCATATCATTTGATTATCTTAATGCGTATCATCGTGGCGTGCTTTTTTCTATATTTCTGTTCGCAACCCCGCTTAATTTAAATACAATTTATAATCGCGTGCCGGGTTACATTTCGGTTTCCTATCCTTTTCGACTTATATGTCGACCTTTGCTGCGGCTCCTGAATCGTGAAAAATGTTCGTCTATCATCGAATGAAACATACGTATTCGACATCGGCACCAGTATATTACGTTATTTAAATATATTTCCCATGATAGGAACGGCATGGTTTTTCATTTCATATTCTATAATTTCAACGATCTGCATGCATAAGTATGGCGAAAAATCAGTGGTTTTCTCGCTTTTTCATTTCGTAATTTTTTTCTGTATTTGTAGGTAGAATCGGTCCGAATAGAAAAGGCACCAATCCGCTGGATAAAGTTTATCGCGAGATAGCAGTCTTGAAGAAGTTAGATCATCCTAACGTTGTGAAACTCATCGAGGTTTTAGACGATCCGGACGAAGATCATTTATACTTAGGTACAAATACAACAGAAGAGTATACTTCAAAATTAAAATAAATTCTACATCGAATAAATGCGAAAAACACACTAAAATAACCTCAGCTTTCAGCATATTGAATATTTTATGAAACGAAAATAAATCATAATTTAGCCTTCTCAACCTTTCATCTACAATCGAATCCGTTTCCTACGAATTTCATCATAAAATTTCGAATATTCTGGAACATTGAAATTATTAATAACAAACATCGCGAAAACCTTCCCACAAATTTGCATTCCGTTTAACAATTCATCATATTTCTTGCGACGACCGATGCAAGCGAATACTTCGATACCACGTATCTGACCCTCAAACGAAACCTCAACTTGGGTAATTTAATTAACGAATCTTTACACATTGCAGTTTTCGAATTGCTAGAACGCGGAGAAGTTATGCAAATTCCCACCGACGAGCCATTAAGCGAAGACCAAGCGTGGCATTACTTCCGAGACGTGGTTTTAGGATTAGAATACCGTAAGCTTCGTTCGTTCGTATATAAATATAACGCTGTTTATGTTCCAATAATACATTTCCCATTTCCTCAGTGCACTACCAGAAAATTATTCATCGTGATATCAAACCTTCGAATTTACTACTCGGCGACGATGATCATGTACAAATAGCCGATTTAGGAGTATGCAACGAATTCGACGGATCAGACGCCAGACTTAATTCAACTGCAGGCACGCCAGCTTTCACAGCACCCGAAGCTTTAGATCCAAATGCCACTTATTTCAGCGGAAAAGTAAATATTAACCAAGAACAAGTTCTATTTACGATTATTCGAATACCACTAAGTATTTTATTTTATTTAGGCGTTGGATTTGTGGTCATTGGGTTGTACTTTATACGCTTTCGTTTTCGGAAAGTTACCATTTTACGATGAATCTGTTTTAACTTTATACAATATGATAAAAACCGAACCGGTTACATTTCCGGCTCATCCTAAAATTTCCGAATCTCTGCATGATCTCTTGGTACGCCTTTTGGAAAAAGATCCGTCGGCTAGGATAACGCTGCCAGAAATAAAAGTGAGTACATATTTTACGTTATTTTAATACTAGCAAAAATTCACATAAGTAAAAAAATTTGTATTTAATTTTTTGAACAAAAAATACGACAAACATAGATATGAGTTTTATCACACAAAAAAAAAAAAACGCTTAACATTTAACATTAATAATAAAAAATAAAAAAGTCTAAGTTTAAAAATATAAAAGGAATTAGTGGATATATTGTTTATATTCCTTGATGGTATCAATTTTGTTCTTCAAATGTAACGATTCTAAAAAAAAAAAATTAAAAAAAATCAATTAATAAAATTTCATTATTTCAATTTATTAAAAATATCAATAAATTGGGTATTTATCAATGGCTTACTTTAATTAAAAAAAAAAAATTAAAAAACTTTAAAATGAAATTTACATAAAACAGGCCCACAATAAATAAAAAATAAATAAAACAGAAAAAAAACACCATCTCAGCAAAAATGCATCTCTAACGAACCGATGAAATAATAAAAAAATACCATTTCACATTTCGAACTACTGCTCGTTCGAAAATTTTCTCGTTTTGGTTCATTTAACAACACCACCATTCAAGCAACATAAATCAAAATCTGACGAAAATTCTCGGAAATTCAGCAAAGCCATTACAAGCAGCTCTTTACTAACCATGAAATTCAACCTCTGATATAATTTATAGAACACCCTTTCGTTTGAAATATAACCTCGAGTATATCGCATAGAGGCGTAATTAACATAAAATCAAAATTTTCTACCCCATTTACGATTCAATTCACTCGAAACGATGTTAAATCATCCTACGATTGAATAATTTTCGATGTAATTAAATACGATAAATCGTTCGCTTCATTTTACTTAGGTACACGACTGGGTAACCCGTAATGGAACCGCTCCCTTACCATCGGAAGAAGAGAACTGCCAACTAGTAGAAGTGAGCGAAGAAGAAGTTCAACAAGTCGTCAAGTCAATTCCAAAACTAGATACGTTGATTTTAATCAAAACAATGCTCAGAAAACACTCTTTTCAGGTATTTTTTTCTTCATTTTTTCGTATCCCATTAACTTTAATATATCGACTTATGGATGGATTTTTTTCCTCGTAGAATCCATTTAATCATCACGAAAGCTCAAATCGTAAACTAGAAGAAACTGGACGCTCATTATCTGCTCCAATGGCAAGTTCCTGTCACTCCACTAGTAATCGGTAAGCTACGAAAGCCGCATGGGAATAAAATTTCCGATAAATATGGGCACTTTCATGCAACTAAATATTTTCGTTTTCAGAATGTACGCGAGCGAATCTTCATTACCGAGCGTCAAAGAAGTCATACCCCAAGAGGCTATCAATCAAAAATAACATATTTATTCTACTTAACGCTCTAATGGCATTTGTTACGTTTAGTCGTTTTTCTCTTATTTTATTTTATTTTTCTATGTTATACATTTTATTTGCAAAGTGGACCAACAAAAATAAAACATTTTAAATATTTTCGTTATTACTACGCATTTATAGAAAATATCGTATGTAGCATGTACATCACTATGGAAGACTTACCTTGTGGAACATTTTCAGCCACTCTCTTTATCGATCTTTAAACGATTTTCAATAAAAATGGAAAGACTGTCTATCATTTCGTTATAATTGTGGTAATGGGAAACCTTGAAAAATTATTTTCATCTTTCATATTTTATCGACAAGTAATATAAATAAATAAAAAAAAAAGAAATAAATTTTTTTTTACCTTGTTTCTCACCCATTTGGAAAGACAACGGTAGTAATTACTATTCATGAATCTATTATCAATTAATAATATTCCGCCCCAGTCTTTTCGATGTCGAATACATCTACCTAACGCTTGATTTAATGCTCTGAAAATTATTATTGAAACGTTAGGAAGCTTCACGAATATTTTCATTTTTTGAGAAATTACACATTTTTACCTGTAAGCTTGTATTTCATACCACTCCTGACCACTGAGTAATCCTTTAGAATGCTTATGTTTGTCATTGTATGACTTTTTCAACATCACTTGGTTGTCTTTAATGCTGGGATACGGAATTCCAATCTGCAATTAAGTTAGATTAAAACTTAGCCACATTAAAGTTTTAAAATTATAAATCAATAGAATAGAATAGAAAATGAGAATTAATTTTTGATACAGAAAACATTCTAGAACATTTCCGTGACCTTCAAAAGTTTTTTTTTTGCTTCAAACCCCCCCCCCCTCCAAACCCCTAAATTCGCTAGGGAAGCTAAAACGAGAATAGGTTGGTCACTTAGGTTCATCTAATTACATGACATCTCACTAAAAAATTTTCGACCCCATTTTGAAGTCGACAAATCTTCCTCCTCATCTCCAACATAATGTGTAAAGGTGAGTTTAGGATATAGTATACTTCTCATCTCCAATAATCATATGAGTCCATATCAATTACATTTTTAGTTGTTTGAGGCTCCTCATGCTCTCCTCAAATTTTGAGAATTCGCAGTTTCGAACCATTTTAACTCAAATTCAACGTGTTATATTCTAGCCTTGAACTAACCACACATACAATGTTTGACCTTTTTAGTTTGATTTGGCGAGGAGATATGGAAGATTCAAAAAATTTCACGACTTAAAACTTCCTTGAAAGCTGAAATTTAGAGATGTTGCTGTGCGTTATTCACTCTTTCATACGAGACCAAAAATTAAAATTCTGAGCCACTTGCCGCTCCTCTAACCTCCCTCAAAATGTGAGTAATCCGCCATTTTGAAGTGTATGGAAAACCCAAAAAAGTTGTTATGTGGAATTCCAAACTTCCTCCACAGTGCCAAAACTGTCAACCCTTGACCGTTCTTCACATTTTGCTTCAGTGTCCACTTTACACGAGTTCTCGAAGCATTTTGCATCATCCTACCAATTAATCTGATATATACTTTATGATGATTCAGCAATCCCTCTCTTACTCATAATCTATTTGAAACAGACTCGCCTCTTTCAATAGATCTAACGAATCACATCCTGGCATGTGCCTCTAGCCTGAGCAGCAGTACATGTCATATAAAAAAAATCACCTAATTTTGAGCGATTTTCAACCATACGTGGTAACGCTACGCTAGAGGGAAATATATGATTATGTGTATACACCAACAGGTTGGATACGTATTTCCTAAATATACTCACGGTAACAACTACACGAGCATTATTATCGGCAAAATCTAGACCTTCGCTAACTTTTCCACGACACACGGCTAACAACAGAACACCATTTAATTCTCGTCCAACTTCATTTTCAGCTGTATCTTCAATAGTTTCATAAAACGTTTTCAGTAAATTATCGAGTTCATCACCTTTCCGAGGCTCACACAGAACAAGTTTATATTTCTTAATGTTATCCAATACGTTGGTACAAGACCACCTAAAATGTAACGAAATAATAATAAAATAAAAATCAAAATTCCCGGAACGACTATGAAACCAAATATATTTACCTTTCGTATAATTTTTCTAACAACGAATACGATGGCACAAAACATAACACGCCGTGAGGAACCAAAGAACAAATTCTCAATAATATATTACCAATTTCATCTTGAAACTGGTAAGTACTAGTGTTGGCGAATTTACCATCTAATGATACATTATTTGGTCCTCTACCTATAGAGGCAATCCAGCACTAGAAATTTAAAATCCATTATCTCTCCTTTTCTCTCAGCAGAGACAATTTTATTAAAATATTTCTTGACTATTACTTGACTCGAATCGATGACGTGATTAGCCTCTAAAGTAATAGGAAATTTACTCCCCAACTCGGACTGGAATGAATTCATAGGAGATAATGTGCCTGATGATAGAACAATACATCTGGCATTTTCTTCGATTGTAGAAAACGTAGCGGCCGGATTAAAGCACCAGAAATTCACCGTATATCTCCACTTAGAAATGGTTTTCGGTTTTCTTCGTCTATTAAACCATCCATCGTTATCCGGCTCCTAAAATTAACCCATTTCAACTGCATTTTCAGAAATAAATTGTAATTAGCCGAAAAAGCAAAATACTAACTGGTGCTTCGTTATATTGATGACAAAATGTTTTCGTCAAAACTATATGGTAATCGTGGGTATACTTTGGATTATATAATAACGATAAAATCAACAATAAACCTTCCAACAACGCTTTCGTACTTCCTGTTACAGTTGAAATATCAACATCTACCATATTCGAAAACTCTTCCATAGCAGGAGTTTTTTCCTCCGTCGTAAGCATTGCGTAATTAGTCTGAAAAAAGAATCGATCGATTAAATCATCAGCTTAAAAAAAATAATAATCGAGTAAAATCCCAACTCAATCATACAGCAAAATACTCGAATTTTTCCGGTGCGAACGCGTAATCTTTAAAACTATCCACAGCCTGAGGTCCTAACATAGTGTAATTCCCATGATCGTAATCCGATAACGAAGTAATAAAACTACGATGTTTGTCGATCCAACTCGACACCGAGCAAAGTACATTTATCTGCATAAAGCATATAACTCACACGTAAATAAATACGACTAATTATCGAAAAAAAAAATCCAACGAATCCTCGCTTACAATGGCTGCGCAACACTCTTCTTTCGGATCATTTTTCAGATTTTTCATTAATTCTTCCAGTTCTTGAATCGAGTCCGTTATACTATCCTGTACCAAGGTGAAACTAGCAGCTTCGCGGCAACTGTCTTCGATATTATGAGCTTCATCTACAATAACCACATCTCCTCTCAACGTTATTCTCATCTACGGATCAAACTTTCTATTATGAGTTGTTTCATTTCAATGGCAACATATGAACAATATGTTACTTACGCTATTTCTAATTAACGGATCGATAAGGTAATTATATGGGCAAAATACAATATCAGCATTGGACATCAATTCACGAGCCGTGTAATATGGGCAAACTGTTCTTTTCTTGCCGAATGCAATCAGATCTTCCAAATCCCAAAGCGAAGAAAATGAGTTACCACGTAATACATCGAACGAACAAAAATTTCGAACGTTTCTTTGAAATCTGCAGGATAAGCCCTGAAAAAAAGAAAGAATTCAACACGTATTTCTCTTCGTTTATTACAACAAATTGAATAAAAATGTTCAAAAATAAGGTCTTTTACCCTTCTCGGATCGATCAGTTGATGACAAAGATCAGTCTTATTGATTTTTGGATTTTCTCCTCTTTCGTGAATACATGAATGAGTTCTACTGGACAATATCGTACTACTGTAAAATGAATATACAATCATATATTAAATCAAACAAAAGCTATTTATAATTTTTTGCAAGTTCTTATATTTCACATTGGGGCTGCTAGAATATAAAAGTCGTTCCCAGGGGATTAAATGGCAAGACTAAAGCAACGAAAAATACGAGAAAAGTTTCAGGTTCTTTTTTTGGAGCAATTTTGTTATATTAAATTTTCATGAAAACGAAGGATTTCAGTAGAAAACAGATCATTCCAAAACATTCCCAGTATGTATGAAATATTTTTTCGAATCGAGCAAAATTTTTTAAATCTTATTTCAAGTATCATATTAATAGCAAAAAAAAAAAAAAACATAGAGACTGTACTACAATCAAATAAAATTATACAAAGTTGGAAAAAATGTGTTTGAAAATCATTTGTAATCATAAAATTAAATTTAGGTTTTGACAACTTATCCAAATATTAAAAACTTTTCTTCTTTTTACTGAATTCGAAAAAAAATTCTTGATTATTCTGGAAATTTTTTTAATTCTTTAATAGCTATTTTATATTAAATTTTATCAAGGAAAACAGAAGCTATTATTCCAAAAAAAGTAATTTTAGCTGAATTTTTTTTAGAATTTTCAACGTGCATTTATGCATATTACAATAACAAATGAATATACGTACAAATAGACTTCAAATACAAAAAATATCATGTTAACAACATTTTAAAGAGAATCAAACGAAACCGTCATCACTATGCTCCAAGGACCAAAGTCATTAATTTTCAAATTTAGGAGACAGAAATGAAGCTTGTTGTTCACATCCATTATTATGAATTATCCTTTTTTACTTCACATAACTCACAAAAAAATACATCAAGATTCAAATATTTGTAAAACAAATGTTCAAGGGTAATAGAAATTCAATTCAATTCATATACATTTGATCATATAAAAATAATAGTAAATCACCGATGCCTGTGGGCGAATGGGGAAAAAATTATATCTAATTATAGACTGAAGCAAAAATAATATGACAAAATACTGAGTGACAAATATATAAGAAGGAAAGAATAAATGAATAACAACATTACAAAAATGAATATTTCTTTTTCATGTGAAAAATTTGAAGATTTCATCAATATTAAAAAATAAAAAAAAATTGCATGAAATTGTTTTTTTTTTCGATACTTTTTTATTTGCATACTGCATAGGTTACCAATCTCGTTGATACAAACAGACTTTCAGTTTATATGTCCCATAGAGAGAGAGACAGAAATCATATTTCCATTGATACGTGTATAGGATAAATCGCGTTTTAAGATCCTGAAAATTTCCAACGCTGAATGAATTGGCAGCTAATGTGATTAATTTAGATTTCGATAATTTAGATTTTTTATCTTCATTTTTTTAAAATTAACAAAATAAAAATAAAAAGCAACTTGAAATTTATTTTAAAATATTTGTCAATTTTTAATACCATATTTATTTTTTAATTTAATAAAATTTATTTTTTTAATATTAATATTTATAATAATATTGATTAGAATTTTTATAAATATAATTAAAGGAATAAAATTAATTAAAATTAAAATTTTTATAATTAAAATATTATTAATAATATAATTTAGAATTATTCATTTATTTATTTGCTCAATGTTTTGAATTTCATATCAGAATGAACGACACTTCCAACCAACACAAAAATTCCTCATCATCATTTATTTGTTAGCGTTTTGTTTCCACGATTTCTCCTCAAATATTTGATTTTTCTCGATTTTTTTTTCTCCATTAAAATGCAGGTAATGTGAAAAAATGGACCATACGAAAAAAATGTTGGATTAAAACAATGTTTCACTCAGATTTGGGGCATCGACTAGGTTTAAAAAGCTGAAACTTAAAATTATACGGTTTCTATCTTTCCATAGGTATATGCTCATGGAATATAGTCTGTGATTATGCACCTTCCGTATTATTTCCCAGCATACGCCACAGATAGCGTTGAAAGGAAGGAAATCCATGTCTTTGACGCGAACAAATCCAATTACATATTTTCTTCCAACTATCGAATAATACCACAATAATCTTACTTTTTTCTTCATCATTTTATTCGGAATACTTACTTGATATCATTATAAGCTGTTCTCCTTAATTCTTTAACAACTTGTGCAATTTGTTTATGAGTTCTGGTGCAAAAATAAATCTTTGGTGGACTGAAAAACGTTATTTATTTCGAATAAAAATTCAGTTATATAGAAGATCAAATACCAATAAATTTATTCATATCTTTATTCATATTTATGCAGTTTAGCTCACCTAGTTCAATATCCATGCATTATATAATAAATGATAAATACGTACCTATTATGTCATAGTAAAAGGAGAAATGAGCCACTGAGTCTATACCTATAGTAAACCTCTTCTTTAACATTACATAGAATAAATTTCAAAATTAGCCCAAGTCAAACGCTTTTTTTCGTTATCCTACATATCTTACGAGTATTTCCAAGTTCAACTCCACAAAAATCTGATTTTTGAGAAAAACGACTAACAGTTTTTTCATTTTAAAAACGAGAAAGAAAAAAATATTACCAGAAATTCAATTTTTACGTTAAACTGAGATCCCCCACCATTACTATTCGAAAAAGTGACGTAAGGGGTAACCAGCTTCCACCATAGAATCGAATATGTAACAAAGTAGAATTCACTGCCATCTATACATTCAAAATGTCTATTATATGTATACATCGCTATTAATGACTAAATGGGTTCTTTCCCCTTCCTGCTCCGCAATGCATCATGGAGATTTCAGACTTTAATATGGAAAAAATAATATTACTAGGTGAAAGAATACCGATTGATGTATTATAAAATCATTCGTAAAAAAAATTTCAATAAATTTTTCGATTTTCACTACAATCACTCTAGAGCCTTTTCAAGAAACGACCAAATGGCTCCTTTTCCTAGAACCAAAGCATATTATGAATAAAGTATACCTACTTGACTTTTTTTGGAGGCGGATTTTTCTCTTGATCACAATTTTCATTTTTATCGACAATTTCATTTTTATCGACGATTTCATTTTTACTCTTATTAGTAGGCGGTGGATTCGGTTTTGAGCTCTGAAACAATTTTTTTTTTTTTTTTATTTCCGGCCTCATCGAAACACGTAAATGTTGAACATCAAAGTCTACATTTCGCGAGGATATGCATAAAATGAGTAATATATTCGTTCGATGACAAATCAAATCAAGAACATGTAGCTAATGTAGGAGTATTGAAAATAAATTTCTCTTCGGAACTTTATACATTTCACTCAGAGTAACTACAGGGTGTTCACTAAATCTGGAGATGGAATGTTCGTTTTTTTTTCTGGTACTCTTATCGCATTTTTTTTTAAAGCTTCAATGCCCCTAGAAAGGTATTTAAACTTTCACTAATTAAGATTAAATTAAAATTTTTGCGAACTTTCATCCTTTTTGGACAATTTTCGAACTCATATCGTATTTTCGTAAGTCAAAAAAAAAAAATTCGTGCCTTTTTCGTATTTTTCTTACTTTTCGTACCCAGTAGGCACCCTGAAGTATCTTTCCCCTTGATCAGTACTTTTCGTATCAGTCATCAGTCACTTGACCCTTCAAAGAAACTGAAACCGATTCATTTCATTACGTCCGATACTTACTTTACTTGGCACAACTACTTCCTCCAATCTTCCCTTTTTGGTCACCGGTCTGAAGATATCACCATCTTCAGAATCACTCAAGTCAAAAACTTCGACAACTTCGACCACCGAAGAATCGCAAACCTCCATCACTGAAAAACAAAAACAGTAGAAAAATTCCCATTAAAAATACATCGCATACGAATAGCATAACTCACACCGATGAAAAAGCTACGCAGCTTTCAGCTCCGCCAGATAATACCAGGTCGAGATTCGGGGAAATTGGTCACCATCGCCATTTCTGTAGCCGGCCTTTCAAACGGCAAACTTTCGAATAGGACACCGAAAAAGGGGTACGCTTCGAATGCGGTCTCATTTTTGCAGTTTATCACGAGGGTGTCAGATAAAAGCGGTTTCCATGGCGACCAATTACACTGAAAGATAATCGTAACTACTTCGTCGAAAATTTCCCTCATCTTTTGTCCCTTCTCGTTTTTAAACAAAAGAGAAACTTTCAATTAAAATGCTTTCTCGTACAAGTGATTTTCGTAGAAAATTAAATTTTCGAGCCTACCAATACCGTGGCGCGCAGTAGGTATTTTGATTACGACCTGCAAAAAACAAACGCCACACAAATACTTCGCGTTCTTTAGAAATTTTTCCGCGCTTTAGTAAAATTCGGCAGCGCTCATTCGCTAAACCAGGCGCACAAATTGAGCATTTCCCTTGATTTTTTGCTTTCGTGACGACTGCAAAAGCGTGCCGCTAGTATTCTACGTTCATTTATAATGTTTAAATATCTTCGGCTGTAATCAGTCGAACAACATAATTATTTCGTTCCCTGTCCTTTCATATTATAGAATCAAAAATCCGACAAGTTTGAATCATTATGTACCCATTGTGTCGTAGTCTCGTGCGGAGAGTTTCATATTACTCGGGTAAAACATCGAGGAGAAACAAGCTCGATACCTCTTCCTTTCTCAAATGCGAGATTATCCCGAACAATTAAAATACCACAATGAAACTTCCGAAACATGCCAAGTTGTTACCAAAACTTACATTTTTCATTCCTCAACGTGAAATCACAGCGAGAAAATTTCATAGGACCATGAAATGATAAAATATCGCGAAAATCGAGTCCGTCAATTCTCTTACTCAAAATTTCAATCGCGTTGGATATTTGAAAAATCTTTCTCTTAGACACAGGTTCAATACAAAAAAAAAAAGAACCAAGATAAAAGATGATGCAATAGAATAAAGCGTACAGACGTAGAAAAGAATAATATTACCGTCATTGCGCGGTGAAGATGCTGGCAGACAGGATGAAGAATAAGAATTGAAAAAACAGATATACATAAGAAGCCGGCGGCTTTATAAAACGGGCAAGAAGCACCCATTCAGGGTTTTCTTTTTTGCCCATTCAAATGAAAACGCAGAAGTGTACTCTGACTGCGTTCGGTGAATCTGTGATCTGTTTTTATTGAAAAAAAAAACCGTTTTATTTGTAGATTACTTCAAAGAAATAACGAAAAGAAAAAGAAAATATGAACAAAGCGACGGTACAGAAAAAAATAAAGATCTCGAATCGCATTGTATTTGCTTACGTCATTTTGTGTTTTATCTTTTCACTACTCGCCAATCCTTACAGTCGAAATTGTACATTCCAAAATATACAGGTATAAACGGTAAATTATATGCAGTCGAAAGATATGCATCCATTTACTGAAAAAAGTTTAGAAAATTCGCCACCATCTTTAAAAATTATTGAGAAAATACGATCCGAGCTTTTCATGCGGGTAGCCTGATGAACTTTCGAAGAAATACGATCTTAAGTCGTTTTTACCATTTTCAAAATTTTAAGAATTGAAAAAACTACATGATGCAATATTCTTTCATTTTTTTTTTTAACTGAATTCTGACCTCTTACCCTTATTTCTGATGTTTTTCGTGTGAAAAAATTCATGATTTTTCTTGAAATTTCTAAATTTTTTTTATTCTTAGATCTACGGCGAATCATTAGCGATCAAGGTTATTTATTTTTTTGTTTTAAGAGGAAACATGAACAAAAAGAATTATCAACGCAATAATATGATTTAATAAAAAAAAGTTATTAATCTAAAAATTCAATTTAAAGGTAAATTTATAATCGAACGATCAAAAATTCAAAATATATTTATTATATTTTTTTATTTTAAATTAAAATAATTATTAATGTATAAATATAAAAAAATTAATATATTTCAAAAATAAAGGTAGACCGTAATTCAAAAGTATGCCAAGTATCATTTTTGTCAAAATTTATTTTACGAGTGCAAAGTATATTATGAGGCAATGCCAATACACGCCTAATAACCAAATTTTTAAATAAACTTTTATTTGATTCCTATTACATTCCCAAGATAACGCTTTGACCAAGTCCAGAATTGGTCCAGAACCGAATGAAATTCAAACTACACCAAGGGCCATTCGTTTACAAAACTATGATGAAACATAATCCATCATATTTTGTAGATCTTTGATTTTTCTTATTTATTTTCAGCATGATGTCGATTGCCTATGACATCAGCACTCTCACACATGTTGCCTTCTTTGTAACTTTTTTTCTAGCGATATTACAACACATAAATTCGTACAATTGGTAGGTTCTTTGACATAACACCGAGGTTAAGTAGGATTGGTAAGCACTACGACTGATCTAACAAACAAATCGTTTTTTGATTTTTTATAGAAGTAGAAATAACTGCTCATTCTCATAGAAAGCTTGCTTTCTTGCTGGTATGTAAAAAAGCGAAGAATTCCTGGGTTGTAATATCGCTAAGAACGGTGTTACAGAGAAGGCAATCCGTCAAAGAGTTCTGATGTTACAGGCAACTCACACCATATTGAAAACAAATTAGGAAAAATTCAAAGACCTACAAAATATAAGGCATTGTATTTCGGCATAACAACTCCATTATAAATTTTTTTTAAACATGTGCGTACGCAACTATACATTTTCTGCATCTACATCAAAACATACGGTGCCAATAGTGAATAAAATAATTGAAGCATTTGGGGTGATGGGGGAGGGGGGCAGTGCATGCATATATTCGCCATGAAGAGCGACGTGTGTGTACTAAGAGGCTGAATTTTTTTTTTTTCAAAAAGTAAGGGACTGTGGTTACAATAACTGCTAAATGACTTGAAATCAATTTTTAGATATACCCCCAACCCTTAAGAAGAAATCCAAGTTTTAGAAATTTTCAAAAAAACAATTTTTTTTAATTTTGATTAACATTTCATACGTCCGCCGCGTCCAGGTCTGGGCTAGAGGTGAATTCATTGAGTTATGTCTTTTCAAGTTTTAACTAAGTGGGTAAAGGATTTTTCATATTTGCGGGAGAAAAGTGCTACTTTACCTCCCGCTCGCTGATCGCTCTGGTCTTAAACGAGCGCTTTTCTCCCGCATTTAGGAAAAATTTCGTTCACTACTCGGGAGAAAAATTGATTCTAGACTCGGGTGACAAACCTCACACTCGCTAAGAATCACTTTCACCACCCTAGTTGTGAAATATACTATTTCATTGGGAACACTTTCAAAATGTTCGCTCCTTCGTACAACTAAAGAGACAACTATAACAGATGATTTTAAAATTATAAACAAAATTTTCGATTTCCTTAACAAGACAAAACTAACGAACAAACAAAAAAAAACATGAAACTGGCCTAATAGTCTTGGTAATTAAAGACACTAGTATAAATAAAAATAAAAAAAATTACGACAATTTTAAACTGTTTTATTTTTGAAGTAATTTTTGTCAATCATAAGACAAAAAAAATTTTAACCGACAATTTTTCTCAAATTTAGGAGGTTCAAACGGTTTTTAAATTTTTTTCAAAAAACATAAATTTTGGTCATTTTCAAAAATGAACGATATAGGTAATTTATTGATCGTATGCACGGTATGGGCATAATTCGAGCTTTTTCAGACTCAAGAGGCAAAATATGCGATTTGTATTTCACTGAGATTATTTATGTCATTTTAAAGCAACAATGTCATGTTTAGTGAAGCTTTGTAAGGAAAAAATCGCTCACTTTACCTCTTGAGTTGGAAATAGCCCAAATTAAGCATAGATACTGTGCACACGAGCAACAAATGACAATTCGTCGTTTTTTTGAAAATTATCAAAATTATTGCTTTTTGAACAAAATTTAAAAACAATTGAGACTTCCTATATTTGAAAAAAAAAAAAAATGGTTACTAAAATTTCTTCTGGTCTTTGAACGACAAAATATTAGTATGCAATGTTAAAAATTTTTAATCGCACAAAAATTTGTTTTTTTGAAAATCTCACTGTAGAACACCTCCTTATTCACTGCAGCACATATAAGGCGTATCGTCACTTAATTAACCATCCTACTGAACTGTCCCAAATACTATGTGGCAATCCTACAAAATCCGACTCCCTTCTCCTATTTCTGAAACAAACTAACATCCTAAACCGTATTTAATCTACCATATTTACCGTGCCTCTGGCCTAGGCGGCAGTACACGGCATGTAAAACTTAAGAAGTAAGAAGTAAGTAAGAAAATATTTTTTGTGAGTTTGAAAATTGAGTTGGGAATTTATAAAATTTTACGACATTATTTCTGAAGTCATTTAGCAATTATTGTGACCAACATCTTCACTTTTTCAGAAAATACGAAATTTGACTCACAGGGTGCATTATACATATATATAAGAAGGTACTAGAAGTGAGGGATTTAATATCTTAATTTGAATGGAGGAGGGTTTTAGAGGGTTGCCATTTATTTTCTTAAATTTAGGAGTTTTTAGTTTCATTTTTAGCCTCAGATTGATAAGCCTAAAAATTAGACAGATTTTTGTAAAAGGTCCCTCTCTTGATTGGCCTATGAGACTATGTGAGCGGACACTCAAATAAAATTAAATTAAATTCATTTTTGAAGATTTTCAGCGAAGGAAAAATTTCAGAAACCAAAGTGCTGCAAGATGGGTAAAACTGAAGAAGAAAAATTTTTCAATAAAATATTACGACTCAAAAAATTGACATTTTCGACAAGAAAAAAATTAATAAATTAGCGCCTCGTAGAAAATTCGAGCCAGGAGGAAATCTCCTTCTTTTCTCAACATGTACTTGCTATCGTTCTTTTCTTAATATTAGGACAAAATTTTTCTCTGATCAATAAGTGGATAAACTATACCATAATAATGGTAAATAAATTAAGATATAATTCTAAACTAGCAATTAGTCAGATAAGGTATACGAAAACAGACACTGAGATACGAAAGAAGTTTAAACTTCAAATGAGTATTAAGAACAGATCTAAACAAGAAAATAAACGGTACCCACATTCAGACAAAATAGCCAACGAGCTCAACGTGATAGAGTGGTACTTGAGAAAACCCAAGGGTGCTAAAAATGAAACGCAATTATACGAGAAATCCATTCATACGCGAATGAACGATTAGAATTGAGAAGCAGCGTATACTTCGTGAGATTCAGTTTGAAATTCAGATTAACGCGAACAAACGACGATGGATATTTAAAAAAACACCCAAGTCTATCTAGCCCTCGAACCATCCCCAATTACGTGGTAAGATAATAATTCGCGATCGCTACGCGGCTTTCATGCATTCGATAAAACCATCGGGCAGTCGCATCCGTATAAATTATAGCGATAAAAATCGCGTCCATTTCATTAGCGTAAATTTCGCTCCGTCAGTTCAAAAGTGAAACCGCCGTCACCGTTCCATCACACGCGTTACAGATTAGCCATCACTGATTCCGCGTTCGACGTTTTTAATACGGTACGAGAAATGAAAAGAACTCCGGGCAACATGGCGCGCCGATAGCTTATTAAAATCAAAAGAAGAGATGATGAAAAAAAAAAACTCCGAGTGAAAACAACCGAGAGAACACCCTTCGCCCTGACTGTGATAATGATCCTTTTCCCGTATAAGTAGGTAGGATAGCGTGTATACGAACCCCCCAATACGGTTTTGCCCCGCGATCGCCATTTTAATATATCGCTCTTCGCGCCTTACCCCCGCTGTGATCATTTGCATAAAAGGGTGCCGACGACGGTTCTTTGTGATAATAAATCCGTTTTTATTGTTCGCCTTGTAATACGATGCCTAATTTTTATCGTCGTCGACCCTATTACACATATGTACGCGTATAGGCGCACACCCCAAACCCCAATCGCATCCAGTTTCGTTTTGTTACGCACATACGAACGCGGTCAGCCGAGCCATTTTTCATTTTCAAATATACGCGTAATTATTCCATTTCGATTAGATCGAATAGAAAATAAGCCACAGGGCGACGAGTATTTCCACAAAACCACCCTATCCGGTGACATGTTCGGTGTCGGTAATTATGCCGATGGCGGCGAAAAATGGCAGTTGCTTTTCGCACTTTTTCACGCATCCACGATTCCAACATCGAATCCGTACATTCGCCAGTACCCGGAGGTATTGAAAATTCGTATCATCGTTCGTTCGAGCGCGAACGCAAGCGCAATTTCACCACCACAATTAGCTCCCATAAATACCCACCACTTGACGCGCCACGTGAAATTCACACAACCTTTGTTAATTGATTGAGCGTTTGTAATTAAATAAAATCGCTATAAGAAGCCCCCGAGCCCCGCCATCATTTATACATTGTAAATATTCAACCAACCAATGCCTCCATTCAATACTGAATTTACAACTGTATTACACACGCTTCTTGAAAATTTAGTTGATATATTTTGCAGCTGCGATAAAACGCCGGTATTACGAAATATCGAAACCTTTTTCAATGGCAAAAGGGAAACGGTCAAACGAACGTATTATTTTAGTATCCTGTTACGAGTCCAACATACCACATAATACAATTTGAAACCTGATAATCTACTGAAAAAAGAACCGTTTTACAGGGCCACGAATTCCAAAACCAGAGTATAATTCTAATTATATAATAAGCTCCTTTAAACTTGCGGTTATGTCATTGTTTTCGGTTTAAAAAGAAAATGAATTAAACAAGCATGTATTACTTGTATAATGTGAGAAAATCATTTTCAATTGTCTCATTATTTTTGATTCCACGAGGTGAAAAAACTGGCAAGATAAGAAGCTGAAGCATATAGCATTAGCATCTTTCAAAACTCTACTAGAGTTAAAGTTTGAATAAAATATATTTTTTTCTAGAAAATCCGAGTACATCCAGATAACTCGTAAAACTATTTCAAGTTCAGTAAAACTTTTCCATTTTCAAAAATCATGAAAATAAAAAACTTATTATGGATGAACTTTCGAAGCTTTTCTTTCACTGCTTGAAAATATATGGGAAAAAATTTCCTTCTGAAAAATTTACCGGATATAAGAGTACATCGTTTCGACTCATCTTTGAAGAATTAATTCTACACTTTTCCTTAATTTTGGGTAAAAAGTGAAACTTATGCTTTAATCATAAAAAGAAAAGAAAGAAAAGGAATGAAGTAGGTTTTAAATTAAATTAAAAAAGCATTCAATAATTATTTAATTAAAATATTAATTTCAGTAATAAAAAGTTTCAATTAATGTAATATCGAAATAGAAAATATCAGTCGTAATTTTTTAAATTCTTTTCAAAGCAAAGCGGGAAAAATAAAGGATAAGCAGGCAGGCCGCATTAATGAAGCTGAGTTTATAATAAGAACAAAATCGGGAACCTCCACGAAGATTAAAACGGCATATTCGCAAGTAATCACACGAATCAACATTTATAAAACCTGAGCTATTTGAGCCTCCACGAGATTTCTCCAATTTTCGTTATCCGCCATTTTGGATCTATTTTGAAGCAAACTTCAGACATTATATTTCGGTTTCGAATTAAATCCAAATAAGAAGTTTTAGCTTTCCAGGTAGAATTAGTAAGGAAATATGGGAAATTCAAGAAATTTCATCGCTCAAAAGTTTCTCAAAAAGTCGTTTTTTTGTTCCAACTCTATTCGGAAGCTGAAATTTGCGTATGTTGGAGTTCGTGACTCATCATTTCATATGAGATCAAGAATGAAAATTTTGAACCATTTGCCCCCTCTTCACCAACATTCAAAATGAGAGAACCGTTACTTTTGAGTCGATTCAGAAATCTGAAAAAAAAAACTCCTCGAATTGACTGCGAAACCATGCCTTTACCAGACTTGGCGGAACCCACCGGGGAACCGGGAAAACCCTGATGGGCCGGCCGCTGGTATTCGTTTTAAGGGCCATGACCCCAAAAATATTAAATACTCAAAAATCCCACAAAATACACCTAAAATTTTTACTAAAAAAAAATTATCTGTATATTCTCATTTTATTAATCAGCATTATTTTTCAAAAAAATAATATCTTCAAAGTTATGTTGTTATTTTTTATTAGCTAAAAATATCAACTACAAGATAGCAAATTTGACAATTTTTCATTTTGGGGGGAGGGAGGGGGGATTTTACAGTTACTTCATGGAGGCTGCTACATATGGTTTTCCCCCGGCCGGTGCAGAAAGTTCCACCAACCGTGGCTTTCACCCATAGGCGGAGATACCAAGGTCATTTTGAAGAAGCTTCGGGCCATTAAAAAGATTTTTCTGATAGAAAACTATAATTTTTTTATCATGAATAACTGAATATATTTGTAAATTATATTATGTATTTAAATAAATTCAATGATTATTAAATTTTATTCATTTCATAATCATTTGAAATAGTTGAGGCTTGATCCACTTAAGAGAAATTTATAAATTAGTCGAGTGGTAAATTTTTGCGCTGGTTGGTAATCGATATATATCACGTAATATAATTTTTTCGAGTATGAATAAGAAAGATTAATTGTTTAAATTTTCGATACATACAGGTTTCTTTTGTTATGAGAGTCGAAAAAGCTCAACGAAATGTGGATTTGAGGTTGAAATAACAAATCGCTCAGGAAATATATTTTTTATACAACTACGATGGAGATTTGGGGAGGGAGGAGGCCAACTTGGTATTTGGTGAAGCTAAGCCCCCCTTATCTCCACCTGCTTTCATCAAATTTTGAATGATTTCTACCCCTATAAACTATATTTTTCAGAGGGGAGGGGAGGAGTACAAAGATGTACATATACAAATAATCGTAATGGGAAGTGATAGATCGATGACAAATAGACTGAAACATGAACATTTGAGGACCCTTCTCTCCCAGCCCCTCGTTCCCAAATCAAGTAGGCTATAATAGCTTAGATTTTTATTAAAAATCAGTTGGAAATACGCCTTTAATGACTCCAATAAATTTCACTCGAATACCGCATCGTTGGTAGCTAATTGAACTATTGCAAGTCAAATTTCATTTGATTTTTGTTAATTAAAAAATGTTAATTATTTTAAAATTTATTTAATGACATTTAATTGAAGTTGGTAAAATACGGGTAATAGTTAATTTTCAGGAAATTTTTAATTAAAATTAATTTTTACAATATTAAAATTTAAATTCACATAATTTTTTTTTTTTTTTTAATAAAAAATTATTCATTTAAAACGTATTTATTACACATAAATTATAGTTTTACTACATACTCCGTGCTTTCGTGCTAAAATTATAGACACTCAAGCCAGACTAGATTTCAAAGAAAATATTAAATTTTTCAAGCAAGATAATTATCTTTTTTCGATTCTATTTTTAGTAACTTCTGATTACCGATATTACACACACAAAAAATTAAATAAATAAAAATCACTTCTACGCCACAAGATCACAAAATTATACTTTAAAACACGACATGGGTTTCTGTTTATGGCTAAATAATTTCTCAATTTTTTTAGACGTGTAAACAAAATGCGGTCAAATTTTTACTTCGCAGAGGTTTCCAAAATTTGTGTAGTTTCGTGAGAAGATATTTAAATGATATCATTTTGCAGCAAAGTTACAATACTTCGAGAATCCCTAAGAATTAAAGGCGTGGCTGGTATACACAGTGAAGTAATGAAGGTAATCCAGGGTAGGCCATGGTCCCCAAAATTTTTTTTGGTCTCTTCGCTGGCTTCCTCATTGTCTTACACCAATTTTTAATTCGATTAAAAAGACGAATTCGAAATTTTTCGACTACTCCAGCGTTGTTAGGACGTGAAGCTTTAATAAAAAAATTGAAATATTTTTCAACAAGAGTTAAAATAAATGAAATTTTTTTTTAAATAATTTATTCAACGTTTATTACTTTCAAAATTGGTTATAAAAAAATTTCAATTTACAAACTACATAAATTTAAAAAAAATCCTTTCCTCGTAAATTACCTATTTCGCTCGCCTCCTTCGGCTAAGCGTTAATCCACGATAAAGTGAAAAACTGCGAATAAACAATTTCGGCACCGATGCTACACAAAGTATTCTCAACTCGAATAAAATATTCATAACAACTACCCCTTCAGCGTACCAGAGTTATTTGAAATTCGAAAAAACACCTCTCGACGTTGAAGCGAAACGTAGCTTTTTTTCGTAATATTAGACTTGTACAGGGTTATTAAGATGAAAAATTTATGATTCTATTAAACGTGACATTTTTATACAAAATCGCAATTTCCTTGCATAAAGCGAAAAGTGTTCCGGAGGCAAAAGGGTAATGCCCTTCGTGCGTTGAATAACTAGACGTCAGATCGCTTTATATCTTCGTGTTTCATCTTTCACAGGTGATAGTAAAAACTCTCTTTCATACTCGTAGCTGTTAAACGCATGGCGACAGATCGTTTTAATTTTTCATGCTTTTTTGTGAGTTCGTATTTTATCATCAGACCAGTAACCAACCGTAGAATTTTTTCGCGCAACTCATTCAACAACGATGAAAAATTTGCAAACATTATCAAAGAAATTAGCAACTGCCATCCTATAAAATGTTCCAAGGACTCTAGTTTGCACTTTCTATTAAAGTAAGTGCAGTTTGGAACAGAACTATAATACTTCTTGCCCGCAGGAATCACAAGAGCCTATATTTATTAAATTTCAGCCCAACGAGATTCCTTAAGCCTTCCTCAAGTTTTGACCGTCAGCCATTTTGAATTTATTTTTACCTAAATTCAAGTGGTCATATTTAATCGCTAATAAACGCTACATACAAAGTTTGAGTTTTTCAAATGCATTTAGTAAGAAGATAAGGAACACGTACAAAATTTCTGAACGCCATTTCTCTCCTTTTAAAAGCTATTTTTCTCTTCAACTCTTGAAATTTGGATATGCAGGCCATCACATTAAACTATAATCGAAAATTTACCACTTTTCCTATACTCTCTCCACATTTTGAGAATAATGACCTCTTCTCTTCAACATTATTTGCGAACTTGATGGATTTTAGATATACGCGAGTAGTATTCTTTTGTCTCCAGTAATTAATCTAATTATATTATATGCGCCTACATTTATCCAATTTAAAGCATTTGAGGCTGCTTAAGGTCTCCTCAAATTTAGACTATTCTCCACTCTGGATGCATTTTGGCTCAAATCCAAAAAGTTATGTTCTGGCCAGCAATTCATCTCATATACAAAGTTTAAACTTCTCAGGTCGATTTTATGAAGAGATATGGAACCTTCGAGAAATTTCATAACTAAAAACGTTTTCAAGAAGTTTTCTTTAAATTTACCTGGGAAGTTGAAATTTGGACATGTTGGTCAGTGGTGTACATAAGAGAGGGGAAGGGGTCAGAACCATCCCAGGGGTTCCATTTTTATTATTTTATTAGTACAAATATGTCGGACTATGCCAGAATTTGCGATTCAAGCTTATAAAAACGGTAACACCTCCTCCCTCCCCCCCAATAAAGGAATTTTGCATATGCCACTGATGTTGATATTCCTAACTCTCTCTTTCATGAGAGATCACGAATAAAAATGTCGAGGTATTTGCCAGCCATTCAGATTTCCTCAAAATTTTAGATCGCCACTTTGAGTCATGTTGAAAATTCAAAAAAAGTACTTACAGATATTTATATGAACTTCCTCTGACCGTATTTCGAGTCATTTCATCCTAACCCCTTTGACCTTCGTAGTGATGGAAAAAATTATTTATGTACATAAATCAAAAAGTTGGTAATTTTCCATATGATCGTAAATAGTCTGAAACACCAATACATGAAGACTTTCCCTACCCCCTCCTTTCTCAACCAAGTATCGCTGTAATAGTTATACACTTTTACTTGAAAATGTCTTTCAAAATGCCCGGTCTAGGTGCAAATACAAGACACGTTCCAAATATAACGAAAATAAATTAAGTATGATACGAATGATGAAAAAATTTTCTTCAACTCTATTTCTTCAGCGTGAAAGGGGCTTCGAAGTTCAGGGTTTTCAGTAAGTGTTTTAAAGCGCTTTTTTGTTCGAATTAAAGAATATTTTTTAGGAACCAGTTATTTGTATTTCCTGAAAAAAGGATTTTTGAAACACGTTTCTTTTTTAGTTGAGTTTTTTACACATAGATCCCTCATGTGTAATATGTATGCATCAAAAAGTTGGGAATTTCCCATATCATCACAAAGGTCTGAAACAACAAGACACGAAGATTTTCCTTACCTCTCCTCCTTTTTGAATCGAGTAAATATAATAGCTACATTTTTTACTGAAAATGTAGCTAATTAATACGTCATCAATCTCTCTCCAGTCTCCATCCCTGAATGAAAACTCATCATAGTGACTCAAAAAATTCAGACATATATTTTTGGATTGGAGAGAAAAAATCTGAAAATTATGCTCGTAGTTTTAGCAGGCCATGGTCAGTGCAAACAGAACAACTATCTCCTACTTCCTAGCAGAAGCAACAACCGACTCAGAACAAAGAAGGGGGTATTCGTTTAAAGCTAGGTGGAAAGGAGCTCAAATAATGACATCTCTTCTACTCTATCTGGTTACACTCGTTTTTCAAGTGCAGCAGGATACAACTCCAAAGATGCTGAATTGAGCTGAGATCATATAAGTTGGGCTCCGGAAAGAAGAAGCTCACCGCCATCATTCAAAATAGGGATATTAATTCGAGGTGATGATGAGTTTTTGGACATATTGGGTAAGAATAGTACCGTCTAGGAAACTATATTATATACAAAACATGAAATTTTTGTGTTCACAGAGAGAACTTTGTTAAACATATTCAAGTAAACCAGCTAATATATGGTTTGCTCACTATTCATTTTAATAATATTTGTGAGCTATAAAAAAGAACGACTACACACTTCCTTAAACAATTACATTTCTTTCAATCAAAAAACATAGGGCTAACACACTGTCATCTTCATAATACTGGTAATAAATATGTTGATTGATTTTTCCAGTGAGTGTTATATTGAATGAACAAAAAACATATTAGCACACAACTCACAATATTTCATATTTACGAAAAAAAAAAAAAAAAAAAATACGAAAAAAATTACGAAAAAACACGAGGTTTTGTTTAGTAGGTAGCGAAACGTCGTTTTTCGTAATTTTTTTTTTTTTTTTTAGCTGAGTTTTTAATAAAACGATAGCTATTACAGCCTACCTGATTTGGGAAGGGAAGGTCCGGGGAGGGTGGGGTCTTCAAATCTTTGCGTTTCAGACCATTTGTAATCATCTGGCAAATGTCCAACTTTTTGGTATATATGTATATATATTTTTTTTTCCCCACGCGTAAAGCCAGCGAGTATTCATAAAATTCGCTCAAAATTTGGGGAGGGACTCTTCTTGAAAATGCGCAGAAGTTTTTCTTATGTTTTTTCGAAAAATTTCAAGATGGAGGATCACTCAAATTTTGAGGGGGGCTGGAGAAGAGGCAAATAGCTCAAATTTTTCGTTTTTGATCTCATATGAAAGAGTGAGTCACGGACACCAACATATTTAAATTTCAGCTTCCTAAGTGCATTTTGAGGAGAGTTAGCAAAAACCTGTTTTTGAGGAAATTGCGTTTTTTGTGTCACTCACCTTGCGCAGGCGGGTGTGGATAAAATTCGCTCAAAATTCGGTGAGGAACTCTTCTTGCAAATACGCAAAAATAGTTTTTTTGTTTTTTCGATAAATTTCAAAATGGCGGATCACTCAAATTTTGAGGGGGCTGGAGAAGGGCAAATAGCTCAAATTTTTCGTTTTTGATTTCATATGAAAGAGTGAGTCACGGATACTAACATATCCAAATTTCAGCTTCTTGAGTGCATATTGAGAGGAGTTAGATCAAAAAACGGCTTTTTGAGGAAGTTTTGAGTCATGAAATTTCTTGAATCTTCCATATCTCCCACCAAATCAAGTTAAAGAGGTCAAATTTTGTGTGTGAGGTTAGTTGGTGACCACAATATGACCTCTTGAATTTGGATCAAAATGGATCAAAATGGCGGATTATCAAAATTTTGAGTAGAGCTTGAGGAGCCTCAAGTTGGTAAAAATGTAATTAATATGAATTCATATGGTTATTGGGGATAAGTTGTATACTATATCCCGAATTCACTTCCATACATGATGTTGGAGGGGGAAGGCGGGGTTATCAACCTAAAATAGTGGTGGGGGTACAGGAGGGGTCGAAAATTTTTTATTGCTGTGTCATATGATAAAATGAGCCCAAGTGACAAACGTATTTTGATTTTAGCTTCCTCAGTGATTTTGGAGGGGAGTTAGAGCAAAAAACGGCTTTTGGAGGGGAAATTGCTGCAGGAAATTTCATGAATCTTCCATATCTCATCACCAAATCGGCCTAGAATGGTCAAACTTTGTGTGTAGGATTAGTTTGTGACCAGAATATAACCACTTAAATTTGAGTCAAAATGGATCCAAAATGGCGGATTTACAAAATTTGAAGATAATTTGAGGACCCTCAAATAGTTATAATTTGAGAAATATGTGTTCGCATGATTATTTCATGGCAAGAAATACTACATTTGTGCCAAATTGATCTTCTTAAGTGTTTTTGGAAAGGATAGGGTAGGGATTTTCAGATTTGGTATTGGGTGTGGCCTGTAGTGATGAACGGTTAAGCAAGGTTATTACTAAATCAAAACAAGCCCCGGTTAATAACTCAGCTCCAGTAGTGCGGCATGGCTGCTTACGTTTTTTTTTTTTTTTTTTTTTTTTGAATAAATATAAAATATTGTGAGTTGTGTGCTACGATTTTTGTTCCGGTAATAAATATGGCAACCTAGTGCTTATCAGAAAGGTCTAGTTTCGGCAACGACACAATAATAGCCAAAACTATAATCATACGTATGAATTGCGCCACGAGTACGTTTAATAAATCATCAAAATTACTCATAAAATCCATACAAAAATTTTTGACTTGGATAAAAAAAAGATAAAAATTATTTTCAAAGTTCTAATAGAACACTGCAAGCTCAACAACCATCCAAATCAAAAATCATTCGGTTCAACACCTCTGATAAACCAACACATTTCTCCGATAGATTTTGTAGTAAAAAATCTACCACATAAGTCCTCTCAAATGACGAGCTTAAAGATTGCTCACAATGACTTCTCGACGCGTCGTTGAAATCACATCGGAAAGGGAAAAAAACACTGAAGCTGATATGACATTTAGTAGGCGTATTGTGCACCCCCGAAGCGGAGAAAAAAACAGCTATTGATTTCGTCGAGAGGTTTTACTCGATTCGAGTACTCCATTGATTCGGCAATAAGTGTTAAATAAATCGGTGGCGCTACGATTCGACAATTTTTCTTTATTTGCAATTCGAGCAGCTACCGTTAAACACTAATAATGAGCTTAGGGGAACTGAAAACTTAATCCAATCATTCACATGCACTTCTAGACTTCTCCAGCAGTATTTTCGAAGCCGATACAACCGAACCTGCACGTTTTTACGAAACATGTTGAGAGGTCGGAAAACTCAACCTTTTACAAAATCCACATCAATTAACTGCACGATAACGAGAACGAACCCACCTCATCTTAATTTCCGCATTTTATCTCGACGATAATTTACACAGGGAAAAAAATCATCTCGTCGAATCGTCGAAAAAATGCAGATTTTTTCCGGCTCGTTTAACGCGTAGTATTTTTTAAATTCACTTTACACAGTCGTCGACGAATACATGGTTTAAGGATAGTCGTACACGCCGAAAGGATATACACGGCGCGGTGTATACAATCACCGCGTAGATGGGTAAGTTAACGAGGGATTTTCTATTATATATTTCATAAAGCGAAATACGTTCTACTACTCGTATCCACATCCTTTCATTAAATATTTCATCGTTGGCGGTGTAATGAAATAGGTCTTCATTATTTCGACAAAATAGCACGGCGTATCCCGGTATCAAAGGCATTGTATTTTTCCTCGTGCATATTACACGTTACGCGTTTATCGTCCTATACCACCGAAAAGGTCTTTCCAGATTAGGTAACAGCGTGGTCTCGACAGGTCACTCAGACACACGGCGAAAAAAAGTCTCTTTGAATGGTAATCGCGTATACCGCACCGAAAGATGGTCGTCGGTGAAATATACACGCGCGTGTATACAATTTACCATCGTCCAGTTAATGCCTTTAATGTTTATACGATTTTAGCTTTGCCAAGGTATCTACGAGGCGTGGATACTTTATACGTATTATTATGGTCAGTGATTTTGTTTGCTTAGACAACTCTGTATTTGTACGAATTAAACAAACCGACGACGAAATTTCAATCAGCACACGCCTATATATGTAGAGTGCTCCGAGTGCTAATGCATTTTCAGAAGTCAACGTAAAAAGGAGGCAAACAATTACGAAAGATAATCAATCTGAATTGAACATATTCATGGTTTTTTGTTCCAATAAAAAACTATAGATAATTATTTGATTAACTAATTTATGAATTTATATGCCAGCCAGGACCTCAACAAAAGAACTTGAGTAAATAGCCTTCTAGAAAACAAAAAAAAAGGGGTAAAATCATACCCTTTCCATGAATTTCCTTCCCTCCAATGGGGTCAAACTGCACTTGAACGAATCGACATAAATGAAAAGATAATTAAAGAATACGTTTTCAAACAAAATAAATAAATTTATGAGTAAAATCTCTCCATTTAAATCATATTCGAAATTAAATTTCAAATAAAATAATAAAATGAACTTGACCAAATTCCACAAATGTAGGCAATTTTTATTATCTTTGTAAAAAATTAACATTATATGCATAATTAAATAAAAGAAAAGTTTTAGATATTAGTTTTAGCAGTACAGATTGGTAAAATTAAATGAAACAAAAAATGTTCATAACACAAATGAGTGAATGATTCCAACTCCAACTCCCTCCCCCCCCCAACCAAATCTCACACCGTTAATGGAAAAAATCTATTTTTATATTTCATTCGGTTCTTTAACTCAAGTGTTTTCCTATTTTCTTCTCTTCCTTCACTGACAAAAAAAAAGTATTTTTTACATGATTTTCCGATTTTGCTGCAACGTTCGGAGCAAACGTAATTCGCAAGAATTACAAATAACGTACGTGAAAGTCTGAACCTTGGGGCAAAATTGGCGAAATCACGTAAAAAATAATTTTCTCAGCCATTGTATAATTATGCAATGAGGTTGAAGTGGAAATAAACACCTTTCACTTCCGATAAAATTTCAAAATGATCTTTGTATCGCTATGAAAGGCTCTCCACTAAATTTCCCGCCCTCAGCGAAGAAATTTATTTCATGGATTTTGTTGATAATATAAAATAAAACTTGTTATTGATTGTAATGAAAATTCATAAGGCTATCAAACAACGCCGGATTCTAGGGAAAATGATCAGTCAATCAATGCCTGCAAAGGGGTCCAACAAACGAACGACTTTTTTTTCATGGATCAAAAAAATGAAATAGGTAATAAAAAGCATAAATATTGGTGCAAAAAAAAAACTAAGTAAGTACCTACATTAAAATTAATTACTTTTAAAATCGCGTCCGACCTTTTTCTCCAAAAATATATATAATTATTCACGAAGCCCTTCCAGCTTAGGGCTCACCACTTCGGCCGAGGCCCAGTTCGCAATTTTTCATTTGCCAATCGTTAAATCACCCATCACTTTTTGAAACATTTTTGAAATTAGTAACAAAACTTCTTCCTCCCCCCCCCCTCAAAAAAAATTATCCAACATGAAAACCATACAGCGAAAAAATAAATGGTCAGGAAAGCAAGATATGGAGACCATTCTCTTCGATACCTTCTTCCCAAATCGGGTAATCTGTAATAGTTATCATTTTTATCAAAAACTCAGCTAAAAAGTAAAATGCCTAAGGACACAAACATACGTTAATTTTTAAATTTAAAAAATACCATGCTTTAAATAAATCGATGAAAAATTTTTTTTAAGTTGTAAAATGGCTCCTGTAGTCCGAACACTAGAGAAATTCAAGCCCTAAACTTCTCACACTGGGAATAACATATTTTGAAAATTATGATTATTTTTCGAAAAATTACAAAATTAAATTCAACACTTTTTGGGCCGAAGATTCATACTGCTTTGTCTAAATAGCAAATAAAGTCAACAACCCTTTTTTCCGACACCGTCTAGGCCAAAGACACTTGGTGAGATGAGTGACGGATTTAAATTTTCTGAAACAGGTTCATTTGTTTCAGGACCGTTACTAAGGATGAAAGGGTAGTCTGGTTATTATTAAGAATGTCGGATAGGTTAGTTGGGTTGCCCAAAATAGCTCTGGGGTTTGCATACAGGGACAATGGAGCAAGATGTGCAAGACAGGCAAGGAGACCTGGAAGTTTTGGCGGGGGGGGGGCGGCTATTGAGGGGATAGCCATATGGAAAAAGGATATGGTCTAAACAAAGTCGTGTCACAAGGAAGTATTCTCTCCAGAAACTTTAAAAAGGTTAGGACAATAAAGGAATAGAGTCACGTACAGCGCGGAGTAATTAGTTGTAGGGACATTTGTGTAGTGTTCAGAAGTTTTTTCAAAAATTAGGGTTCCAAATTTATTGTTTTTCAAAAAAAAAAAAAAGTTTAGACGTCTTCAAAATTCTGAAAAGCTGGATAAGAGTGGGGAAAGGGAGAGTATCTGAGGTATACAATGAATGGCCCTTGATAGTATATTTCCGACCTGCACAAAGGTACGCCAGACCAACATGAGTAACAATAATTTCATTTCATTTTATTTTGATTTTTAGATGAATGATGCAGCATCTTCGAGCCAAATGGAGTATTTTTGCAGGACTTCTTTATATACAAAACTTTAACAGAACTTGCAAGTCTTTGCAAGGTTACTAGACATCCTGCATAGATCATAACAATGAATTATCCATTCATTAATTAATTATGTCTACAACAATGAGTGATTGGTATACCGCAGTTTTTCAGATAATAGAAATAAAAAAACATAGACACTTCAGAAAAAAAATCATAGTCAACATTTTACAAGTTATGACTTCTGGACACAAAAAACACTGAATTTTTGAAATCCGTCAAATAAAGGGGAAATTTTCCATTTTCATCTCTCGTTTGGAAAAAATATCACAGGATTCATCTGATGGGCTGAAATTTTTTGTGTGGAGTATTGGATCTAATTCACGATAATTTTCATCAACGCCATTATATTATATTTTAGAAAAAATAAAAATGTATTTACCTAAGTAATCACTGCAAGAATAAAAAGAAATCGCATCAACTCCTGAAAAAATTTCTGCAATTCGAATTTTACGAGTATGATATTTTGAAGCATTCTCTTAATGTTTCAAACATGTAGTCAAATTCTTCTCATTCGTGCGCGGACAGACTTCAAAAAGCTCACCAAAGAAATCAACCTGACAAAGATCTCAATGAATAGGTTGAATGATCCAGGCCCAATCGGGGGAGGGGGGGTGGAAGTAAGAGGTTGTTAGTAGGACTTTTTCCTCCGAGCCTGAGTTTTTTCCAAAGGCCAGCTGGGTCTCTATGAAAAATTAAAAACGTAATTTTGTAATCAACTCGTAATTTGAAAATAAAATAATAAAAGTTATAGTATTTTTCATTTTCAATACATTTTCCTCAGAGCCCGGATTACCTTTGCGCGACCTTAAAATTATCCACCCACTTCCTCCCCAGCATTCATAAAACTTTTGTACCTACAATTTATTCCACCCATTATTTCCTAAAAATTTTTTCAACTAAAACTATATTTTCAAATTTAAAAATTGAATTTTGCAAAAAAAAAAAAACAACAAATAAATAAAACAAAATGGAATTTGTACGACAATTCATTTCACTGAAAAAGCTTTCCACTCAAAAAGCCTTTCTGGAGGCAGTCCGTATCACTGATTTAAATTTCCATTTTGATCAATAATACTGATTCTCTTTTGAATCATTTACTTGCTGTTATCAGTCTTTACACTCTTTACACATCTAGGATGTTTTCTTTTGCCGAAAGAAATAATAGTGTCTCCATTTCATCGTTATAACTCCACTTCTCAACTCTTCCATCGCAGTCATCAACGTAGAGAGCGAAATGAAAATTTCATAAATGGAAAATAACAAGCCATATACACATATGAAATCTATGTCTTCACGAAATACACACATCTCTCGAAGCGCAATTATTAGCCAGCCACTCAGCGCTGTTACCTACCCATTGTTAGGGGTTCCCGCGAGGTTATTAAATATAAAGGTATACCCACGAACGAAGCGTAAAAAACCGTCTCGCTCCACCTCGAAACGTATACGTTAATAAAACATCGTATACCACGAGCCCGAGGAAAAGCTCGTGTGGGAAACGAATGGCCAATGATACGACGAAGAAGGAAAACTTCAATACATTTCCGAGCATTCCTACGCTGTTGGGTTTTAAAAACTTATTAACCGCTAAAAAGCGTGGTCAGAATTCGCCGGGCTAACTTGCACAATACGTCGATAATAGCGAAAGGCGAAACGTCGGGAGTAATCTTGGTTTCGCTGTGAAATTGCCGCGGAGAAGGACGCGGCGCGTTCGTCGTCGGTATTTCCAGCCCGGATCACACGGCAAGAGCCGAATTTTTCTTGCACAATGTCAACGGATGACCGTTCGTCGCAGTAACCATGACGACAAAAGGGCGTTACTATTCTCACCCTGTACGCGGCGTTGTCATAGCAACTAAAATGCCCCAGATCAACACCTTCCCCTAAACACCTTTTAGTGAAAAATACAAAACGCCGATGTATCCCCTAAGAGCAACATTTCTATTTGCCGAAGAACACGGCGACTTTCGTCTCTCCTCCGCGCCTCGACACCCTAACCGTTTTGACGATTTTCCACGCTCTAAAATTTGCGGCGCTGAAACGCGGTAATTTTCGCCGGCACTCGGCGCGCACAGATGAGTTTCCACTTCGACTTCATTTAAATTTACCTTAAAACCTCATCAACCGTGAAACTCCGTTTCGCCCCTTTTTCGACGAAATTAACTTTTAAAACTTTTTGTAACGTTCTAGCCTCTCTCCTTTTAAAAAGCAGTTTTCAAAATTAATTATCTCGCGAGTCGATTATTTTTTTATACGTGTTTTTCTTTCGCCTCCGCCACCGCCTCGTCCTCCTTCGTTCGCTCGTTTCATCGTCCTTTTTCCTTCGGTGTTTTTTTTTTTCCTCATTTTTTTCTCTCTTTTTTTATATTATTATTCCTCGCGCAAAAACTCGTGGGGTTTTGTTGAAATGAGAAAAAAAAATTCGAACGAGGAAGTCGCTTTTTCTCTCCGTCATTTTTTCCCCTATTCCTCCTATTCGAGTGTATAAAACAAAGAAAAAACAAATTACAAATTTAAATTACGTATAACGGATATTTCTCGCTTCTTTATCAAATACATTGCGCTACGCTCGTTATTAAATTTCAACGTTCTACGTAGAATTTCGCTTATAGCATTTCGAAAAAAATATACTTTTTTATTCAACTCGTATTTTAAAAAATAATTCGAAGAGAAATCCAATTTAATTTTTTTTTTTCGAGTTTTGAGCGGCTTTACGTTTAGTTTCAGAAGATGTGAGATTGTGCGGTATTAGGAGTTTTTTTGGGCATATTAGGAATACGAGTATAAGCCATAATCGAAAACGCCGAGAAAAGAGTTCATCAGTCGCATGTAGTTTGAGTTTCCACACAATCTTGACTAATTGAAAAAAATGAAAATTATTTGCATAAACTCCTTATTCATTTTATTATGTCTACAGAAATACCATTACGAAGGTCTTAAGATTTGATATAGCCCATTATGATGCTGAAAACGTCCTAATTTTTTTTGTAAGTAGTAGATACCCAACATTTGCCTTTCCTTTTCAGTTTTACGCTAAACAGTTAAATTTCAAATAGCTGACGAATGATGAAATATCAACTTCTTCATATCAAATATAACGCTCAACATTGGAGATATGTTATTGGTCACCGTGCACTTAGACAGTTCCATACGAGGGTGGGCCAAATTTCATAATTTTTCAAAAAGTTAAGCGCGGCTGGTAACAATGGTTGCGAAGTGAACTTAAAAGGACGTCGTAAAAATTTCAGCTACACCTAACTCAACCTTTAGACCTCCCTCCTCTCCCCCCCCCAAAAAATGAAGTTGAACTTTTAAAACTTTTTAAATTTTCAAAAAAAAAATGTTCGGACAATTGAAAATTTTTCACCCTCCAAAGTCATATTTTGTCGTCTAAAGGCAAAAAATTAACTTGAATGCCAATTTTTTTTTTAAATATAATAAACCGTTATTAAATTTTTTGAATCCACACAAATTTTGGTTTTATTAAAAAATGAACGAAAAGTGGGTAATTCAGTGGCCATGTGCATAATAGGCTTACTTTGGCCTATTTCAAACTCAAAAAGAAAAATATACTCAATTACTTCCTGAATACTATTTAAATAAGTTTGTGGCTAAATTTGTTTTTGTCTTCGTACAACAAAATATGACTCTGAAAGATATAAATATTTTCCGAAAATTCGTGTTTTGAAAATTATCAAAACTTTGGCTTGATTTTAGAGAATCTGAAAATTGAGTTGTAAGCTGAAATTTTTATGATGCCCTTTTGAGGTCATTTAGCAACTATTGCCACCACTTCACTTTTTGAAAAAAAAAAAAAAAAAACGAATTTGAACCAACTTATTGCACATTCGGACCTTTAATCCTTTTGTAGTATCTTCATAAGGGAAAAGACCATAAATCCTGTGTACAATATCTTCATGAGGAATAAGACCAAAAATTCCGTTTACAGTATTCTATGTCTTTCATGAGAAAAATAGTATTTTCATGAAAGAAAATACCATTTTTAAGAAATATAGGGCTAAAAACTATAGGAGGCTGTAACATGACCTCGTAAGAAAATAATATGGTGATGCCAAATTTCACCATCTAAACGCAAAAGTAAGTTACAAAAAATAAATATCATAAATTAATTATCTGTTAATTTACCTAAATATTTCCAACAGCTACATAGGTCGGAGGCACATATCATAGGTTGTTATAGTTATCGTGAAAATAGTCAGAAAAGGTGTGATGGATGATGAGAGAGTATAATTATTATAAACTCCAAGTCTCCTAAAAAATCGAAGTGACCTTGACAGGCCAAATGTCTATACAGAGATTCTAATGTAGGTAGCCTAAAAGGATATGTCTCACTATTAACTGTTTGCACAGACAAAGCGCGCCGGGCATCAATGAATTGAATTAACCCTGTATTAGTATATAACTTGAATAATGACTTAATGAAGAAAAAGGCCGAACATCCAATAAGTTGGTATCAGAGTAGTCGTATTTGAGGACTCAATAAGAAAGAAAAAAAGGTAATATGCATATGATGACTATATACAAGCATAGAAATTATTTAATTAAATAAATAAATAGATTACGTGAAAAATTCGATATGATTCCTCCAATCTATAGTGGCCTTTTCAAACATTAATTAATGTTTAATCCTTCTTTCGGATTTTAAAACTAGTTCCCACGCAATTAATATTAAACGGAAGTAGTAATGAGGTTTATTAAACGACTAAAAAACTATTGAGTAGGTACTTCAAAACAAGGGAAGTTATATTTAAAAATTATACAAGGGTGCTGGCAACTTGATTTCAACTTTTTACTGCACAATGTATAATGGTTATAGAATAGGGACGGAGTTGATTTTTTCAGAATTTTCTATCTATTGTATTTAGTGAATACTCTTGAAGATTTTTTCTTAAATCGAATATTTTTTCATTTTTAAACACTTACTCTCGAATATTGGTCCATTTTCGAAGTGAACTTTTTCTTTCATTTTTTAATGCATTTTTTTTTTAAATCATACGCCGTATACAGCCCTAGGCTAGAGGCGAATTTATTTTATTTTATTTCATTACTACTATTATTATTTTTTTTAAATTAGTAGGTAAAAGGATGTTGAACGTAGGAAGCGAAGTAGGGTGATACACAAATTTATAAAACATTTATCCGCATTTCATCGTAGAGCAAATTTTTTTTTTTTTTTGAAATAAACACGTCACGTATACTCGAGTTTCTATTCCAAACAATTTTTCTTTTCATTAATTTATCTGTACTGTATATATGGGCTATTCTTGGCTAAAGTGTTGAGACACTCGGCAAAAAAATCAGCGCATTTAATAATTTTCATTCAAATAACTTTAATCCTTATTCATTTATTTTTTCCATCTTAAGGCAGAGGGCAGGACTAAGAGTGATATATCGCCATATACTATGACCATGTATTCGGCAATATTATAGCAAATTCCAATTCAAGTGAGATACTTTGAGAACCCTCGAAAAATAAAAATATGAATCACGATATCCTGCAAGAATATTCAAAGTATAACATTCATAGAAACTTGTACTTTTCCAAACCCGAAATCCAATACATTTTACAAAATGAATCCACTAGTATACTTCACTTACTGAATTTCCTTCACTCAACCGCCTTATATCCACTCCTGTAACCTCACTTAAACACGCCTGGCGTCAATTTATATATATATAAAAAAAAAGTTGAAATCACGTCCAAACTATGCATTCGTTTTAAATTTTTGAAACATATGAAGCCCATTTTTCAAATGAAAAATTCCAATTTGCCTGGAAATTCTTCAGTATTGAATTCTCAACACAATAAATGCATAGCTTAACTGTTTTCAAATGAAAAAAAAAAATTGATAATTATGTCTGCAAAAATTTTTCGAAAATTTTTTCAAATCTTTTTGAAATGATTTCGCCTCTGTCACCCAAGGGTCTTACAATTTTTTACCAAAAAAAAAATAAATATCACTAAATGCATGTTAAATGACATTTTTCAAGTTTTTCACAGTACAAGTTACAACGGCATTACCTGATGACAATAGTAGTGATGCTTACTAGGATAATTATAAAAATTAATATTTTGAGAGTTGCGAATTTCCGAAACGTCAGGTTTTAGTATAAAGTAACTCGAGAATAATGCGAGATTATGACCAATAAAAAAAGTAAAAAGTGATTGAAGAAGTTCATAATATATGTTCAATAAATAATGTTTCTGTGAAAATGTCAAAATTTGAATACGTACTTTTAAGGAGAAAAAAAGTTGATAAAAAGGCCTCAATACATATTTTCTTATTAGAAATAGTATTCAGGCTATTTTGGTTAATTCTGCTCTTACTTTTTTCCCCCAAGCCTGTTTTCTTGCATCTACATAATGTAATTTACAGTATCCTACTTTTTGAAACTCGAGACCAAATGTATCTACATTACTTTAATGAAAAGTTCTAATAGTAAAACAAGGAATCCAAGTAATATTGAGTAACTGTAATGTACATCTCCCTTATAGGTATATAATGCATAAGTTTACAAAAACGCACGAATCAAAATTAATTTCATTCAAACTACAATATTATTAATTAAAAACCTTGCGAAGTTACCAAACCAAAATCCATTATGTGATGAGTAAGTTATACTAATTACTATCTTGAAATATGACCACTAAATACTAAAGAAAATAAAACAAAAATAGCAATACAATACGTACCAGAATCAGAAGTTTTCTCATCACCGCAAACAGTTTTCTGGACATTCTCGAGGCACTGTAACTTCTGCAATTCCATCTCCTTATTCTTACGATCGTATTCTTGTTTGGCAACTGCATACTCTTCATTTAACCTTTCTGCAGACAGAGATACGAAAAATTATCGTAATACGAGGTTGCGTAAATTTATACCCCTACGTTTATCAAGATTTATCGCTCATACTCCATACACCTGTCACCACTACGATATAAACATCGAGAGCCTAACTGAAAAACATACGTATTTTTTAAGATCGTAGTACCGATAAAATTATAAAGGATTCGCGTTCGAAGCACTGACGCGCAGGAATGGCAGTATTAATTCGAATAAAATAAAAACTTCGTGAATTGAAAAAAAAAATCGTTAGCAGCTATGCCGCAACACTGGATCTGTAATTTTCATATCACAGCAGCCAGTAACGAGGTTGCAAACTACACTCATTTTCTCCAAAACTAACAAAAAACTTGAATTTACGATACGTAGTATTTTTTATCCACTGGTATCACAAGAGCTTGTTGAGTGTTCACTATTTTGAATGCATTTTGGCCGAAATTCAAAGGCTCATATTTTCGTCCAAAAAGTTGAGCTTTCTAGATTAATGTGATAAGGAGATTTGGAAAATTCAGAATTTCATGCATTTTTTGCTCCAACTCCTGTCCAAATTGACTTCGAAAGTTGAAATATGAAAAAATTGCTGTCTACAATTTACTTAATTACGAAGCATAACACATGAACTATATCGTACTGAAAATGAAAAAAAAAAAAAAAAAAATACATTAAATAATATTTTTATTCACCGTGTTTCAAATAAAAACAAATGAATTATACATACAAAAAAATAAATATCGGATTGAAGATTCACAGTAGCTACCTATGCTTCATCAACGCATAAAAAAGTTTCATACATTTTATTTAAGCTTCAGTCCTAAGTGTTGGATATTTTAATTTTTGAACGCAATAAATAAAAAAAAAAAAAAAAAAATGTAATCTGTCTTTTTCATAACCTGGTGTGGTGCTGAATTGAGTGTTACGCAGCATAAATGATAAATACCAATTCAAATGACATTAAAAAAATGCTGATAATAATATGACCTCATTAGAAACACTTACGTACAACCTACGTTGACAAAATCTAAAAATAAAAAAAAATTGAGAGGATATCAAATGCAACCAGAAAAATAAATTCGAAAAATAGATTCATAGAGCAACAGGGCTGTAGTCAGCATACATCCATGGGAGGGATTTCTAAAATTATTTTCAGAGCATACATTTTGCAATTTGCAGGTCACAGCCAGCGTAACAAAAATTCGTTGCAATTGGAGTATTCATAAGACAAAATTTAAAACCCGCCATTGGTCGCATTACTGTCTATGAGACCGGTTAATCGCACATGACTGTAACTCAGACCAGGGTTTATAAAGTGTGTTGACAATGTATTAAAATATCATATATGTGCGTCAATGGTTGTCTATCAAATGTTTGAAGGGGTACTTTTTTTTAATAACACAATTGGTCGCATAACTGTCTCTCAGACTAACTAATGTTGCATGGCTGTTTTTTGGGGTAGTACATACAAGGTGCCTAGAAAATGTTAATTAGTAATATATTCATGAATTTATGGTTACCTATTTGATTAGCTGTATAACATTAGCTGATCTGAGAAACAGTTATGCCAACCAATTGTGTTACTAAAATAAGGCACTGGTCTAAGAGACAGTGATGCGACCAATTGCGTTACTAAAATAGGGCACTGGTCTGAGAGACAGTGATGCGATCAATGGCGTCATTAAAATGAGGTACTGGTCTGAGAGATAGTGATGCGTTACTGGGGGGGGGGGGGATATAAAATTTTTTGGTTGAATGCATACAGTACACAGGCGGGCATTTTTAAAACATTTTTATATTTAAAATCTTTTTTAATATGTAAAGTTTTTTAAAAAATTGAGAAACTAGATTCATTTTAATTTTTTTGCAAAAAAATTGAAGTCTTGATTTTTGAAAAAAATGCATGCAGTTTCAAAAAATAAAATAAAAAATCATATTGAATTTTTATGATGACATTCTGCGAAAAATACGATTTTTGCTTTATGCCCCGTTTCTGGAAAAACTATGCAACCAAGGAGGATCTTTTTTAATAAACATTCTTCAGGAGTACCTGGTCAATAATTTAATGGGAGGATTTTGTAAAATTTTAGTTTGGTAGTGTTTTTTATGGAATTGACTGAAGTAACATGACAAAAATTATGAGAAAGTTGAACAGTTGTTGAGATGAAATAGGAATTTTGCAAAATTCTTGCATTAAATCATTGACCAGGCGCTCCTGAATAAAAATGTTTCAAAAAGATCCTCAAGGGTTGCATAGTTTTTCAATGGTGAAATAAAAATTGTATGCGCCTCTTGGCGAGGAAAAAAATATATTTCGGAATAAATTTACACGAGACTGTTATCAGAGAGAAATAATACGATTTAACAACATTTACATATTCGATTAACTAAGATCATGGATAGCTTCTGATCCCCAGCCCTTTCCCGGAACTTCGGCTTTGCTATGTGTGGAAACAGAATTTTCAAATTCTTATCATTAGTTTCTTTTCGTATCATATTCTCAATTTATATACATTCATTAAATTGAGAAAAAGTTTTCAATCTTTTTATGTTGATAAGATCAGAGCAGTACGATAAATAAAAAAATCCAAGCTGCTAACTTTCTTAAGGGCATATCCTTATTTCAGTCGTCTACCTTACATAACATACAGCAATTCAACAGTGTGAAGAATTGCATATTAGCACTTTATTTTGAACAACAGAGCAGTTATACTTTTTGGAAGTGAACAGACCACACAGGAGCGTAACCAGAAAATTATGGCTAGGTGAGCCACATAAGGTCCAGGAGAATTTCAGGTGAGCTAAAATAATCAAGTTCAGGGGTATGTATGTGGGAGGGAGGGGGAATAAACGAATACTTCAAAACTGTTGTTCTTTAATTACATGAAAATACAAAATTTCATTGGGTACAGACGTATAGTTTTATCGTTTTTGGCTAGGTGGACCAAATCTAGGCCAGATAATTTTCCAGGTGAACTTGGCCACTCAGCTCTCCCGCTGGTTACGCCCGTAAGGGCACAGCTGTTACAGAAATGAAAAAAAAAAGTTGAAAAATAAAAATACAACCACCAATACTTCGTCGAATAATAGCAAATATTTTGAAAACATAATTTCCAACAAACAATACAAAATTATAAATCTTCGTAAGCACGAAAATCAACGTTTCCGGTTTTTAAATTTTCAAACATGAAAGGAATCATAACCAAAAGCTTTTCTCTCTTCATGAGAACGTTTCAAACTTTTTTTTCTCTCTTCTAATAAGTGGAATTTTCTCGAATATCTTTCAAAAGCTCTTTTTAAAACTCTCCTTTACCGCCTGAATCTCTACCTGTTAGGCTTTCTTCAAATTAAATATCATCATTAATATTTATATAAAATTATCTCGAAGAGTGAAAAAAAGTCGAAAGATACGCAACGAGTATACAAAACGTCGAATAAATTTTGGAAAGAGCCTTCGTTAAAGCATGTTCAAAGAGATAAGCTACATTTTCGTTTATTTCTTCAATCACGAAAACTCTCCCCAAAAAAATACTCGAAGCTGCGATAACTATATACGTTCGGCGTTATTTGTTTTGAAAATATTTTTTTTTTACCAACCCACAAATATATTTTCGATTACCAACATTGAAGAAATTAAGTTACCATAACGAAGTCGAATTCAAAGAACTTACACACGTAAGTTAAGCAGAAACCGCTTTAGAAGGCACGAAACGAACACCCCTTACATCTTTTAATATATACCGTAAATAGTATAGGACGCGAGATATACGAAAGAAGAAAGCGGGGGACAAAGGGGACTTACGTTATACATCCGTACATTATACGAGAACGGTCGAAACCGCCGCAAAAGCTCTCAAGGGGTTTGTTTGGTGATGCAAGCACAAAGGACCCTTTTATTTGTTATTCTCTTTGTGATGACATCGGATCCCCCGCAGCGTCGGGCCATTTCTCTCGTATACGGATGAGGAAGTTCGTCGTGGAAACGCTATAAGAGGAGGTCCTAACGACGACTCTCATTATTGCACTTACGACTCTTTTCATTTTCAGAAAGTTCATTTCATTTAGACCCGCCGAGCCTTTGAGGGTTTTCCATAATACGCGAGCACCGTGTCGTCCGCCATGTTTTCCATTACTTTTACGACCATATACACGTACGCGTATATAGCTAATGCGGAAAACCATACGTACGAGTACACGTTTCTCTCAACTTTTTCTCTTTCACCTCGAATTTTTTTTCCTCATTTTCGCAGAGAGAGAAAGAGAGGGTGAGAGAGAGAAACTCTATGAAAAATATGCAACCTTAACTACGCTTGCCGCTTATTCCGGTGCTCTTTTATGTAGCATTTGTATAAATTACTCCGTTTCTCCGGCGTTAAAGTTTTTTTCCCTCACGATCCTCCAAAAGCTTTTCGCGACAATGTTTTCCTTTCTAACGGATTACTTCGTTGTAAAGATGAAACTTTTAACGAGACTTTTTACCTTTTAATTACCTCTCTTTAGAATACTAAACGTCGACTCGCTACGTACTTACGTCGACGATTATACGAATAAACTTAAAATGTTAAAACAATACGTTAATTAAAATTTCTACCCGTAACAAAAACGAAAACACGCTGAATAAAATTCATTTTCAAACTACGTATACATGGTTAATTTCGGTCCATACTGATAGAAAACTTGAATAACTCAATAAGTATATCAATGGATGAAATCATAGAGGAGAAAATGTCGTCTTCTCCTTTTCTTCTTATCCTTTAAAGCGCTTACGACTAGACAAGAAAAGGGAAAGGGAAAAAAATCTCACAAAGAGTTATACCATATCATTTATTCGACGTTATAAAGAGGTGTACTTAATTCCTCTAGGGGGTACAGTTTAATTTCGATTTCGAATACGCACATGGGTGTAATGTTGGCGCGCTCTCGAAACGAGGGATAGGATATTCGCACAACCGTCGTTCGCTCAAATACGCCAATGATCGAAAAATAAGAGGGTGCTTTAATACAAGTTCGCCAGAAATCCCAATGGCTGGATATGACGCTATACATAACGCGCACATACACAGGAAATGGGCCTAACACTTTACGTGTGTATACGAATATAAGGGGTCGCGCTGCGAAATTGAAACGAAACGCGAACGTCGGCCAATATTAGACGAGTAATTACGATAATTAAATGAAATATAGATTTTCACTTTGGTCCAGAGCTTTATTTCGTACTTTCCCCAACATAGTCGGTATTGGTGTAACGGATTATTCGCTTTCGTCGGTTGGATCTGACAACTTATCCATGATTTTATTCCCTCGTCGATAGTCGGTGATTTTAATCGAGTATGAATGGTCATTTTACTTACGAGCAGGGGCGAATCTGAGGTTTGTAGGATACGTACGTTTGAGGCATTTTTCAAAATGAGAATGTCCCAGATCCAAGAAATATTTTATATTCACTAAATAAAAAAAAAAAATAAAAAAAAATTAAAAGAAAGGGCGATGAAGATATCACAGAGCCTATTCTTATGGGCTGCTCCAAACAATTGACTGGTACTGGTAGTACCAAATTTTTCATTTTTGAAATTTTACTTATATATCAAAATAACATGACGCCAAAGAGTCTTCTTTTTCTATAGCAATGTTGTGTGATAGCATAAGACCATAATATAAGGTAAGATATCTACCATGCGATAATGAGGAAAACAGTATGCAAAATGGAAGTCGTATGGGTGCAGGTATAATCTTTCAACCAAAAATAAGAAATTATGATGAGATAGCGAAAACTAAGGAACAGCTCTGGCATAAAAGAATTATTTTTATTTTTCGAAAAAAGTTGAAGAATATGAAGAATTAGATAGCAAAACTATCTTTTACTTAAAATAATTTGATCCACGATAATAGAGACTTTCTTGATTTTTTTTAGCCAAGTTTTTTTCAACTTGAAAACGATATCTATTACAGCCTACCTAATTTAGAAAGATGGTTGGAAGAGGGTGGGGTCCTTAACTCTTTGCGTTTCAGACCATTTGTAGTCATTTGGCGAATGTCCAACTTTTTAGTATTACATATATTTTTTAGCCATGCGTAGCGCCGGCGGGTATTCATGAAATTCGCTCAAAATTTGGTGAGAGACTCTTCTTGGAAATTCGACACAATCACTTCTTTGTTTTTTCAATACATCTCAAAATGGCGGATTACTCAAATTTTGAGGGGGACTGAAAAAGGAGGAAATAGCTCGAATTTTTCGTTTTTGATCTCGCATGAAAAAATGAGTCACAAATACCAAAATATCCAAATTCCAGCTTCCTAAGTGCGTTTTGAGGGAAGTTAAAGTAAAAAACGCCTTTTTGAGGAAATTTTTAGTCATGAAATTTCTTGAATTTTTCATATCTCCTCATTAAATAAACCTAAAAAGGTTAAACTTTATGTATGGGGTTAGTTGGTAACCAGAATACGATCTCTTGAATTTGGATCAAATTAAATTCAAAATGGCCGATTACAAAAATTTGAGTAGGGCTTGAGGGGCCTCAAATTAGTAAAAATGTAATTAATATGAACTCGTATGATTATTAGAGATAAAAAGAATACAATAACCCCAATTTACCCTATAAATAATGTTTGAGGGGGGGGAAGGGGTTATCGATCTGAAAATGTGGTGGTGGTATACGAAAACTCGAAAATTTTTTAGTGCGGAGTGATATGATAAAATGAGATTAAGCGACTGACTTATTCTGATTTTAGCTTCCCAAATGAATTTTGATGGGATTTAGAGTGAAAAACCGCTTTTGTAGGGGGAAATTACTGCAAGAAAGTTCATCAATCTTCCTTATCTTGTTACCAAATCGACCTATAAAGGTCAAACTTCGTGTGTAGAGATACGCTGCAATATCATGGATTTTCTTTAAAAACCTAACAAAAAAATTCTGAAAGCGTATGCATCTGTATCAATACGGGTGAAGTTCCAAATTTTCCTTAGAATAAGCTCTGAAGATCAGATTATTAAATCTAATCACTCACACATGAAGTAAATCATCAAAATTCAGTAAAGCATTCACCGCATTTCCTTTGTTATTAATTTTTTGATTTTTGTGAAAAAAAAAAAGATAACCATATCACATAATATATAAGCCGAGTTCTTAATGAGGGTATATTCATATTTGCATATAATATCAACTTCTTTACATCTGCATCCAACACAAAGGCTGTAAACCTCACTTACCCCCTTCCAAACCACTAAGAAATTGAACGTAAAATATGTCATAGTAATATTATATAGTAGATACGTCATTTACACAGGAATCACATTACCTCCTATTTATCAAATCTTAGCTATATTTGAGGAACCAACATTTTGTTTCAAATTAACTCAAATCCTACGAGTCATAAACTCAGCTAGTAAATAGATAAATAAATAAATAAATAAAGCCAAGTTTTCATTAAGAAAGGTTCAAGTATAGGTAAAGAACTAAAGATGAAAATCTTTTCATTTTTTAATAATAACTAGTACCTTCTCGCCCCTTCGGGGCTCGCAATAAAAATTAAATGAAGAAAAAAAAGTTATTTTATCAGACAAGTATTGCTACATTCATTTTAAATTTTATTACTGAAGAACAATAAACTAAATGCAGGTGGGCTTTCACCACAAGGGTCGTAAAATTTTGCAACGGCAAGGGTCATTAAATTTTATTACCTCGGTCCTTTTCCCAGCCTATTCACACAGCAGAGGTCCTTTGTGTTGATAGCCTGATCCAAGACCCAGGTAATAAACAGAGAAACAATAACTCTGGCATTTCACTTTTTTGGTAAAATTTCAATTTTAATATCATAGAGTGATTATATTTTCAATTCTGTTTTGTACATAATGAAAATAGACATTGCAACCGAAACATATAGGGCAATCTGCTAAAAAAAATTATTTTTAGTTTTCAAAGCAAAACACACATTCAGATGATAAATGAAAATTGAAATAATTTCGAAATGAAAAGAGAAACTCGAGTCTACCATTGCGAATGATAAAAAAGCATTTTATTTGAGCACATCATACTTATTATTTTTCATTTTCCTTTAGTGTAATTTTTTTTAGAGAGTATCATCTCAAGCCTTCGAAAAAATTTTCTGGATATTGATTTTGCTATCGGCTCCTCATCCACCCATCCTTCTTGACCATTCTGTTTTCACCCATGTCCTAATATCTATATATAGTAGTTTTTTTCAGGGCTATTGATTCGCAATTTTCATCTTAAATGTTGAATTTACCTTGAAATTTTTTTTTTACGCATGAGAACCAATATACTATAAAAAAATGAATACTAGGTATGTCAATGTAATTTTTACTGTAAAAACCGAATCCACTTTTCGAAAAATCTTTTGTTAAATATTTTCGTTCAAATACACAAAATTTCAATTCATAATGAATTTAGGTAAAAGATAGAGGATAGGAACACGATAAAAAACTCAAATTTTAAATTATTCGCTTAAATTATCAAGAATAAAATACTTCATTTAACCACTAATCTATAAGGTATTTTCGAGTTGGAAAAAGACAAATAAAAAATAAACAAACGAAAACGAAACAAAAATGAAAGATCGTAACAAGCCCAGTATAATGAAATGGAAAAAAAAAATGAAACATAGTCAAGAATTAATATATTCCTACATGGGATAAAAAGCCTCATTCGCCAATCACAATTTCAGCTTTTTCTAGAATACTATTCTTTAATAGAGGTTCTAAAAGTATCTCATATTCACCTCAAAATGAGAATAAATTAGGAATTTCACTAAATCATTGCACCCAAGTACTTGAAGAACTCATGGAATATGAAAATTGGCTGCAATGTCTTTCGAGGACGATAGGACAAAAATTACCATCATATTATGAATTTTTACAATAAATTACATACTTGATAATATTTTCTGGCAAATATGTAAAATATTAATAACATAAAATTTCTACGTGGAAAAAAATTCGAGTCTCTTTGCCTCTTGAGTCCAAAAACGTTTAAATTGAGCAAATATTACATGCATAAGACCATATAAGACTAAAAATTGCCCATTTGTTGTTAATTTATGAAAACAACTAAATAGATAAATTTTATAACGGATTAGATGACCTAAAATTTTTTAAAATTCAGTAAGAATAATTTTTTTCAGTTTTTTGACTTAAATATGACTTTAGAGGGTGAAAGGTTTGTAATTGCGCTAAGATTCATTTTTTAAACGTTTCAAATAATTTAAAGCTTTGGTTTCATTATGGAACATTGAGAAATTGAGTTGGAGGGCTGAAAATTTTATGTCTTTTTGAGGTCATTTATCAACTATTAAATATTTTTTTTTTTTTTTTTTTTTAATGAGGCATTTATAATTGCATAAGTAGCTAATTACGGTATACAAAAATTTATATTGAAACCCAACCTTTAAAATTGAAAAATTAAAATTACATTTTAAAAACTCGACTCCTGCTTTTTGAGAAAATTAAAAATCGAGGGAGTGCTGGAATCCGAGCTTCCTTCACATCTTTTTTACAAACTCATTTTTACTTCCTAACCAAACAAACACCAACATCCATTCACCCAAGTAGGTAAAGACAACACAATTAGTTGGTTGTTCAGCGAAGGGGGAAAAGGAGAGGGGAGAAAAGCTAAAATTCGAATACTTTCTTACCTTGTATTTTATATTTAAAAATAATAGCATAGGAAGAAAAATACGAAAAATTTCATGTATCTCAAAATTTCTAGAGAATTTCAAACTTCTATTTGCATTCATTGTATGTAATAATTTAATTTTAGGTAATTGTTAAATCTTTTTTTTAATTCATGTCCAGTGATTCTAATAAATGGAAACTAAGGAGTGTATTTTTATATAATTATTTTTATACATCTTCTCCTTACATGACTTTTTGACAATTCAAGTTTCACTAAGCAATGCATATGATAATAATTACTTAGTAGCGTAGTCACAAGTTAGAAATTGTTCTTGGAGGGGTTTCGAGGAGAAAAGTCTTTGAGATTAATTTGAGAGTCGTCCTTCCACTCACATATACGAAAATTTTTTACATCGCAAGAATAATATTTTTTCACAACTACAAACGCATACTTGGTAAGTAAATTATTAAATTTGTAAAAAATAACTATGTAGATAACTACTACATATTTAATGATCTCAAATATTTGCTTCCATGATAACTTACTGCCCAAGAAAAAATCTAGTCTACCTCAGAATTGAAAAGTAATATTATAAGTTTATAAAAATATATCATTAAGTATACTTCGCAAACGACGGATTTTTTTTAGTACTTTCTAATACAGTGATAAGAGAAAATGAAAAACCAAGAATCTTGATCTTCTTTTCTTGAAAAACAAAAAAAAAAAAATAATAATAATAATACTTTTGAGGATTTCAATTTCTTTGGATTTTTAAAGATAAAACCTGACGATCGAAAAAAAAATAACAGTAAATTTTATTTAAATTCACAATGTTTTTCAATCAGTTTATGTGAAACTGAAAATTTTCTTGTTTTTAAGCGTTTCATAAAATATTTGCTGCATTGAGAGATGGATAATTCAATTCACATTATTGATGAGATAAAAAAAATGAACTTGAGGCGTTTTTTACACTGTTCAAATTTTTGAAAAAAATAAACTTCATTTTTTTTCTTTCGCGATTTGAGGAACTAAATATTATCTCAAACACAACAATTTCTAATTTCCGAAAAATGTATAAAAATTAATATTTCAGACTGGAAATCGCTTCAACAGGCGTTCATTTTATTTCATCAGGGTGAAATTTTCTAAAATTTGATTTGAAGGCCACAAGAACTGTATTTAATTCCACATGATTAAAAAAACATGGAATGTAATTGTTCAAGTGATATTCTAGGTCTTCTTATTTATCATGAATTTATTTATAATGCGTGAAACGCAAAATAAAATTTTTACAATTTTGTAATCAAAGCTCCACATTCAAATTGAAAAATAATCGAGCTCTCGGATTCGTTTGAATCGACTGAAAAAATAACCAGAAAAATCTAAAATTTAAAGACGGGAGAGTCTAGACCTCAACCACCTGACTACGCCTCTGTACCCACTGATACAAAAACATACTTACCTTTACTAATTGATAAAGTTGTAAGCGAATTTACTTAGCCTATATCTCTTTATCCATTATAAAACCAATCTACAACAAAACTGCGTTCGCCTTCCATACATTTCCATCTCAAGTATACTACATCGTGCATAGGCATCACACTTCAACCAACCTCCTTGATTATTATGCAAAACAAACTTTTCAAACTAACCACCGAGTTCCTTTCCAATTAAAGTATTTTCTTGAATTTCCTCCATAAATGATACCAAATAAGCACTACAATCGGCTAACCATAAGCCAATATCAATTCTTATTCCTTATCCATACGTCTCAATACGAGCGTGAAATTCGTTCCTGCGAAAAGAACCTTTTCAAATATTCGATTATTTTCGTCCATCTACCCTGCGAAAAAAACCACCACGAAGGTACTAACGTCAAATCGTAACTCCTTATTCCAACAAAACCACCCAATAACGTCACATCGGCCCGGATAAAAATCCGCTATCGACGATCCGCCATTTATAAAAACGAAAAAGCTCGGGTCACTGAAACGAGTCATGCTTCATCTCGCCTATATATCATCGTAAGCAAAAGTTACCGTCGTCGAAATCTTACCCTTTCATCTTGAAAATGACAAACGCAGACAATATGGCGGTTCGAGTGAAACGTATTCATAGACATCTTTGCCTTTTTTCTCACCCCTCCTCACTCGCAAAAAAGAAATACGCGCGGTGGAAAAATATGAAAATTAATATAAAACACTTTTAACGTTGAAATAACTTTTATACACGCACACAATCCTAAGCTTTTAATTTTTCTATAAGAATTTTACGCGAAAAATTAAAAATTAATTTTTTCATTTTTCAATTAAATTACAAGGAGAAATTTTTTTCTTCGAAAGTATTCGGAATTTTAAAAGAAATTAATTAAATAACTTTCTTCACTCAGCTTAGGCTTTCATAAATTTCGACTCGATCGATAAACTTCGAGAAAAAAAAAAATTAAAATTACGTAAAATTTCTCAACTTCATAGACTCGTAAGAAATCACCATTTCGATACCTCGTTACAGCGGACTCGTAGATATTAAATTCGCTTCTTCGTACCACCGAAACACATTCTTACAAACGTTTACTCGCGAACAACAATATAATTCGACTAATTTCGCCACTCGTACAATTTTTATACCCGGTCGGAATTTGTTACAATGTAAGAACCGGTATTAAATTAATACAATAATCGTTTAAAAAAAGGGGAATACCAGAAGAAAGCTTATTACAGGTATTAAAAGATACAAATACAATGGCCGAATCATAAATTGGTAGCAGATGTTAGCAATGGTAGACGAAAACCTTCGCGAAACCGTATCTAAGAGAAGAACATCGGATGAAATTCGTTCGACCTGACTCGAGTATACTCATCATTTTGCTACATGGAATATCGGATCCGTTTGCTCGATCGTGAAGTTGTGTAAATAAAATGAAAACCGTACTCGATGTCACCACGATTACTGTTCCCCCTACGCATCGATTGCCTATTACAAGTGTCGCCAATTAGGTGTCAAGTTGGCAATCGAAACGCCTTCTACAATTGTTTCATTGGGAGAGAACTCGAGTTCACGAAGAGTTTTTAACTTCGTTTGATTTCCTCTTTCTTCCCATCTCGATAATGAAGTGATCTTAAATTCCCAAGAGCTATTCGACGATTTGGATCAACATTCAACATGTTGAGGCAGCTTTGTAAATCTGTCTAAGAGAACGATACAAACCATAAAGAGTAATTAAGGGTAAAGACAATTTCACACCATTTTCATCTTGGAACTTCCTCGTTCAGCTAATTACCTCATCCAACGTTACAATAAGCTCTTTCACCGAATCAACCCAACATGAACGAGATACAACGAGCGATTTATAAATTCCCATTAATAGGCGTTATAATTAACCCGGTTATTTATACAGATGTCGTCTTCGTCGGACTCGAAAATTATTCTCACATTTTCCGTTTGCACGTTTCAACCCTCAACCGGTACATGACTCCGGGCAACCCAGCCGCCGCCACGCCAGACGCGGTATACAATGAAAAGAAATCTTTCGACGAAATGTTATAAAACTTCACAAGACCAGCGAACGCGAAAAGGAACTCTTAGGGTGGTAAAATTAAAAGATAGCCCCGCAGTTAAGATAAAAATCGCAATCCAAACAGACTATTTTATCCCATTTCAAACGAACAACCAGACCAAACCCGCCCGTATAAATGCTCGCCGATAAACAGTCGTACAAAACCAAAACGTTATTATTACATTCGCATGAGTACATTCGCTATCCGCTGAAACGGTGCGCTAATGTGTTTCGGGAGGTTTTTTCGTCTTCCTCTTCCACTTGGCTCCGCTTCTGTTTTCCAGTATCAGATTACGTTTGTATTACAATATACTCGGCATTCGTATGATAAGTATTTTTACGTTTCCAATGCGTTGAAACGTTAGTATATTCGCTGAGGCCTGAAACTTCTACGAACCTATATCCACCGATGACGGTTTAAGTGCTCCCCCTGGTACTGGTTCAGCGTTGCGAAATCACCTTTTTCGAGCACTTCCAAAACGATGGCTAGCGTTTTGCTCCTTCATAGATTCGATTAAAGTTTACATACATTATGCAAAGTGTACAAATAAGACAGAATTACTAAGAGTGCTACTTAGGTAGGGATAATTCAATTTTATTGTTCTACGAAAGGCTAAACGTTCGTAAAATTCAAATACGCCATTATTCGTCAAAGAAAAAAGTTTGTTGTACACGTGGAATATCTTCATTTCTCAACATACTCGCAGTTCATTTTCAGTCATTTTGAAAGCATGGAGAAAATTTCATCAATGATAAAACTGCAGCGCTCATTCGCCAAAATTTTAAAATATTCGTGCGTATAGCTTACTCAAGTTCTTCTTCATTGTCAAATTTTTTAGTTTTTTTCAAAAAATACCAGTTTTGGTTATTTTCAAAAATGAACGATAAATGAATAATTTTTTGATCATGTGCACCAGAGTTGGGCGGGATTTAATCCAAAAAAACTTAATATCCGGATTTTGGATTTAAAATCTTTTTTGCCACGAATTTAGAATTTTAGATTTGAAATCATATTTTTTTTAAATCTTTTATTTCGTAATTCGAAAATTTTCATGTTACGTTCATTCTTTGTTCCACGGAGGTTCCTAAAGTCCGAGCTTTTGATGTTAAAATATCAACGTGAAGTCATTTTACAACAAGAGTGTGGCCTTTTCGGAAATTTTGTGACATAAAAAATAGTCAAAACTAAGCCCATACTAGTCAAAAAACTAATAAATTACTCATTTGTTATTCATTTTTGGAAATAACCAAAATTGTTACGTTTTAAAAAAAATATATAAAAACTTTTTGGATTTCCTAAATTTTAAGAAAATTAGCAACTGAAATTTTTTTAATCTTCAGACGACAAAATGTGATTTTGAAAAGTAAAAAATTTGTAACTGACCGAAAATTCGTTTTTTTTCTTTCAAATTTCGAAATTATTAAAACTTGGACATCATTATAGATTTTAAAATCGAGTTAAAAAGCTTGTATAAAGATTTTGAACGACTCATTTATCACATACTCATTCCACTTGATTTTATATTTTGAAAAAAAAAAAAAAATAGTTACCTGTTTTTATTGGACAAATTTTGATCACCAATTCAATTACTCTTAATGATGATCATAATTATATTTAATATGAAATAAAAATTTAATTTGGGACCTACTGTAAGTGAAAGTGTCCGCGGTCGCTACATTGAATAAGTAACACCTATAATAATACCAAGACAAGTACTCAAGTAATGACTACGAATTCGGACCTTAACTTGCAAGTATATTTTTCGTAACAAAAATTTAATGATTTTTTCCGAAGCCATCGGAATCCATGATTTTTTCTTCAATCAATGCTAAAAAATTCAACATAAAAATGCGGCCAAATACCGCGATACAACATAACAGGAATAGCACGATAAAAAAATCGAAACTATCGGCAGAACAGCATAAAAGTTCTTCAAATGCGCCCCTACATAGTGCACAAATGAAAATACAGATAGCGCCACTCATTCACTAATAATACTTCCACGCGAGAGATACATCAATTTTCATTTAGTGGGAAAATGTTACCCCAATAGCAAATGTTGACTTGTGGTACGATGGTTTTGCGCTTCTATAGTAAGTTATTTATTTTATTACAAAGTGATGTTACAGTTTTCGAGATTTCTAATAATTTTTTTAAATGGTACATTTTCAAATGAAAAAAAATCCACATAAATTCACAATTTTTGATGTTAATATAATCAAATACATTTTTAAGAATTTCGAATTTTGCATTAAAGTTGAATAAATATAATATTCAGTGAGTATTAAACAATCATTCGAATAATGCAAATCTTCAAAAATAACATAATAATCGGGGAATTTTTTTTCTTGTCATAATGAACTGAAATATAAGAAATACTTACGTTTTTCTGCTTTTTGCCAAGCTAAGGCTCCACACAATAAAGCTAACGTTTTTCCTGACCCCGTTGGACTTTCTAACAAACAATTTTGAGCCCTAGCGCATCCTCGAATGATCTGCAAGATTGAATTAAATGCGCTCCAATGAAGGTAATTCGTTATATTTCAATAAAAAAATAAAAATAATCAATTTACTTTATCCATCATCGACACTTGGGAGGGATACGCTTTAGCCGGAAAGTTTACTTTTACTCCACCGATGGTGTAGGTAACACCAGTAACTTCGGTTGACATGACTGGTGGTTCGGAAGCTTCGAATGAAAGTCTAAAGAATAAAATAAAAGTTACCATTATTTTAACACGTTTATCAAATTGAGAATCGATGTAAGCCGATAGATATCCTTTTACAAGCATCAGTTGGTGTTACTTGAAAGCCATTATTGGAAATAACACCTGATGCCAAGCTATAACGTTTTATAAACGTGATAGTGTAACAAATTGTTCTGTTCGCTTACTAAGATGTTTGCTTTCAAGTTAGATACTTTAGTGAGAATTTTTTTAAAACTATGAATGTGACCATTAAAATTAAAATAAATAGTGCCAAAATAGGAGCATAGCACATGCATCTCTGTTCTACTCATATCTCTAAAATTATAATTCTACTGCTTTATTGGACTTTTAAGATGAAAAATTTTAAATTAACTCATAACACTGATTTTCAAATGTTCACATTTCAGATCATAAACCAAGGAAAACTAAGAATATAAATTGATGTAGATTTTTTTCCACTTTACAGACATTAGTTGCTTATGAAAACTATCTAACTTGACCGTGCTTTAGATGGCTCTAAACGTCAAATACGATACGTAGTTACTCTCCATCCCATAAAGAAACTGACTTTTTTATATAACAGAGAGAAAAAGAAATGCGCCAATATTAACATCATAAAGGATTCAACATACCGAAAATAAAGAGCTAAAATTGAATATACGAGGATTAAAACGTATAAAATAAACCAAATCATATCATTGAGGGCATCTGCCGTTGGTATAAAGAACAATTAAGATCAAAATTCCTTCGATGAATTTCCTGGCACCTTGTTTGAATAACAGCTAACTGATCTTCGATATACGCTTTTACGATAAAAGATATATGAACAATTTTCACCTCAATTTAAGCGACCATACGATGCATGAACTATGTTTACTTCTTCAATAGAAATTACTTTCAACATATTCAGACACGTCTTGGATACATAATTTCTTCATTTAATTAATTTCGCGGTGTTTAAAAGGTAAAGAAAAATCAAAATCCAAATAAGCCCGGAAAAAATATGATTGATAACGAAAGAGTCACAAAACAAAATCTGTAACTAAACATCTGTGATTTCGTATTGATAATTGAAGATTGCTTTTATGAACGCTTGGAACGCTTTAGTCGAGATTAACATGACCGCGATATTTTCTTTTTTTAAACGCCACTACGTCTGTATTTCTAATGATTCTAATAATATATTGATCAATATGCATTCCAAAATAATTTTTCTCATTCTATTCTAAAAGATTAACTCTTCAATGAACAAAAAATTGCATACATCTCATCATCAATGTACTATAATCATTAGTTCATTACCAACAATTATAATAATAATTCTAAAGTAAGGTTTTTTATAAAGTTTCAATAATAATGTTGCCTGTATTTCGATTCTAAATTTTCAAAAGTATTAAAACTAATAAAATTTCTTTGATTATTCCAAATTTCATCAATAAATCCATCTCATACTCCTTGAAAAAATTAGAAACTTCTAAGAAGCTTATGACATAAAAGTCGAAATATGAAAAAGCAAAAGAACATGGAAACCAATACAAAAAATTTGAAAACAAGTAATTGACAAAATTCTCTACACGCTCATTTGACAACAAAATGTCTTTCTTGAAAATCAATATTTGAAAAATGGTTATAAACTCATCGATGAAAAAATTCTTAACAAACCAAGTATAAATTTCGTTATAATTAATCAATTATTTGTTTATTACTCACATTAGTTACATTACTAAATGAGCTGCAAACAACGAGGAAACATGAATGTTTCTAGGAGCTCCTTCTGAGGTGAACTGAGGTGAAGTGAAGTGTAGAGTCTATTGATTCACAATGAAATTGACAATTAATTAAATAGTTAGAAAACATGGAAACCCATTGTAAGCTAGTGGAGCGCCCATTGCAGGCCTAACAACAATTTATTAGACATTATATTACATGATGTTGACATATGAAGTTATGGAAATTTCATGAGGGTTAGTAAAAGACTTTCCACCACACACCATATTAGATGCTATCCTGGAGGGACTTTCAAAAGTCTGTGATGACTCTTGTGTCAAGATGTAGAAATACCGAGGACTTTTCAGTCGACGGAAATTCATGAAGGTCACTGAAAGAATTTTTGTGACCGACTATAATGGTCCTCAAGTCAAAATGTAAAGTTATGGAGAACTCATGAAGACCCAAAAAAACTCCTCCTGACAGCTCCACCTTTATCTCAAAATGCAGAGAGCTATGAAAAGCTCATGAAGGCATAGCAAGGTCTCTACTGATGCTGGGCACGTATGCAAACACAACATATCTGATACATTAGTGGTGCCGTTAAAACCCATTCTAGGGCAGTTGAATAGTTTTTTTTTTATTTGATTAAAAGATTGTATTTTCCAGCTTTCTGGGACCTAACTTTATTTTTTGAAAACTTAATTTCCCCTATATCCTTCTCAGATTAACATCAGGAACTGAAATTGTGACAACAAGGAGCCCAAAAGTGCTCTACTTACAAACGCGGTGAAAACTCCTTCAAACGAATCTTTTTTATGAGATGAAATTAGTGAATTCCTAACACTTTGATATGAATCAAAGATACCTGTATTTACATTGGCCTTAATAGAGTTATGGAAGCCTAAATATTGTTTTAATACACAAAAAAATTATAAATATATGTGCTTCAATGCATTATTCAAGTAGGTAATTTTTTTTTTTTAATTTGATGAGTTAATTTTGGTATAGATTCACATGACGACTGTCATCATGGAGAAATTATATTATGATTCAATAATATTTAAATATTTAAAAAACTGAGCTCATGGGAGGGATTCTGACCACCAAAATCCTCTTCTTGGCTACGCCTCTACATTAGAAACATTATCTTTTAGATAGATTACATAGTATCATTTTGAGAAATATTTTCTCAAGAAGACTTCAACTTCGAACTAATAAAACACCAATTAAAGCGGAATTCATTAAACCATCGTATAAATTACTTTAACGGTCACACTATTAAATTAAACAGCATATTAGTTCGGCGGATTTTTATTTATTACCATTAGAAAATTATCGAAAAGTTTTATTACGTATTCTTTGTTGAAAGTAACGAACCGGAAAAATTCTAAAAGTAGGGTGACAAAATAACGTTCTACATTGCCATCTCTAATCTTTATATCCTTCCATCCTCCATTTACTCGACTGTGCAGTTAAAAGAGGAGCAGACGGTATCATGGGTTCATGGCTTGTATAACGCAATTAGATAAGATATCACGCGCAATTTGTCCTTAAATATCAATGCGTTAGTCATCGTGTCGACAATTTTTATATATTTCGGGTTAGAAAAACTTCTTTTCTCTTTCGTTCCTTTAAATTAAATGATCGTCGAAACGAGGCGTTTTAAACGAGGGTTAACTGCCTTTTTCGAATTCGTTCTACGCTATTTTCGCGCGATAAATTTCGATAATCGGTTTTTAAATACGTTTGATTTCGTCGCATCGGATTTCAATGCGGAATAAAGTACGTTTCAACGAGGTGTAAAAATCTCGCTGAAAAAGACCGTATGCTATAGCGAGGCGCACGAATATCAATTTATATACGAAAGGAAATACGCAATAGGTGTACGTAAACATTGTTATACGAAAAAATAATCTCGCGACACGCAACCTGTAGCCACGTACAATAATCAACGCTGTTTTAAATTATATCGTAGCACATTTTTCTATAAAATGGTGAAAAATTACGCTATTCAGATTATACGTATACCGAAAACGAACGCAGGAAGCCTGCGGACAACCTGATTCTAGCGCATTATAATAAGCTTTTATGTTTACAAAAAGTAAAATTAATCACGTTAATAACCGAATACATTAGGCGGTCAGATGTATCGTCGGTAGCGCTTACGAAAATATTTTGATAGTGACGTATTTAATGGGAGTTGAGTTGGGTTTTTTATTTCATTTTATTAATTTCACTCTCAAGTATTACGGTCATAACACGTATATTTTTTTCACCAACAAAGGCGAGATCGAAAGATACGACTCCTTTCACCTTTGTGGAATTCTTTATTCGAATAATTTTTTCCATACGATGAAACTTTTTCAATAGGCTTCTGTTTTTAAATACTAACGCCTATTTATACGGAATAAATTACGTTCGTTTCGGCGAAGAATTTAACAGCTGAACGAATATCCTTAACGATTTCAAATACCAAGTAGGACAATTTCAGTTTTCTGGTGAGTTCAAAAAGAATATTTTTCGCACTCTCAAAAATGTTTTTGTGTCATGAAATTTACTTCAGCCCCTCTTCCCTTTTTAACAAAAATAAAATGTTTCAAACTTATTCAAATATAATTAATTTTAATTTCGTGCTTTTTTCATACTTTTCGTACCTGGTATACACTGTGCGTCTTTTTAACACGCGTTGACTATATTTCAAGGTAAATTTTTTTCAATAGTTGATTTGAAGGCCAGAGGAACTTTCTTTAGTTGAGTTTTTAAATAAAAGCGATAGCTATTACAGTTTACTTGATCTGCCAAGGAGTGGTTGGGGACAAGGATCTCAAATCTATACTTTTCAAACTATTTGTAACAAATCAAGCACTTCCCATTGGGATGTCCATAATGTAGGTTTTTATACCTTCCCCAACCCCGCCCTGAAAGTCATAAATCGCTCACATCGATGAAGGCATGGTCTCATGACTAACTCGAAGAACTCTTTTCAGATTTTGATTCCACTTAAATTTTGAGAAGCTGTGATCAAAGGGTAATAGCTGAAAATTTTCGTTTTGGATCTCACACGAAAAAATGATTCACGAACACAAAAATATCCAAATTTTAGCTTCTCAAGTGCATTTGGAAAAAAGTTAGAGCAAAAAAATACTTCTTGAGGAAGTGAAATTTCATAAATATCTCATATCTCCGCGCCAAATCGACCTAGGAAGGTTAAACTTCATAAATGAGTAGTAAATCGGGAACGAGAATATGACTTCTTAAATTTGGCTAAAAATAAATTCAACAATGTGGATGGCTAAAATTTGAGGAAGACTTGAGGAGCCTCAAATAACTCAGACTTCATAAATGTGAACTCATAATTACTCATAAATCTCGTATATCTTCTCACCAAATTAATCTAGAAAGGTATAATTTCGTATGTGGTTGAGTCGAGCACCTGAAAATGAGCCCTTGAATTTGGGTCAAGATCACTCAAAAATTAATGCAAAATGGCGGATAAACAAAATTTAATATATAGGCTTGAAAAGTCTCAAACCACTACATTTTCAAAAATAGAGGCTTTCGTGATTCTCGTGGATGAAATGTTCTACATATTTAAAATTAAATTTTTTGGGTGCTCTAGGTAGCGATAAGGTGGAGTTTTTGGACTCTGTAATTGATGTAGTCTATGGGCTTGATAAATTTACAATATTACCCGCAAATGAACCCCAATCAAGAACTCAACTGTAGTGCTTACAGTAATTCCGCAAGTAGTACAGGGAAATAAGTATTGAACCTGGAAAAAAATGGTAGTGAGCTAAATTTCACATCATATGTGTAGAATGGTGTCCTTAACAAGGTATGAAAAGTTGTCTCCCCTAGGAGGTGAGTTAACCCCAGAAGGAGGCTAAAACCCCACGAAAAACAGTTTTTTAACTGTTTTTTGCTAATATCTTCGAAAAAAAGGGTTCTACGTCAAAATAACTTATATCATAAAATGTTCGCCGCTAAATTTCCTACAGAATGAGTGAAACAGTTTTCTCAAAAAGTCATTCATAAGCCCAAAATGGGGAAGTCAAAATACACAAATTTTTAGAATTCTCTTTCGAAAATCAGTTCTTTGTTTATATCTTCTATACGGTGCGTTCTACGCAAAAATTATTAATATTGAAAAATATTCCCCGTTCAATTTTCCATAAGGTACATGAAAAACTTTTCTCAAAAAATCATAAAAAGGCACAAAATACATTCATTTTGGAAAAATTTATTCATATTTGTTCGTATCTATTATCAAGTGACCTATGTAGGTGATAAAGATGAACGAATAATTTTCACTAATGATTCCCCCCCCCTTTCTTCTCCCTACTTTAGAAATCCTTCTCCAGATCTACATGATAAAACAAAAAAACTACAAATGTATTTTCAAATATTTGTTTCAATTCGGTTCACGATCATCTATTTCCTCTTCATCACTCATTTCTACCTCTATACTACTCGTGCAATCAGCTCCACAACAATGACTATACAGCTTCGAACATTTCTTGGTATATGATGACTTCATATTTTGGGCTTACTAATGACTTTTTGAAAAAACTGTTTCACTCATTCTGTAGGAAATTTAACTGGGAACATTTTTTGATATAACTTATATTGACGTAGAACCCTTTTTTTCCGAAGATATTAGCAAAAAACAGTTAAAAAACTGTTTTTGTGGGGTTTTAGCCCCCTCCTGGGATTAGTTCACCCCTTAGGGGAGATAACTTTTTATACCTTGTTCAGGACACCATTCTGCACATATAAGGTGAAATTCAGCTCACTACCTTTTTTTTCCAGGTTTGGTCAAAAAATGAGCTTATTTCCCTATACTAAAGGCTGTTTACCTTATTAAAAGTTTCGCAGCGTTAAAACAAGTCCATCGTCATTTTCCACCTTACATTCTAGATCTTGCTATTCATTATAAACTTACGTGTGATGAGTTAAATGCAAAATCATATTTCTACATTTTTTTATGTATTATTTAAGTGGGGCACTGACAGAAAAAATAGCATGTTTTGCATGATTTTGTCAATTTTGCTCCGATAAAATTCGGTATTTGGTAAAAATTACATATTTTTTAAATCTAAATTTAAATTGAGAAATAATTGAATTCTCAGATCTACACTTAAATTGACTGAATGAATAATCATAAAAAGTCGGAAATTTAGGACCCCTGTCTACGCCACTGTTTTCATTATTAGTTACAATATTTTACACCAGTATTATCTCTTTATGAGGACTTTAAAATTTAAAATACCCACTATAAATACTTTTTCAAACGCCAAAATACAAGATAATACACTGCGTAGGCACTTAAACTGGTAAATATAATAAGTGTATTTCTTCGAGCTACCAATCCTCCCGGGTAAAACGTTTGTTTTGTAAATAAAAAAGAAAAATTAAAAATTGACAAACTCGTCGAGCTAATTTTTGATACTACATTTAAAACACTCTTCGAGTACACATACAACCGAAGGCGGCGTATTCCACACAAAAACATTTCTCGTTCGTAACCACCCTTAGAAAAAATACAACGTTGAATATTTTAATTGTTTCCGGTTTCCAAGCGTTAGCTGTGTAACTTGTAACGGAGCCGAAAAAAATACTTTTTCAGCGTCTCAACTTTGACAAAAGTATCGTGGAAAAAAATTATAAATCCCAGGAAGTTTTAAAAGCGCATTATCAACAGTGACAGTAGGCTAAAGTATAAACACGCGAACGTCAAAAACTAATCTTCGTTAATAGCTCGTAGCAACGACAATTGTAAATATTAATGTTTATTTAATTTTAATTCGTAATCGACGAAACGACCGACTGAAAAAAAACAAAAGAAAAAAACGATAAAAAAACCGTCTTCGGTGAACTAAGGGAGCGAGTTCCATCGGGTTCCAAGCACCGTGACAATTATATTTTTAAAATATCACCCACTCGTTTTAGCGTGTTTCGTAATTTTTAATCCGTGTCTTTGTTTCAACAATTCGGTCGCCGCTATACAGAATGGAAAAAATGCACAAAAAAAACTTTATTAACCGAAAAATGTGATTTGAAAAGTTTTAAACAGTCTCCGAATGGTACGAATGTCACTTAACCATCTCATTCTTATTACAAAGCCATTAACATATATATTTTTTTCAACCTAAAAGAATAACCGGTGATCGCGTAGGTACGATTAACGTTAAATTATGAGGAAATAATAGCTTAGTCTTCCTGAAATTTTTTTACTTTTTTACTTCTTTCCCCCGTTGAGTTATACGCTTCGTCTGGATATGTGTAGCGTTATATACCTACCGTCACGATATTGCGACAAATATATATACGAATTTACAATAGCTTTGATGAAATATTAACAACCATGATGACAATTACGATATTTCATTTCCCGAATCGTTATAAATTATATTGTAAATCTAATAAATTTCTACATAATTAATCGCTTTGAAAAACTAAAGTAAACGTTCCATTTACCATTGATGGGAATTTTTGAAAAGATGAGCGTGTTGTACAGCTCTTCTTATATTTGTCACGAAAGTTGAAATTTACAAAAAGTAATCGCGTGGAAGAGTATACCTGATTGGGTATATGATTAGTGCTTTTTATGGTGATACGAACGATTCATGCGTTCATTAGATAAAGGTACTGAAGGGAATGTAGGCACTAAGCACTTCCGTAACCTTCAACAATTTCCATACTTTTGCCAAGTTTTTAGTAAAAAATGATAGCTACAAAACCTTCCCTGACTAGAGAAAGAAAAGCCGGGGCGGGGTTCTTCATATTTTTATATTTCAAATCATTTGCACATGGTTATATGAAAAATTTTCAATTTTATTACATATTTAGAAGATTTGTTTAACGAAGGAGAGATTCCTTCAATTTGAAAATGAGCAAACTGAGATGAACAATATTATGAAAATAAAACATGACCTTGTAGAGTGCCCAAAATACAGCTCTTATAGACGACAGCTCCTTTTACCCGAATCCCTCTCCGATCTCCTTGGAAACCAAGAGTCAAGCATTCTATCATTTCTCAGGTTTCTCATTTTAACTGGCCTCCTCAAACAGATCTAAATCTTTAAGCACGTGCCTCTAGACTCAGTGGCTGTACACGGCATTAATAAAAAAAAAAAAATGAGTTGAAATTTTACGCTTCATTAACATAAAAAGCTTGAGGATACTGAGGAGTCTCGAGTCTGTTTTAAGAATTTAAAAAAGTACGACTATTGCTGACATCCGTTTCATATTGAGGAGGGGAGGGGGAGAGAATTGCCCTTTAATTCCTCGAAAATGAATAAATTGGCGACTTCAGCTTCCAGTAGGAAAACGGTGCGATAAAATGTGCACAGAAAATTAAATAAGTCATGGAAAGTAAATTGCCAATTATAAACAATCAGGCACATTCTAGAAATATTTTTTTTTAATTTCCAAAAAAACGAATTTTTCTTCAAAATTAATTTTTTAGACCGAATTCGAGCTCAAAGTGTCTATTTTTCAGTTGACTACGTTTCATGAATTTTTCTCATTTTTTTCATGATTTTTTTTTTCAAAAATACTTTTTCTGTCAATTACAGGTTGATGATGTCCGCTAAAATGAAAAACTGAAATTCTTTATTTTCGCTCCATGTTAGTGTAATGGTGAAAAAAAATCATGCTTAAATCTGGAAAAAATACAAAGGATGAATAACTTTTCGGCACATTGAAAAAATGTTAATAAAAAAAGGTGACTAGGTAATTATAAATCAAAAAACAAAAAAAAAACATTTATTTCGAGAGAAAAATGACTCGCATAATAAAATTTAGAAAATACTAAAAATTTAATGAAAAATTGTTGATAACTTTAGTGTTTTATGAAGCATTTTGGTCAAATTTCGTGTTTTTGAGTAGGGAAATTCACGTTTTTTTCGTATTTTTGTGCCTGATTGGCTCCTCAATGACTGACCCTTGAATCATCGATTTCGACAGTAGAGATGGCTAGAGCCGTATCGGGCACTAGTATAATTATTTTTCGGTATTTTTTTCCGGTGCATTTTTCAACTCCCCCCCCGCTACCTCCAACTTTAATATTTTTTACACCTCACTTCATATTACAAAAATAACAAAATTGCACCTATATTTTATAATTCATTTTTATCACTCCTGAAAATAGCTAATAATGATATTATGCAGGCTTTTTGAACTTTTCAACTGCTATTATTGTTTTTCTTCTTCTCGCTTGTTTTTCAGTATAGCTCATTAGAAAATTTTACCCCAGCTAAGTTACACGGGTCCTCAAGAAAATCCGAGCCCGGTGCAAATGCACCCTTTGCACCCCCTCTCTTCGTCTCTTTTCAACAGAATAAAGTTTGATGAAAAGCATGTCACCTAGAAACCTTAAATTGTTTAATGGGTTAAATTCAATTGTTTTTCATACTAATAAAAAAATTAAACCTATAAATATATTAAATATATGGGAAGATGTTCGTATAAAAAAATTTGAAATCAAATTATAAGTAATTATTTCATAAGTTTTATAAATAATTTTTTTTAAATACCTAACTATTTTTTTTAATAATTTTTATTTTATCAGAGTTAATATTTTTTTATAACTTTTTTTTATATATACATTTTTCATTCCCTCCACTGGTACTTCAAAATCTCAAAAACTGAGTAAAACCATAAAAATTACGAAAAAATAGAATGTATTACGAAGTGAAAGGAAATGAAATATTTCCATAAAAAATATAAATCGAAAAAGACCACGAAAACGACCTCCGCGTGGAGCTGTTCAATTCTTCGTGAAAATGCCAAAAATGAATAAATATTAAATTTTGTATCTGAAACTTGGCACATCCTTTAATTCACGATAATTATTCAAAGTAATCCATTTTGCATTCATTTTGAAAATATCACCCTTCAACAGTATTTTTTTTAAATAAGCTATTATTCGGGTTAATACCAAACTCAACACCTGCCAAAAGCTACATTCTGCAGGTACTGTGACGATACATCACTCATCGAAATTATTGTCAATGGATTTTGAAATTGAAACATCGCAGAATTTCTACAGAGGGGAGGGGGTTGTTATTTTTGAAAAATTGTATGACTCAATTGAATGTAACATTGACAGCTAAAACTAACTAAAATTTCTATTACGACAATATTTCATTCATCTAACCCTTTTTCGAAGGATTTTGGAATTTACACATGTATACGTGTATTTTGGCGGAGGAAGGAACTAACTGCAGAGTTTTTGGAAGGGAAATTAAGTAAGGACATTGTTTGTCGTCCAACTACCTTATATCTTCTCAGCATCTGTATCCACAAATTTCAAATTTTCTGTAAGCCCAGTTCAAGACTGCATATGACTCCTAAAGTTCGAAATATACTCAAAATGGCGTATGAACCATAATTTCAGAAATTGAAGGACCTTAAATAGCTTAATTTGGTACAACGTGTGATAGTAGGAAAGGTTAACAGCACAACCTATTAGCCTGAACATGTCCTCATTCAAAACTGATCTTCTGCAATGTGGTATAGCTGTATTTTTAGGTTTATATTTTTGTTTTATTTTTTTTTTTGTTTTTTTAAGGAAAACTCAAATAATGAAAGAGAAAAATATTTAATAAAAAATAATATCCATACAATACTCTAAACAATACTTTCCTTATAATCTGAAAATTTCTTCCATATCCATGTCATATGAAATTTCAAACTGTATCAAAAAACCCAACAAAAATTCGCTCGTTACAATCGTCAAATATTTCAATCCATCGTCATTCGATTCCGACCACGTACGCGAAACCGGAGGGCATTTTAAATTCGATTGCGAGCAATATGTATACTAGATGTGTTCAACTTTACACATTTATTTCGAATTTATCTAGATTTACTTTATACAAGAAATCGTATAAAAACGCTCGTTGTATAAAAGAAAACAGTTTGTTAAAATTATCAGCTACACTTGGGAACAATTTCCGAGTCCGAAACTATCAGATATCACATATTGGAAACTGACCCATAATTTCCCTCGTACTCGGCAGCACCGTCCGAAACGTTTTTCGCGTTTCGTTCTTGATTCATTCAAGTTTACTACCGTTCGATACACTTTTCTGTTGCAGATAACATCTAATGCGGCTACATTTTTCTCCCTATTTCTGCGACACAAAAGAATAATAGCTGAAAATTTTCTGCGGCTAATTTGTGTTGGTTGCACGATAAATTGCTTTATCAAGCGGAAGATAAACCGAGACTGTTTACAGTTTCCGAATGATTATGTGCGATTGCTATACGTGCGTTATGTTATTGTGATCGAGTTGTGTTTAATATAAGGGTTTGTAATGCGTTTCGTTTTCAAATTAATACGGTTAATTATACGATGAAGGTTTTTCGTCCACGAACTATCGAGTTTATCGCCTTCGATGTGTCAGGTACAGGGAGTAATATGGGTAAATGATTGGGGAAACGTTTTCGGGTGTATTATTAAAATTAATACGTATGGAATGTTATTAACCTTTATTCGATCCTAAAATTTAACATAACAATGGAAACTCATTATGGTGGAATGCGAAAGTAGGGAAACAGAAGTTCATTTTTCAAAAAAATTTTTTCGAAATAATATTGTTTTGAAAGTTTCTCAATAGGAATGTTTGAAATTTAATATTGAGTTTGGGGTGAATATCCTATTCGCGGTCACACGTTGTATTTTCAAAGAATTAAGGAGAACTGAAATTTTCCTTCAATAAAATAATTTCAAACATTCAATTACATACTAAGATTTCTTATGACAACTTTCACCCAATCGAAGTCCGCTAAAAATTTTGCTCATCTTCAACACAAAAGGATTGAAACAAAAAAATTGAAAAATAAAAAAATATATATCATTCATGAATTATCTACGAAACAAAAAGAATTTAATAGTTTTTGGCATAAATTTTTTCTTTTAGATAATATAATTATTACCATTCGTGTCAAGTATGAGCTGTGAATGTTATATATTACTAATCCACCAGCTTGTAGCATTTTTTCAAAATATTCAGCGTCAAATAAAAAAAGAATAAAAAAGGAGTTCAAAAATAAGTATTAATTTTCTTTTTTGTCCAGGATTATGGGAATTTATCTAGGTATGTGTAAAATAATTGATAAATATTTTACTTTGTGTTATAAGGGACAATGAGTTATTAAAAACAACAACAACAACAACAATAATAATAATAATAATAATAATAATAACAACAACAACAACACAACAATAGTTTTAAACAGACTGATACTCAACAATATTTATGTTGACCCCTTCCCCAATCCTCCTCACCAAATCAACATCTGTGAATATTCATTTTGGATACAGTATACTTTTTGTCCCTAATAAACATATTGAAATATTATTAAAGCTGTTCAGACCCTTTTCCAATTTTCAGTATGCACTATTTTGAATACATTCTGACTAAAATTTATGGAGTCATATTTTGGCCACCAACTTACATCATATATAAGGTTTGGACTCTCCACAGAAAGATTCAAGAAATCTAATCACTGATAACTTCCTCAAAAATCGGGTTTTTTTTGCTCCAACTTCCATTTGAATTCACTTAGGAGGCTAAAATTTGCAATTGATATCTCGGTTTCCTCAACTCATTTTTTCACGAGAAATTTTAATATAATTACAAGATTATGTACAAAAAGTTCTCTCAAGTCCCACAAAATTTTACTGAACTATATTTTGTATCAGATCAAAAATCCAAGGAAACATATTCAGCGCCAGATTCAACTCATTTGCCGCTTTAAAAAAAAAATCAATAACACACCATTACATCACATGTAAAGAAGTACGTATATATTCCAAAATTTGTATAATATGGGTAAAATATCAAGTAGGAAAGTAGGCTACTCATACATTTATAAATATGAAAATAATTACATATGGATAATTTAAATGTTTTTTGGCGAGACTTTTTGGACGCAAAATCATTAATTAATACTTTATAATCTACTTTTTTAGTAATTTGTGATTCTATATACAATATTGCTGAAGAATTTAACTTAAAATTACTTACAGAATTCCTAAAGTAATTTTTTCCCGTTTAAGCGTAGAAAAACTTCTTTCTTTAGTGCAATTTGATACGAGAATGCTTAGAAAAATTCTTAGGACAATTAATAAATTTGAAAATGTAAGCTCAATGTTGGAAGTTGATATATTTTCCAACATCTCGGTGCAAGATTTTACCGGTCCAAAAATTTTAGGTCAGAGCCTAGTTGGCCTATAGGTGAATCCGGCGCTGAACATATTCACGAGATTACTACACGAACATATCCTACATGAACTCTGGCCGATTTTCATGCATATTTAAAATACTTTCAGCGTGGCTAATATACAAAAATACATAGGTACGTACATCTCGTAATATACATGGGCTAATTCACTACAAATAGTCTAACGTGAAACGGGGATCTCCTCTTCTTCATAAACCACATAAGTCGTAATAAGGTATTTGTTCATTAAAAACAAATTGAAAAATTTAAAATTAGTCATAATAAAGTTTAAGCGTTCTAAACATTTTTTCTCAAAAATACTTGAAAAAATAACAAATAAATATTGATACCTAATTTATTAAAAATTGAATAATGTGTTCCTATTCGTCGTTGAATTGTTCCCAAGTCCTGCTATTATTCGTGACTTTTCGAGACCGACAACTGGCAATGTTTACAGGAATCAAAAATTCCCTTGTACTGAAATCAGAGTGCCTTATATTGGACGAATACAATAAGCATTACATACTTGTACGCCTTGAAGTTTTAAACAACGTTTTTTTCACATTACTATATAGCTCGTAACTCGTATCATACTGAATGAAACTTCAAAATGTTCTCATATAAACGATAAATTTACTTCTTTCATCGGGTTCCGTTTATAACATCAACAAATCACCAATGATTACCACGCTCTTTACACCTCCGCCAATTCAATTTAGCATTTAAATAAAAAGCGATAAAAATTAATCCGCATCATCTAAAGCGAAACTTGTTCGCGTATGTCACCTATAATTACACGCTTCATAAATAATAGGGTTTTATTATATCTAGTATAAATTTATCAGCTAACACATCTATAAAACTACGTCCAGCCGACGATTTCAGACATTTGCCAGTGCTCCAGGTCACCTCCTATGGTTACGATGGTTTCAACAAATTCGCACATTTCCGAACGCATTAGCTGTCACACTACACACTCGTATAGGTCTAACCTTTATAATGTGTTAACGACCATGTAATAAAAATTACAGTAATTACGTCGCTTATTACTGTAACCATCATCTACAACTATTATCTTAGGGTCGAACCTCCAAGATGTATCCAGTAGACTGGTTATGCGGAACACGCGTACGTTACGTATCTTCAATTGTTGAATTTCGTACGCCCACCGAAGTAGCCCGGTTTTACATATTATCTGACGAAGGTAATTGGATGCGTTGGGCGGTAAAAGCCATAAAAAGCTTTTACCATCGAAAAGTCAGAAGCGACTTCGTAAACTCGAGTTCTTTTTAGATAAGCAAAACCGACTGTAACGACTACTGTTGGCGTTGTTGTTGTTAATTTACTGATACTTTTATTAACTCGGGCGTATTACTAATTACCTCGATGCGGTGGGACAATACTCCTATATCGTAGGTACATTCGTGGAACAGAAGCTAAATAGATAAGCAAAACATAACCAGTTTCGCTAGGCCGTTTTATCCGCGTATATTCAGGTATCTATAGGAAAAAGCATAAAGGATAATGCCGCCCTAGTACGCGGCCAAAAGAGGTAATTCGGTGTACGTTAGAAGTGTTAAATACATTAAAACACGTATTAAAACTGTAAGCAGCTACGTTGCGCTACTGGAGCTGAGTTTTTAATAAAGAGCTTGCTCGAATTTGCAGATAATGTTGTTAATCTCTTTACACTCAACTGCCCACATCCAGCATGGAGACTGAAAATCTCCACCCATCCCTTCCAAAATCATCCAAGAAGTTAAATTTAGGATACGGCTTATTGCAAACACACGAGTCTATGTTTATCAAATTTTAGCTATACGAGGCTCTTTGAGTCTTCTTATATTTTAGTAGATCCGCCATTTTGAATCTAAGTATTTTCACCAATTCAAGGGCAATACTCCAGTATTCAATGAACCCTACGTACAATGTCTGTGGATCGCAGCGCTCGTATAGTGAGAAAATGACCCTACTCCGATTTTTTGTTTATTTTTCAGAGTGCAGTAACTTGATATCTGGCGAGCGTTGGGCACGACCCACGAATACAAACCCAATATATTCGAATCCACCTTTGAATCCAGTTTTTGAGGATTCGTTATTCGGATTTAATTCATTTTATTCCAGAATTGATAGGGTGTGGAATCGAAGGATTCGAATTCGATTCATTTCGATGATTTTTCAGGAATGCATAAATTGAAAATAATGAAAAAAATCGCTACTTCGAGAGTTCGACTTTGCACTAATGAAACATTTTGTGGATTCGGATTTGTGATTCGAAATTGGATTTGAATTCGAACGAATCTTTCTTCTGGATTCGGATTCGGTCGTTGGAACCGTTTCTTTTATTGGCACCTGTGAAAAAAATTGAAAAAAATGGAACATCTCGTGGATTTGGATTTGTGATTCGAAAATTGAATTCGAATCCGCAAGAATTTTTCTTCTGGATTCGGATTCGATTCATTTTTTAGGCTTTCAACATGTAGATTTGAAAAGCGGATTCGATCCAATATTTCCGAATAGATTCGTGATTCGATTCATTTTCTTTTTGGGTTCTACCAATGAAGGCATCTTAAGCTCTTTAAATAAGACCGGGTCTCGGAACGTCTGTTTGGTATCTACGTTCCAGGGCCTCACAAGGATAGTGGCATACACATATATACGTATAGAAGTATACTGCGATGAAAGCAGTCCTAATGTTGGAGATGGTAATATCAATTTGAGACCCATTTTGATAATCCTAGTCCGGTTTCAGGTTTTGGATCATTCTATCATGTTAGAGGTAATTTCTTTGCAAGTTGCATACCGGAGTCGTTTGGGGAATTTTTTGCATGGTCTTGGAATGTTAGTAGCATTATCTATTTATATATGTTTACATGCAAATTTTAACAATATGAGACCCGATAAATGATGCTATCCTTCTGAGACCTACCTCGGATCTCAGATGTTAATGGCAAATATGAAGTGGAATAACTCAGTTCAAGTTTTCTAAAAAAGTTATATTTCAGTGATTTCCAAAATGCTAACTTCTCTCTTTCTCTCTAGCTTATTAAATAAGAATGGGTCTTGGGTTGTCTGTATTATATCTCGGGTCTCGGATTGATAGCAGCACTAATATATATATCGTAATGTACTTTGACCAATAAAATCACAAACAGCCTGTAAGGCGAAGATATATCTCCCTCTCCAAACTCTATTTCTTATAATAGACAGCCTGTAATAGCTATGGTTTTCAATTATAAACTCAGCTAAAAAAGAATCAGGCGGTATCGCGGAATGCGAATAAAGAAAATCCTAGACATATACGAAAGAAGAGAGGCGGCGGAATCGCAGCTTCTATTATTATTATATTTTATAGAGTGTAAAATATATACGCAAAGACTACCATAAAAAAATAAGCTATAGAACATCGGAGCGAAGGGAAGCACAGAAGCGACGCTGGAAAAGAATCCTTTCAGATGAAGATAACGGGATAAAGTTAATGGGAAACGGAGTTAAAAACAATTAGTTTTCATTAAAATAAAAATGGGAAACGCGACACACACAGGCGGCAGTGGCGCATCGGCGGCATTTGTAGAAGATTGCGCGACAACATACGAAATTCCAGAGGCTACAACCAGACCATAAAGATTGTCCGGTAGTACAGATAGCTGAGAGCAGATAACGCCGACTCTACAAGATACCTAACATGCCACCTTGAATAATATAATATTGGACTTCTTCTTAAAGTGTCCTTTACATAGCTTCTACTTTTACACGTTCCACGCTGCTAACAAATTCGACGAAAACGATGCTGTGTAAAGATTTTAAAACAAAAAAGAAATTTAAAAAAAATAGAGTCGTACCGAATTAATGATGGCCATATATAAAGGTGAAGTTATAGCGCGTTTCAAGGTGACGTTAAAAAACCGGTACAGTTTATATTCTCGTTATATTGAAAGACAACCTGGCCTCTATAATTTTCAAATGTGTTGTTTCTAAATACGGCATCGTCTGTTTAGTATGTAATACAAAAAATCCTAGTTCAGCATTTTCATTCAGTTTCCATTCAATCTTTTCAGCTTCGTATTGTGAATTGTTTCTTGGAATCGCGAAGCGTACGAAAAAAATAGACAATAGCGGAATGTTAAAGGAGACGTTGAAAATGCAACCTGTCTTCGATTTTCGTAGCTTAATTGGCCAATGGTCTGAAAGTTAATTTAGTCGGCCATCGGTGGAAGTGTAACTGGAATATGCTACTGTTCGCATTGGTACCGTGAAAAGCTGCCGATAAAGAATTTACAATTGAGTTTCGATATTAAGACTTTCGCAGTTCGAAGGTACCTATTGTCAAATGTAAACACAGAAGAGTAAGATTTAAGAGCCTCGTTGTTTCGATAAATTTATGGATTAATGTTGTACAATGAGAAAGAAGTTATTTAGTTCATTTATTGATGGAATTGAAGATATCGAAACAAATCTCTGCGCAGAATACTCCACATACTTCTCCAACACATTTCACTCGTCAATGTGATTCCGTACAAAGACTTTTTGAAATGGTTACGCGAGTGTTTTACCTACTTCCTCAACTACTATGATAACATTATCTGCATTGAGGAGAACGAATTTCTAATCACAATCATATTTCGCGTATGAGTTGTTTTTATTGCCGATTTTTCGTACAGTCTACCAATAATCCAGAGCGCAAATGAAAATGTATCAGCAGACCATCAGCGTACATTCTACAAGCTAAAAGAAACATACCTGGAACATCGAATTTCTTTGTTCTTCAACAGTATTCTATTAAACGAGCTTGACAATATATTGCATGCAAGAACAAAAATAATGAAGTACCTGTGTTTGCACTTCAAGTTCTCAAAACTTGAATTTGCACTGTTTCCCTCTTCGCACATGGTCAGTGTTCATCCAACGACATCTTCGACGTTGAGAAAGCAATATGATATCTGTTTTGCTAAATTCTAATATTACTATTTGATTAGAATTATTGATTTCAACTATCACATACCACTAAAATGTCCATAAAACACATTATAATGAAAGACCACTATATATAAGGCATTCCAGTGGTCATGGTTCTAATTTCCAAATTCCAAACAAAACAAATCTATGCGGTCAGTGTAGCCAATGTAGCTATTAAAAAAAAATAATAATTAAAATAAAATTCGTGACATCATGAGGAATTACGTCACGATCACATGATCAAGGTTGAAGGGGGTAAAGGAAACCATTCGCGAAACTCAACAAAGATGCTAGATGCTATACCTACAATGATTTCATCGCGTTTTACCGATTCAATACAATTCGGAAACACTATTATTTTTTCGATAATCATCATCGCTATTCAAGCATGAAAAGAAATTTAAAAATTAAAAATCCTACACGATAAATGATAGGTACTTAATAAGTGATAAAATATGCATAGTCTAAAGCTCATTCTAGAAAACCGACAAGATTACCCAAAAAAAAATTATGATATTATCCAAAAAACATCATTTGTCATAATTCGTCAATAAAATTTGTTTATTTAATGAAATTTTCAAATCAACGAACCGATTCCAAAACAACCGGTTCATTCACACAACCGTGGAATAGATATAGTCGAAATGTTGATATAATTATAATTTATTACACAGGCTTCGGATTGTCTTCTAATTCGCCATTTATAGCTCATTCTGGGAGGTATTAATTTCAAAGTAAAATTTAATCTTCTGTCTTTTTTTTTTACTACTCAGGTTATTCGTTCATTATACGAGCATAAGCGATAAATTAAAGTCGGCGCTATTCAAGAAGCGTTTAGAAATCATTACCCTATCAACTTCCAATATATTATACAGTTAAAACGTTTTGTATTTGCATTGAGGTAGGTAAGCTGATTGCACTGGCATCAGTCTACAACGACGAACACGTTTACATAAAGTTACATTTCCACCGAATGTTTTTAATTAGTTCCTCATCTTTAAAACCTTCTTTCGGAATGTTCGGTTTCAGGTGAAACATCTACACGTACCGGAGTCGCTATTTTCGACTTGATAAAAGGTGCCGAAACTTGTTAAATGTTTGAATAATATTGCTATACGGTTGCGGAAAGGTGTTAAATTTATTGCGAACTGTTTCGAACAAAAGTTTCCTTTTATTGTTTCGTCGCTGTTGAGTAAAATTAATGGTGTTTGAATAATGCAAACGTAATTCCAAACACATTTGGTGTAGAGATGTTTAGATGGAATTTTTTTTGAAAAAGCGAAACTTGTAATCTAATACATTCGCTTTGGTAAATTATCTACTTTAAAATGGCTACCGTTCATTTTAATTTTTATTTATTTCTGTTTTCGCTTTCATGAAACGTATTTATCGAATGCCAGGTTATCATTATTTTCCTATGCACGATACTTTACACTTTATAGTCATTTCAAGCGAGTAGGTCTAGGTACTGTAAGTAATGTATGATTTTTTAATTGATCTAAAAATTTGCCGCATATGAAATAAACTACATATTAATTACCTTTTGCGTTGTGTAAGTTGCATAACATAAATCAGAGCATTCACTTGGCAGGCGCTAATGAAGGAATATTTTTTCTCTTTTTGATTTTTCAAAAATGAATTTTTTGTTCTTGTTACTATTGATCTGAAAAAAAAACAAATTTCATCTGCTATTGTCTATTATAATTCGAAATAAGAAAAAAAAGAACGATTCAAGTGTTTAAACTGATCTCGTAAAAATTCCCTATATCATTTCGTTATTAATCATTTATCAGCTCATAAGTCATAACCAATCTTCAATATACCCATAGGTAGATGATAATTACGATTTAACCGAAACCGACCAGCGTACCTTATAACGCTTTCCTTCGCATTGGTTAGCGGGCGAAAAAAGGCAAAAAAAGCATTAAAAAAGCATAATTACGCGAATACAACGAACCACCATATTTCGTGTTAAATTGACATAAATTTGTGCTTTACGCTTGAAATTCGTTTAAACGAAAGCCTAATTATTTAAATTAGCCACCTATGTAATATTTTTATTTTCAAAAGAATGCAAAAATCGGCGAGCTTTTGAACTCGGAAGCGTTTTACGGTCTTTTTACGAGCACTTATTTACCTCGTGTGAAATTATCGACGTGTTAACCGGCATAATGAAAGAGTGGAAAAAACAGTAGAAAATGTCGGTATTAATGGGTAGCTGACAAACAGGACATAACGGCTACGGATTCGTATCCCTAATGGGTTCAAGTTTGACCACCGACGACGATATACAAAGTCGAAAAATCGAAGGGGAAAAAATGCGTGTAAAATAACTGGTTTTTCTTATAAAACGTTTTTTTTTTTTGGTTAATGAAGTAGCATAGTTTAAAATGTAATGAAAATAATTTGTTCGACGGAGACAGAGAAAAGGTGTTATGTTCTAGACCTCGTTAAGAACCCGAGTAAACCTTAAACAAAGGGTAAACTTTTAAGCATCTGCGGCGCGACAAACGCGAGATCGTAGGTGACCAATTTCCATATCGTTGATTTGGTAACAAGCGTATCGAATGAAAATACCATTTATCATGGTCTCGATCATTATCCTAAAGGTCTTTAATTTTTAACCAACTCGCTTTTTAACGTTACGAGTTCGTGGTTTATGCCATGCATAGATATTCATATCTGTTCTACCTACCAACTGAAGATTTAAGATCATGAAGGAACGAAGTAGGTAAATATTAACAAAAGTAATGAGTATTATTTAGAAACTTGAATTCATTTTGATTTAGATTTGACTTTTATGATAATTATTTTCACGAAATGAAATGAGGAAAATTGAGCCGAGAAGCAAAGGGGTAAAATTCCCCACGTGGTATTTTCAAAGGACGCAGAAAGTCTCAATTTAAATTTTCATTTTATGCTGGAATAGAACAGAATTGAATGGAATAGAACACAACCGAATGGAACAGAACGGAACAGAACAGAACAGAACGATAAAATTGATATTCTCGTGACATTCTCCGTGAACAAAAGAATGGAACTGAACAAAACAATCGTTTCGTTCACCAATCCTGATTGTATACACTGTGTCCAACTGATTTTAACACACCCGAGCGCAAAATTCCCTTTCATGAAAAAAATATCACCTGTTTCATTTTGTTTGGCTTTATTATGGCATAATGAATAGTTCAAAATTTTGATAACTCAAATTCTATGATTTAATTCATTTTTTACTGATTATTTGATTGATTTAAATTTATTTATTTCAAAATCAGTGTTGCAAAATTAACTAGAATGAAATGTTGAAAGTTTAAAAACATTCATAATCTTGTAAATTATGGATTGTACTCATAGAGAAACAATTACTCATGTTTTAATCTCTTAATCCCATTAAAAGAAATGAAAAGAGATGAAATAATGAATACTTTTTTGTAGATGAAGGAAATTTGGTGCTTGGGGTGTTAAAATCATTTAGACACAGTGTATAATATGTAGCAAAAATGACAAGTATGGAACTCTTACCAATAGATGTTTGTTACATGAAGCGTTATATTTTCATAACGGAATTTTTCAGTTCCTAATTGTCAAAAAATTCTCAATTATATTTTCAAATATAATATTCTTTATAATTTCTATCTAAATAGAAAAATTTCTATTTTAGTTCAATTTATTTTTGCAAAAATTAATTTGAAAACAGTTGTTTTTTAAATATGTATTTTGTGTACAGTTCCAAGTTTATTTTTTCGTGCTAAATTAAAATTAAATTTCAAATCCAAATTTACTGCTCACTATAACGTAATCAAAAAAAAAAACTTGTCGCCCGAGGAATCTTCATTCTTCACCCAATGTCCCCCTTCCATAGCTACGCCACTGAATGCAACTGTGTGATCAGAATGTTTTAAACGTTATAGCAACCTAATCTTGTTTTGATTTAGCGCCTGCATAATTTCGGTTGTACTAATTATTGAAAACCAAAATGTAAAGCATTGTCTTGAAAAAATTTGGAGATCTAAAAAATTGATAATGAGTAGTGTTTACAGTTCGACGTTCAAGGCGCTAAATGGCTAAAAAAAATTGAAAAATTAATTATTTTCTTCATCGACATTTAAAAAATGCTGGAGTTTTAAATATCGGAGTAATTTTTTTCTGGCACTTTTTAACATTTTCATGAGCTCTGAAAGTTTTAAAAATCATCTTATAAATTTATTGTTGTTTTTAAACATGTCCGATGTTTGTAGAAATTTGAAAAATTAAATTCTTTCGTAATATATTGAAATTTGAAAAATTTAGGGTCAAACAATTTTATGAATTAATTTTTATATTTTTTCATGCTTGCTAAAAAGTTACCAGGGGCTATAAATATTTTTCAAAAATTATTGTTATATTAAAAATTTTTGCATAATTTTAAAATTATAGAAAATTAATTTTTTTCATTCATTAAAATGCTTAATTTCATTGTGCTAGTTGAACAAAATTAAAGTTTTAAAAATTGAAAAATAATTTTTTAATGCTTTATGATTATTTCCTGCCTTTCATTAAAAAAAAAAAAATTGTTTCAACTTAAGCATGTTTTTGCATCACGCTTTTTCTATTATCATATTATATTGTAATTTTACTACAAGTAGATATACTTAGGTTAGCAATAACTTTTAAGCTTGAAGTGGTTTATTTGTTCACTACTGACACTATAAAAAAATATAATAATAAAATAAAAGAGAGAAGGGCGATGTTATATCGTTTAAATCGCTCCAGGTGGCAAAAATCCTTGATCAGGCTCTGGGAATAAGTAGGCAGGTACAATAATTTTCAATCCTTATTTGTTTCTTTTCTTTTTTTTTCCAATACTCACATACAATTTATTTTCCTCTACTTAATATCAAAATTTACTATTTCATTGGTAATTTTTTTTCGGTCGTTCTAACATGCTAATACCTAGCACTCAGCTACCAGCTACGCTAGTTCCTACATCACAAGCACATTTACTCAATAAATTAAAGTATTAAACGATAAAACTTTCCGAATAGAAGAGAAATACGAGGCGAATTTTTTTACAATTTCTCTCCATTTTTCACGCTATAACAAAACCATATGTGAACGTAATTTATTAACCGACTATTGCAGTAATTTGAATTAGCTCGTTGAATTGTGAACCCTTAATAAACCCTTATAATTCCACTAAATTAACATAATTTTACAAGTATATAAGAATTTCATTGGTTACCAACGACTGGTGAGCAATGACATACGTTTAGATGTATATGCTAATGAATTATATGGTATAATTTTGTTACAATGGGTTTGAACTTATAAAGGCGGTGACTTATATTTTCATTCGTCGCCATATGTTCACAGAAGTCTGCATGCAAACGGTTTCGAAAAAATGGTGTATTTTAAAAATAACTAACTCCCATTCTGCGTACACTTTATAGGCGGATTTTAGAAAAAATGTAGTACTCCGATTACGATTAGTAACTTTAAGAGATGGGGTTCTCTGTGCAACTACTCGTACCAGCGTACCACCCTTCTATTCTGTGTCATTACTCTTCAAATAGGATCGCAAAAATTCATTTATATACGATTTTGCATATATTTATCTAACGGTGCAAAAACTGGATCACAATAGTAGTTACATACGAGTATAATTGATATTAACTATGTTGCGAGTATAATACGTGCACAGGAAAAGGCGGAAAACTAAAAAGGCGACGAAAATTTTATTCGAAATTTTTCCAACAAAAAAATACGTTATCGAGTTCAATTTGCATAATGGATGTAATTATCAACGGGTGAAAAAAATTAAACCAGTTCCATTAGCTCTTATAGAAAAGCGAATTTCGTTTGTATTTTTGGTAACATTTCTTTCATTTTTTAACGATTTTTCAACCTTGATAAGGTTACGAAAAACACCTCGTGTTACTTTGTATTTGATAATTTAAGAATCACGCGACTGAAGTATTCGCTTGACCGTGAAATTATCCACTCGGTTGGCGAAAACAACGCTGAGAAAATACTCGAGAAATTATCGATAATCTTTTGTCTTTTCTTAGATTTCAACAGAGGTTAAAAAATTGATAGCTCGATGGACGGGTAGGTGAACGCGGAACATATCAGATAAAACTATCAGCAGGTGGTCACCACGCATTCGGTTCGAACATTTCATACTATTTTATTTTAATTTTGTCAACGGACGAATTTTTAGGAGTGAAAATGGCGCTTAGAATTACCCGAAGTTACATTATTCCCGGCTAATACGCTATTTTACGATCTCGCCGGGAAAGAACGCTTGCTGCTTTTTTTATTGAAAAATATGATTTTTAACCCTTCGCATTCTATGGTTATTACTTTTCGCCTTTTAAGTGTCTAATATCTGACTGAATTACGGTTGGAAATGTAAACGAGGTGATTATTAGAATGTTGCCTAGCGTTCGAGGAAGAATTTGTTAATTGCTTTTGTTTAAAACACGGTGATAAACGGACGTCTTCATTTTGTCTAGTCGTTTATTCTCACGTCTGGAGTCTGGACATTATGCAAATGACCGCACCATGCGCGTATTGAATTTTTAATTTTTTTTACCTTCTTTCTCTTGAGACTGCGATGGTGCGGAAATTCTGAAACGTTGAGGTTTCACGTAACGTGGAATAGGTACTTTTGTTTACTGAGTGCGGATGATTGGTAATCTGGGTGTGAGTAAAACATGGAAATTTAAATGAAGATCTAAAATTTTTAATAAAATTTCATTTTATGCCTACTTTTTGCAAATTAAGAACTGATTATATCATTCCACTTCAGTTTATGTCTAATTTCATTTTTATTTTTACTTTACTTCTTACTTCTTAATTAACGTGCCATGTACTGCCGCCTGGGCCAAAGGCACTCAATGATTTCTTTTATAAGATTTTCGAAAATAGGTTTGTTGATTTTAGCAATTTTAAGTATTTTGGATGAAATCTGGGTTATCGGAGAGTATTTCATTCGATGGTTTAAATTTTTACTTTTTTTTTTTATAAATATAATAGGTATGTATTTTTCTGTCTTTTATTACTTTTTTTTTTCTACTACTCATATAACTATCAAATTGTTTATGTTGATAATTTTTTTTCTAAATTTATCGATATATAATTTTTTCAAGTACAAATACATGAAAAATATGTTTGCAATTAGTTGGAACGTTTCAAACTTTATTTAGACTCATTCATCATTTATTGTAGTACGTTCATGTATTCGTTTCTTTCTCATAAAACTTGACTCTTAAATTTATGATTAAGAAACTACTGTGCAGAACTTGGCATTAATTTCTCCTTTTTATAAGATTAACATTTTTTCATGATTAAAAAAAATCTTTCTTTCAAGGAACAATAAAAACATATTTAGATGTAAATAAAAGAGAAAAAACACCCCTATCTTGAAGATCTATCTCGAAAATAAGCTATAAAAGTTGATATTTTGTTTAAATGCCATTATTCTGGATACCTACATATAAAAATTAAATATTTATAAACCATGTCAGCTGAAAAAGTTGAAAAATATGAGCTTAATCAAATTTTTGTCAATTTAAAAAAATGACAGAAAAAATATGCAAAAAAATAATTGGATTTTTTTCATTAAAAATTAATAGTCATATGTATACCTACAAGCTGATGAAAAATAAAATGAAGAAATTTGTTACCTATTACCTATTCTTTATGCCGTGCCATATCCTGCAACTGTGGCCAGAGGCACGAGCCTGATATTATTTAGATTTTTGAGAGGAGATTAGTTTTTTGGAGAAAAGAGATTAACAAGGGGATATTTTCCAGGACTATGTTGAATTAGGTCAGATTTCATAGTTTTTACTTTATTCCTCATCCTACCTATTTTCATTCCAATTTTTGAATTAAAAAATATGGATAAATTTTAGGTAGAATCTCGAATAAAAAAAGAATAAATTATGAATATTGAAATATCAAACACAGTGTTTTTTTTTGTGAACGAGGCTTGACCTAACTCCCTCGCCCTCCAGAAAAATATGCATATTCTTCAACTCCATCATGCGTTCAAGTTCGGGTTCAACTAGGTGATGCAAGCAGCATGCACTTTGATCATTTATAAGTGGCTCATTGTGCCCGACTCCATCTGTGTATTAGCCTAGATTAACTATACATAGATAATCCATCTCTATACAAAAATTTATCGTTCATAATTTATTAAAAAAAAAGGAGCCAGAATTCCTGTGTTGATGGAGCTGGTTCAGAGATAGCGCTTCAACATATTTTTCCTTTCCTCGCGATGCTATGCAACGATACAGTGTATTCAGTGGGCAGGTTGCAAATGCTCCGCATAGCTCTAGTTCTGGTTAACGCTATCTATGATGAAATTGTGAAACTATTTTTCTCCGAGTTTCAGTTTTTTTATGAGCGATAATTAATTTTATATGACGGTGAGCTATCTAGGTATGCTTAATCTATGGTATTAGATAATTGTTCTTTGATTCATTGATTTTTGATTTTAGTTTCTAAATACTTCATTAAAATGGATGAAGAATTTAAAAATTTAAAGCAAGTAGGTAAATACATTTTCATTCTTATTCTTCATGAAACATACTCTACAGCGAATCTCTTGAAATAATTTTATTGGGTGTTACGTCTTCGATTATTTTATTTCAATGAAGAATGAAGATGAAAAAACAAAATTAAAATATTTATAAACTCGTTGAATAAAATGACAATCCAAACTTGTATTTTTTCATTTTTTTTCTTTCTTTTATATGCCACGTACTGCAATTTAGTCCAGAGACACGTCGTGAGCATTGGGTTTAAATTTCATCAGGGATGGGAGAGTAGTCTGGTTATTATTAAGGATGTCTGATAGGTTAACTGAGTACTTAGCCTAAAATGGCTAAAGAGTTTGCATAATGGGGATAAAGTAAAGAAGAGATTGAATTAGATATTTTATAAAACAATAAATTTATTATCTTCCGAGTAGATGCTACAGTGCATCGGTTTTCGCTTTTTCTTAAAAAATTCCTATTTTAGTGTTCGATTGTTATTTAATGACCCTAATGAATATGGACAAAATTTCAGCCACTTATGCTCATATTCACTCTCTTATTCTTAACATGTACAATTTTTAAAACTGTAAAAAAATTGAGTTTTTATTCTGCTTTCTGAAAAATTATTACTTATAAAAGAAAGAAAAAAAAAATGAAAAAATTCAAGTTTGAATAGTTATTTTATTTAACAAGTTCATAAATATTTCCAGCGCCGTGCAGAGGAAATCCGGGGGGCCCAGAACAGGAGGAAGAGTCATGAGAGCAAAAAAAAAGAGTTGTAGAGGTATAGATAGTTTTTTAGCGCCCTTCTTTTCCTCTCTTTGCTCAGGCCTGAATATTTCAATTTTGTTTTTTCTTTATCTTCATTGACGGCGTAATACCCAATGAGATAATCAACATAATTCCATGTATATAGGCTTCGATATGAGTAACAGTAAAAGGAGATAATTTTATCAATTACTTTGAAAGTCAGGAGATACCTACTGAACGCCTCTTCACCTTAACAGGCTCTCCCAAGCTTCATAAGCTTCATACTATTTCTTAGTGCTACCTGTATGTTTATGCATTTATTCTAAAATACTTATTTAACCTTGAAAATATCGAAGCTATAAAGCATGAAGACTTTCCACCATAATCTAGCGGATTGAAATTGCTCACGCGTCTATCAATAAACTAAGCTACGAAATTAAAAACCAATTAGCCACCGATACGATCTAACGAAAACACCTGGTAAACCAATTCTCACTTTGGCTTCCGACCTAACAACCCAATTAAGCGATAAATTTCCAAATGCACGGATTCTTTTAATACGACGCCGCTCGATAGGTTTTTTTTATTTACGATCAAAAACATTCAAAACGCCTCATACTTGTGGAAAAAAATTCTTCCAAGACATTCACTTTTTCGTGTACACTATACGCTGCGTTTGATTATCCAAATAAAGAATATTTTTAATTGACGAGATTTAACATTATTTGTCGGTGGAATCGGTTAACTTTGATTAACCAGTCAATTAGCAGACGTTCATATGGGCGAGTTACGTTTAAATTTTCATTCGATCTTTGTCTCGTATACTCGCATCGTATTTACCATACGCAGGCTATATAAAAGTTCGCGGCTCGTTAAAATTCGTAGCTCCACTATTCGCCTATATAAACTGATTTTAATCAACGAGTTAGCAACAAATTCGTATGCTACATTTTTCATTAATTATTCCGGAACGACTTTTTTTTTCACTTTTAATTTATACTATTTTACCGCGAAGGTGTTATTTTTGTTAATTATCGTGAAAAAGCTGTCCAAAAAACTAACTAATTAGATCACGAACTTATTAACAGTAGCGGCGAAAATTATAAAAGGATCGTGTTTTTTAACGGGCAACGAGTACAAAAACGGAAATAAATGTTTAAATTAGACACCGAGTAATAGGTTATTCGAATGCGTAGAATAAATAACGCGAGTATATTTCATAAGAGCCAAAGAATTCTGGTGTCGAGTGGCTATGTTTTAACAAAAATAAATTAACGCTACGGTGATAGGTGTCGGCTTATTATTCGATAAGTATAAGTGATACTCAAAATTCCACCCGAGTAATGTCGCTCCTGTTTGCCTTTTTATTAAATTTATCGAATGCTTGCGGAAACCCTTAAATATAAATATTAATTTTTTTAAGTGAAATAGCTAATCTTGATACCTTTATAGGCATCGAGAATAATAATATTTCTTTTTCGTAGTAAGCGTTTTTAGCAGAGTTTTTAATAAAAACTCTAGCTATTATAGTTTATATACGTAATTTAAGAAGGAGGAGTTTATGAGGATGGAATCTTCATATCTTTGTGTTACAGAACATGTGTGATCATATGCCAAATGTTCAACTTTTTACTTCACATACCTCATACTTTTAATATATATTGCACTTATTTTTCTAGACGTTTCGAGACCCGGCCCTATTTAAATAGCTAGAAATCTACATATTCTTGAGATTTTTGCGAATAACTCAAATATAATTTTTTAGGACTTAAATACAAACATCTAGTTATACTATGTACTATAAATAGAGTGTAAAAAGTTCGTTTATAGATCAGGATGCAACAAAGTATAATAAGTACATATGTGCATAGATATATAAAGGGTATGAATAAAAATTGCTCAAAATTTGGTGAAAGACTCAGAGAAAAAGTAGTTTTAGAGTTTCATCGTAGATAACGTTAACCAGAACTGGTAGGAAGCGGAGAAAAGTGTTGGCCCATTTGTTACTTGCTTACTAAATACACTGTATTGTTGCATAGCGTCGCGGGGAGAGGAAAATATGTTGAAGCGCTATCTCTGAACCAACTCTGTCAACACAGCATTCCTGCCTCCTTTTTTTTAGAAATCATTAGCGATAAATTTTTATACAGAGGTAAATTATCTGTATATGGTTAATCTATGACATCTTTGTGAGGTCTATGTGAAAGAACGTAGGTATAATGGTTCCCGATAGTTTACGCTTAACCGAATCAGTATAAATAGAAATAGTGTTACCCGACAGACGTTGTGAAGCCCATAAAAGAATTGGCGTACGCACTGTAAGTGGCAGGCACTAAAAAAATTAAATACACGTAAAACGTTGCTAAACCTATTTCGAGTCCCACAATGTAAGAAGGAATCTCTAAACGATAGTGATGAACTCAGAACCATAGTCTACATTATCGTAACTGTCTATATTATATATAGATATAATTTAGTTCTTATTGCACCCAGTATGGTCTTAAAAGTAATTTACTCTTTGACCATATACTATGGACTGCTAATTCAAATGATAGAAACTGAATCTCACAACAACAGTAGTTAGATGCGCTGACGCATCCGTAGTTTCAGTTTCCTTACCAACTTATACAGTTATGATTCACTGAAATAATTATTAATATACTTTCTTTAATGTAATTTTAATTATTGAGTATTATTAATGAAATTAAATCAGTGGTTGATGTTGATTTAACATTCTTATCATTGAAAATTGTCATTTTCATTTCTGAAATATCACTACGCATGCGCGAGCGCATCTATGATGTTGTTATTCTTTGCTTCACTTCGGTGTTCGTTTCTGTGCGAACATTAGCAGTGCATAGTATATGGTACACACAAAATCTACGTTGTTGCACCCGTTTTGTGTGCTAAAAAGTTTTCTCATGGGAGTGAACTAGAATGGTTAGAGATACTTTTCTTTCTAGAGTGCACTAGTATCCAATAAAATGCAGAATGTACCTATGTGATCTTAGACTAATATTTCGATAAAATTATTATTCAGGGCGCAGAACGCTATATATAAGTGAATATATAAAGTTGTATGTTGTTGCTCCCAGTTGGATCATTGAGATATACAATATGTATCCACATATTGGATGCAGCAAGTATACATTTTAAAGATCAGGATGCAAACAAGAAATTATAACTAAATATATATATACAATTATACATTCTCATACCCATTGCAGAAGCTATATAGAAATCGTATACATGGGTCAGTGCTGCCATCTATCACAAAAATACAACATTTTAACTAGGCATAACATTGCATTATTTACGCATCGGTGCTCTAATTAAAAAATGTAAAAAGTTCGTTTAAAGACCTGGATGCAACAAAGTATAGTAAGTATGTGCTTATATATATATATATAGTACATATACATTCATTTTTTCTTTTTCATTTTATAGCACAAAGGGGTGTGAATGGTCGATCACTCAAACTTTGAGAGAAGTTGAAGAGTGAGCAAATGGCTCAAAATTTTGGTTTTTGATTTCGTATAAAAAAAATGAGTCACGGACACCAACATAGCTAAATTTCAACTTCCCAAGTACATTTGGAGGAGAGCTGAGCCGAAAAACCGCTTTTTAAGGAAATGTTGAGTCATGAATTTTCTTGAATCTTCCATACCTCTTCACCAAATCAACCTAAAAAGCATAAACTTTGTATGCAATGAATTTAGGTCGAAATTGATCGAAAATGGCAAATAGTGAAAATTTGAAGAACACCCGATAAATCTCAAATAGGTCGAATTTGATATGCGCTTAAATGATTACTGAGCATAAGAATAAATCCATATTTATAAATAATTTTTTTAGGGGTAGGAAGGGTGGAATAATTGGAGTTAATGAAAGGCCGAGAATTTTCGAGTATAGCGTGACAGGACAGATCAATCTCAAGTTATCAATATATTTAAATTTCAGATTTCTAATTTTGTTTGGAGGAGAATTAAAACGGAAAATATCTATTGAAGAAGAAGTCAAGTTAGAAAATTTCATGAACCTTCCATATTTTCTCACCAATCATGTAGGTATACTTAGAAAACTCAAACTTTCCATGTAGGATTTACTTGTGATTAAAATATGAAGCCTTAAATTTAGATTACGATTCATACAAATTTGAGGAAAATTTAAAGGAGGTCCAAATGAGTCAAATTTTATAAATGTGAACTCAAATGATTACTATGGATAAGACATACGTAGATATAGTGTATCCCAAATTCACCTTTCCAAGTGATGTTAAAGAGGAGGAGGAGGGCTTATTGTCCTCAACATGTAACTGGAATAAACCACAATCCAAAAGTTTGTGTTTTCATTTAACAAAATGTTTTCAAGAGAATAGCATATTCAAATTTCAGCTTCCTAAATGGGCTTAGAGAGAAGTTTGAGGGGAAAACGATTATAGAGAGATAAATCGCATCAAGAAATTCTTCCAGATACCTACCCCTTCAATTAACTGCGTCATGTACCAGTCTGAATATGCTCCCGTTAGAAACTTAGTTCCAGTAATGTATTATGGCTACCTACTTCTTTTTTTATTCTAATATTTATAATAGATATTATTCTCTTAATGGGCAAGGGTTTTTTGAAACAGAATATGACCCCTGGAGTTGAGATCAATATGAATCTAAAATGGCGAATGGTCAAAACTTGAGAACAAGTTTGATGATTCATGCGGGCAAGAAACACTACATATTCCAAATTCAACTTATCATGTGGTTTTGTAGGGTATAAGTGGTGGTTTTCAGCCTTCCTGCTAACCTCTTCGGAGGACTTGACATTATTCACAAATCCGTACCAGCTCTTATCAAAAACTCACCTCCAGTAATGCGTCTTGGCTGCGTACTTTTTTTTTCAACGCGGTCTCTTTTCAAACATCAACGTTCAGCGAAGCGCAATTACTACTTTTTCAGTACCTATATCGACTTCACCATTAAGCAGCCATGAAACGATGGAATTAATCAGTAAAAAGCTGACGATCTGTAGTATACTTATAATAGATATACAATGGAAGATATCGAATTACCCCGACGATGCTAAATTGGCTCGCAATTTTACGACGCTTCTGTAATACACCGAGGAGCTATTATTTTCGCACCCTTTTCGTACATCGTTGTCCGTCATTTAAATAGGTATTTCCAACGTCATTGTATCCTTAACTGCCTATCCACCGTGTGAGGAATCATAGCCTATAATTTCAACCGAAACGGGATTCAATACTGTAGCTGTAGTCTTTGTGTAATTAGATGTTAGGTATACACCTTGTGATACACTTTAATTTCAACTTTATGACAATTATTGTACAACCTGCGTAATACATATTTAATTCATCGGCTTCCGAGTTACTTTATGTGGAAATGAATCGCGTACAACACGCAAACACCGGTAAAGTTCAACCTAACACTTATACGCTTCGTGATTATTAGATTTTTTTTGCAAAAAAATAGTGTGAGAAAAGAAGTTTCGTTACCACGGGTGTTTTCCTTTTTGATTAATTAATGGTCAGTTACTTACGCTTAATAATTTATATGGAATGGTGTTTTTTTTTTCCATGGCTAGCACCGATGACGGTGGCGGAGAAATCCTTCACGTGTGTCTTTTCGATCGTAATACGGCGGTGTTTAGAATTAACGTAGCTATTGCCGCTCGCTAACGGCCAGGCAAACAATTAAATTAACTACAAGTAGGGTCACGCATTCGGTGCCGGTGCGTTCTATTTAGAATGATCAATTTCCCAAATAGAGCAATGAAGGGATAAGGGTGTTATTCGAAAATTGTGTTAAGCGATCCGTATACATTAACTGCTTTGTTAGTTATTGCTACTATCGATCTGTTCTATTTATCGCGTGTATCGTTATACTCGCAATAATGCAATCGCTGATAAGAGAATGAAGTAAAAAATTATATTACTTTACAAGTCCGCGTAAAGTGCCCGAAAAAAGCCCTGAAACCTCGCATAATTTCCATCGAACTTTTTTGTGAGGGAAATGTGAAATTACATCCTTAAACAGCATGTACCAAAAATCTCATAGATGAGGATTTATTAAAGCTCCAAAAATTAGTTTTTTCAATTCATTTTGAAAATTGTGGATGCTAGCATGAAAATACCTGAGAATTAAGATTTTTCCTTTAAGAACAAAGTAAGCAGCCTTGCAACATTACTGGAGCTAAGTTTTGAATAGAGTATTTATAATGACTGGTCTGTGTTCTAATTGGTCATACGTCACGCCTGTAACAACCAATCAGCAAGTTGGAATGTGGTAAATTTACCTCGACTAACTCGTAAAATAAAAACACAAATGTGCTGATGATTCAAATCACAAACGAAGAAAAGTAACCCGCTTATTTTGGTATGTAAACAAATTTCAGCGTTTTTAACTGCTTTGGCTAGAATGGTCAGATTTTAAAGAGGAGTAAATGGGATCAAAATCAAAAATGGTGAAAAGCATAATATTGATTGTTACTGTTACTATCAGATAATTACATTTGATGTACTTCAAGTTATAGGTTGCTGTGTGATTAACAACTTATCACCCACTAAACTTAATACTTGTGAATGAGGCTTCACGTGTTCCCATAAACAAAACAAGAAAAAATGAAAATACCCGAAAACTTTCGGGTATAGGTACGAGTACGGACTACGGAGCCCATGCTAGTGCTTATTTCTAAAGGTGATCTATACCTCATCAAAAAATGATCATTATTACCAAATTATAACATATGTAAATAACATATGTTATATCTAAACAGTATCAAAATATTTAACAAAACCATACCTATCAATACATCTACATCTGGCGTAAAAATATCCACCAATTTTGTTACGACACGACGTACAGGAAAACCTCAGCAAAAATTAAAATCCACCAACGTAACGCAAATAAAAAACCACCAACCCTATATCAATCGAAGCGGATGAACTCGGAATCGATTACCGAGGATTACAGATGTAAACCACTGTGACCTCGTGGTAAATCCGGTAATCCCGATAAGGAAAGATACCCTTTCTATTAGGGCAGTTTTTGGCAAAATAAAGGAATTTTTAAAGGGTCGACAAATGCGATGTTGTTATTGTACTGACGGATGGACGTAACGAGAAAAAGACGTTTTTAGCTCGGGCGCAAGGCAATAATTCATTTACCCTCTTTCATTTGTCATTTACGAACCCCCACGCGAACAATGAAAATTGTACGACTTCCACGATTACTAAAAGCTATATGTAGCTATACGTATTAATACCAGTCGCCCAGAAGTGTCCGTTGACATCTTTTCATGCAGTATTTAATAAGCATTTACGTTGATAGCAATTTCTATAATATCGGTAATACCGGTAGTGGTTCTGGAAGGGAGAAAAACGTGAGTTTTTCAAATGTTCGCTGTATTCCGACTTCTAAGTGATTATTATCGCATGTTTATTTTTTTGCTAGATTAAAAAAAAAAAAAAAAAAACGCCATTAGAGAAAATTTGAAGTTGTCGAATTCGAGTTATCGATTAGAGGTAGAATTGCCCAATGTTATGAAGGTATTGGAAAAGAAATGACTTCTAGATTTTACGCATTGAATTCTTTTTAAGGAGTCGTACTTACATGGTATGACAAAACTCGAAGCGTATCATACACGAGAGATGTGAAGTATTTGTTAGAAGAAACAAGAGATGATATCAGTGTCCAGCGGGCATCCAGAGTTTTGAACTTTATTAACCTACGTTAGGTAGGTAGGTTTGCATGGTTAATTTGATGTATGGTTGATACGTATCTCCATATCATATGATTTTTCTTTAAATAAAAGCAAAAGAAATTTCTTTCCATTTTTAAGTTTTAATAACGTTTCGACAGAATACAAAAAAAACATGAGTACTACTTTTTCAATACATACGTAACCAACGAAGTACAGTGTTACCAACATAATAATTAAACATCTAATTTCCTGAGCACACCTCAGCAAATTGGTAGGAAGCAGATTCGACCTTATGTAGTATTTCACGCAACACTTTATCTGCGAGTAGCTCTGTGGAGCGCTATACGTGAGGATTGATTTTTTTCGCATACAAACATATAAGTATACGCATATGTAATATGATGAAACATAAATATCTAAATATGTAATTGTTTTAAAAAAATGAATGTTAAAAATTTTTCTAAGTTTCGAAAATATTTAAAAAAAAAAAAAAAATACTTCCTCAAGCAATTTTAAACTTCTTTAAACATTGTTTCGAACATTTAATTTCTTTTTTTACCATGATTAGGTATATTTTTCTTTTACTATTGTGATATCGTGTACCTACATATATTGCACACATGCAGAGTCACAATTGCTACTGTCAAGAGGCAGGTATCATGAAGAATTAATGTTGGTTGAGTAGGCTGAAGAAATGAGGTAAATGAAGAAGTTCTTTAATACTTTATCATAGTTCCTGGTATCTCTTTTTGTTCTTTTTCCTTCGATCCTTTTTTATGGAGCAAAAATATCTTGGCAGAATAATTTCAAATCAAGGTAGGTTAAGTATTGAAAATCAGGTTAAATCATTTCACCTTGGCCACCAAAAAATGTTCTCAAGTTTGATTTGCTTAAATTGTTCATGAATCAACCAGTCGTAATGCGACAAAAAATGTTAATAGTGTAATAAAGAGCAATCATTTGAAAAACATTTGTTGTTGGTCAAAAAGGAGTAATTTAGTGTCTTAGTTCACCCAGTTTGAGTGATAACAACTACTCTCTTAACGTCATTACAGGCATGGGGAAGAGAAAAAAAAGTTGAAATTTCATCATATCATGAAGTTATTTAACCTGCTTTAATATAGAACTTCACCCACCTTGATTTCAGATCCTGAAAAATAATACATGAAAAAAATACTACATTAAATAAGAACCTTCATCTTCTTACTTCATTGGCATAAGTAGGTGGAATATCTCTACCTATTAAACATCTTTACTAAGTCAAGTCAGTTACCTCGGTTTCATATAAAGACAGAAGAAAAAAAAAAGTCCGAACATATAATACATGCTTATTGCATAAACATCCCAAAGATGGCGAATATTTACAATCGGACTCGGTCCACTATTTCTTAGAAACGTTGGCGGCGGCGAAAAGCTAAAAAGTCCGAACTAAAAATATATGCATTATGCGATGATGTATGCGGTCATGATTTCGAAACGTTTTTCCGCTTTTTGTTATTTTTTGCGCGACATTATTTTTATGCGATTTAAAGCGTAATATACAACGATAATAAAATTGAAGACAAATGTAACTTTATATGTTATTAAATAAGAAAAAGCAGGGAAGTAAAACACCCCAAGTCGCAACGTTGTAGCGTCAGCTAGGGTAAAAACCACAAAAGAGCGTCGCGTGATCCGAATAATAACTTTCTTTAGACCGGACAGATTCCCAGTTCGGATAAAGTTAGCCACATTGGCCAGTTATCGCCGCTTATCTGCAATATTTATCATAAGAAGTACGCAACGGTGGCGTTTCCACCCTATGTACAAATTCACATATCATCCGAGGCCGCAGTCTTATTGAGCGGTAATAGTCGTAAAAATTGACGATATTTCGAGTCCGAGGCTCCGAACATTTATTAAGATTTCGTGATAACGGAAACTTATTAACAAAACTCGAAACATAAAAGTTCACAAGTTTGTTGACTCAAATCATACAATATTTTCAAGTCATGATATTAATTCACGAGTAGCTAGGTATACTGTATAATAAAAGGTATAACGTATGAATCACTTACAGACGCGATCATCTAATTACTCGTCATCGTCATCTTCCACGAGGGTGTGGACAGATAATTCCCAACACTTGGTCGAAATCGCTGAATACTTCATTAACGAACAGTACATCCCTATCCCTCACCCCTTCAAGAAAAAAACCGCTAAACGCCCAACTCATTGGTATCGTTTTCCATATAAATTTACTACCGCTATGAAGTATGGAAATTCGCTTTAAGTCTTTCAAATCGGATTTCGCAGTAAAAGAATGAAATTAAGGTTAAAGATGCGTTCAACGTTGGCAGTGTTATAGAAGGGTGCGAGGGTGAATTAAGCGTTCGTTGATGCGGTATTACGCGCCGTATCGCAATTGCAGATGTAAATTGGTGCTGTGTTTGTGCTGTTTTTGACGTATCCGTTACCATAGAGTCTCCGACTGCTATCTAATTGTCTACACAATTCGCATCTAACTGCGACGCCATCGAAGCTTGAAAACGGCTAAATTGAATTAAAAGAAGGACGGATTATTCCTACCCGGCCGAAATTATTCTGATACGTAGCAAGCTTCAGTAAATCGAAAATCGTAACTTATCGGAATTCCAGCATGATGTTGTTTCACTTCAATTGCCATAAATGTACCACTTACAGGACAACAGTTGGCCGGATCTAATGATGAATGATTGGTGAACTTTGAAGCAACGAAGGGTAAAGGAAGGAGAAGATTATGTTGGAATTAATTAGGAAGTGGGTGAATCCATGAAAAAATGAGGTGAATAATGAATACACCGAAAGGTAACTATTTATCAGAGATTTGCTCACACGAACGTGAGTGTGAAGTTTCCTTTTTGATCTAATGACAGCTATGACTACATGCGACAAGAGTTATACAGTATACACTGTGTCTAATTGATTTTAACACCCTTAAACGCCAAATTCTCTTCATTCACAAAAAATATTCGTTATTTCATTTCTTTCATTTCTTCCCATGTGATTATGAAATTAACACATAAATACTTCGTTTCTCTATGGATTCAATCCATAATTTACAAGATTATGAATGTTTTTAAACTTTCAACGTTTCATTCTAGTTAATATTGCAACACTGATTTTAGAAGTAATGAATTTAAATCAATCAAATGAGCAGTAAAAAATTATTTAAATCATAGAATTTGAGTTACCAAAGTCTTAAATTATTCATTATGCTATAATGAAGTCAAACAAAATAAAATAGGTGATATTTTTTTCGTGAAAGGGAATTTCGCACTCAGGTTTGTTGAAATCAGTTAGATATAGCGTGCGTCCAAGTGATTCGGGTACAATCAGCGAAAAATCTCTTTTGCAATTATTTAAAATTGTTTTTTTCAAATGCAAAGAAATTGTAATGCAGTTGAAATGAGTTTATCAGTCTTAGAATTCATTAAAGCAATTTTAAAAATAATTTCTGATTTATAAATTGTTGTTTAACTCTTATTATGTTATCAACAAACTGAGATTTTTGCGCTTATTGTACCCGAATCACTTGGACGCACGGTAGTGTAGAGTAATAGTACATTATTGAACTAGGGAGATAAAATGATTTTCAACGAATTTTGAGGTTTATTGCCCGAGTGAAGCGAGGGAAATAACTCAAAATTGTTGAAAATCACTTCATCTTCCTCGTTGAATAATATATTTTACGTAATCGTGGGAGATGAATGAGCATTTGAACCATCGAAATGGGCATAAAGTTACTTTATCTCCCTCAGTTACGTAAATATAATTAATAACTGACCCATTTTGTGGTTGGTCATACGTCTTGCGCATAACGACCAATCATAAGTCTAGAATGCGATAAAATGTAGGTAATTTCATTTCAACCTTCCTAAGCAATATCGTTCGCGTTTGGGATTTAATCATCAACTGAAGCATGTTTTTATTTTAGGAGTAAATCAAGGTAATTTACCACTTTTCAACTTGCTGATTAGTTGTTACCCGCGTGACGTACAACCAGCCACAAAACACACCAACTGTAATTACTCTATAATAAGACGATTAATGGCGGATTTTTAGATGGGTTTATCATGAAAAACTCAGTCATTACAAGGGTTTGAGAGAAGGGGATAAGGGAGGGGTAATATTCTGTATTCAGTTTTTACGCGAAAAAAAAAAATGAAAAAATATAAGCAGCCATACCACGATACTGGAGCTGAGTTTTTGATTGGGTTTGGGGCTTATTCAAATTTGTAAATAATATTAACTTCTTCATGTCCGTAGGCTACGCCCAGTACTGAGCCTGAAAACCCTTATCCTTTTTAAGACCATCTGAGAAGATGAATTTATGATATATAGCACCTACTTCTTGCTTACAGAAATCACATAAGCCTACTTATATTAATCAATAATCAAGTTTAAACCACGCGAGACTTCTTTCCTCGAGTTTTGATGATTTATATACCATTTTGTATTGATTTTGCCATAAACTCAATGCATCATATCATCGACTCCAACTTATCTTACATCCAAGTTTAAGCTCTGTAAGTTGATCCCATGCGAGGATGTGAAAGAGTCAAGAAATTTCATGATTCAACATTTTCTCAAAGAACTGCTTTTACTCGGACTTTCCTCCAAAATCAATGGGTCACTTAATAGCCATACGACACCATAATCGAAAATTTTCAATTTTTGTTGATGCCCCTCTCCTCCTCCAACCATATTTTGAGTACGTACAGAAAAGGAAACTTGAAAAAATATTTTTTAAATATCAATAATTAAAAAAAAAGATAATTTCAACTTCTTAAATAGCTAGCAATATTAACTAGTTTTTCAACAAAATTGTATTTTCAATCTTCATGCAACATTCAAGAATCTAAAATAGTTAATAAAGCTAGAAAACAACTGAGTTGGTAACACTGTAAATGTCCATCAAGATGAATACACTGCGTATAACTGATTTTAACTCCCCAAAACGCCAAATTCCTTCATCCACAAAAAAGTATTCATTATTTCATTTCATTTCATTTCTTTTTGCAGGATTAAGAAATTAACACATGTTTCTCTATGAATTCTATTCATAATTTACAAGATTATGAATGTTTTTAAACTTTCAACGTTTCATTCTAGTTAATATTGCAACACTGATTTTAGAAGTAATGAATTTAAATCAATCAAATGAGCAGTAAAAAATTATTTAAATCATAGAATTTGAGTTACCAAAGTCTTAAATTATTCATTATGCTATAATGAAGTCAAACAAAATGAAATAGATGATATTTTTTTCATGAAAGGGAATTTCGTGCTCGGGTGCGTTAAAATCAGTTAGACACAGTGTATACATGGGTATAGGCATAGATCAAGCATTCGTAAATAGTGCACCTCTACGTCAAAATTTATCGCTCATAATTTTGTAGAAAAGGAGCCAAAAATGCTACGTTGATGGAGCTGGTTCATAGATAGCGCTTCAACAGATTTCCTCTCCCCGCGACGTCATGCAACAGTGCAGCGTGTTTAATAGGCAGGTGGCAAATGGGCCATCGCCATCCCTCCCTTCCCTCTAGTTTTGTTTAACGCTATCTATGATGAAACTGTAAAACTACTTTTCCTCCCAGCTTCAGACTTTTTACGAGCTATTAATTTTTATTCGGCGGTGGGCTATCAAGGTATGACTAATCTATGGTATCCATATAAATTATCCTCTTGACATAGATTCCTGAAAATTTATTGAAGGGTTATTCATAATTATCTTTAAAATATGTGCTCCAGTAATGTACTATGGTTGCTTAGAATTTTTCATTTTCCATTCAATCATATTTACATTTTCCGAAATTAATCAATGAAATAAAAATTTTAATAATTTACCAATTTCGAAAACTCATTCCTCTCTCAATGATGTCGTGAAATCTCTAAAAAAATTCCATCACCCGATCAATACATCGGCGAGTTTCCAAATTCAATTTTTCGCAAAAAAATCTGTTTTGTACTCGTGACGGATGCTTTTCGAATTAAATTGCCATAAGTAAAAATTGGTATTGCCGAATCGGCCTTCGAAAAGGGTCGACGAAAGTAAATATCACAACTGCAATTTAAAAAACAAGCGTTTTGTCCACTCCAAAAAAAAGTTCTACGAGTGAAAAAAAAATCCCGAAAAAGAAAGTATAAAAAGTAGCGAGTAGAAAAATAAGGGCGGTAAACGGAAAAGTTTGCAAGTGAAGGGAACTAGATATATCATTGTAATGACCGAGCTGGAAATGCTGCAGGGTATAAAAAAGTGGAAGAAAAGAGAAAGACGAAGTGGATGAATATCGTGGAACGAGTACGACTAAGCAATGTCCTGCGTGCTACCGTACGCTCCATTTGACAATTGGAAGACCATTCAACCACCAAATTGCGAAGCGCATTCCTTGTCTAATTGGCATTTGTGACGGACATTTGATTTCGGTTAGAAAAATAGCATACGTCAGTGATCTATCAGGGAAACAGAAAAGCCTGCGCCTTCGCTTTTAAGCCTATATCTTTAAAAACCTCACGAAAATTCTGCCAAATCAATCGTAATTTTATCTAGATGCTGGATATCTTTCGATCGTTTCGGTTATAGCGGGAATGAGTATATTGTTTCAGATATTTTGTAACTATTGCTCAAATCTTTTCTTTGAAATGGAACTCCGAACTCCAAAGTGCTTTTCAGAAAATACTGATATTTCTTCCGTAAGAGATTTATTTTTATGTTACGTAGATCTTTGAAAATTAACTTCATTTTTACAGGCTATCAACTTTAAGAAAGGATAATTTTTACATGTTATATGCATTACTTAATTCCCATCAAAAAATCATAATATGTATGATGGTTCATATAAATTATTTTCTAATTTTTACGATCCGCCATTTTGAATCCATTCTGATTCAAATTGAAGAGATCATATTCTGGTCAGTTCCCTGGTGGTTATTTTATTGGACAAGTAATTTTTACAGGTCTCCAATTTCAGAAAAAAAAAAGCGTTATTTAATTAACCTTAATTTTAGTAGGTATCCACTAACTAGGTAGTAGGTAGGTGTTCGTTAAATTTTACAGCTAATTCTCGAAATTAATTTGCATTCAACAAAATTACATTGAAAAATTTCTCTCATGATTTCAATCCGAAACCGAATAATGAATTCTTCGTCAACTAAATCCACGTTTAGGAATCCCTGTAACGCTACCTCTTTTTTTCCGCAGAAAGGGAAACACTTCACTTTTTTACGATTATTGAACATCCTCCAATTAGCTATCAACATTCCGACAACAGCAATATCAAAGAAAATTTCTCTCATATTTTCAACGTATATTTTTTCGCGTGTTTGCTTCAAACTAAAAATAAAACGTATCGAATAACATCTTTTGATTGGAAGTCACAGAGATTTTGCTCGATTTTTTTTTTCAGGCTACAGAACTGAAGGAAAATTAAAACACCTTTGAAAAAAGACACATCAAATTTCCCCATTGAATCGTCGAAAAATTTCATAGACCCTAAGCTTCTTTTTACTTTCCAAGGAATTCTTACTTACATAAAAAAAATTCATCGCGACTCGAAACGCAGAGACTAACCATCTCATATTTAAAGATTGTCGTTTTCAAGGTGTTTTTGTTCGAAAAATCAAAACTGATTTATTATGAGGTGCGCTACCTCTATTACCTACCATGATAGCCAATTAGATAGGCGAATATGCGCGTACACTGTAGTTAATTGTTTTATCTTTTAACTCGAACAATATAAGAGCTTTCGTAATTTCACAAAGAGCTCTAGCTTCTCTTTGCGTTTGAAAAACTCCGTTTCAAGTTAACTAACTTATTAGAAAATTACCTCGCTAGAAAGAAACGTCGAGCCGATGAGAGTCAAAGAGGCACCTCTTTTTTATAAAAAGTACAAAGCGTTGATGTAGGTACCTATATAGGGCTTATTGAGGTGAAATTGTTGAATTGAGTATATTAACGTTTAGGCCGAGTTTCCGCACTTGAAAAAGAACTAGAATATTTTTCACTTCAGTAATTACAGGACGCACACGGAAGATCATAGATCTGTTAACATTGTATTTCTAACTTACTTTTTTCTCTTTCTCAAAAACCATGTCAAGTTTTCAACCTGAAGCAAATCATCGTTCAATGAAAAGATGGAATTCAAATGAAACACGAACACAATTCTCATTTCGATTAACGTCAAACAAACAAATACTGATGGCGTGATGCTTTGTTCCGAATCGTTATCGATATTTTGTTGTCGCTGAAGAATACCTAATTCACACATCTCACAGAGATATCAAACGTAGTCTTCATGAATTTATTCAACGTACAATCATCAATGGAAATGAATAATCGTCGCTTCATTATTCGAAACTGCTCTTACCTATGTGCGTTTAGAACTATTATTTGCTATAATTTATTATGAGGGGTTTTCCTACCTAAATTATCAAAGAATTGGTTTTTTTTTTGGTAAATAAATTCTTACTCGATATATAGGTAAGTAATACCTATTATTTAAAGAAGGTGAAATCTATTAACATCAATTGACAATTTGACAATACGCTATTGTCAATCAATACGATGATAAACTGACCAAAAGTTCAATTGATATGGAACTAAATTCTTGTAGGTTTTTAAATTTGAAGAATAAAATTTCAAATCTATTTTGAAACTTCGAGAAATACAAACTATAGTTTAGAATTTGAACATCTAAATATGCATTTAGCTTTGGACGGAATTTCAAAAATTTTCAACTTTATTTGAATTACATAGGTTTAGTTCTCACTATTTAACAAAAATATCAAAAAACATAAAAAGCACGCATTGATATGCATACACACGCAGTTGGTGATATAACTGTAGAAGTCGAAAAATGATTTTTTTCGTGCATATTCTATGATAGGATGTTTATAATAGGTTGGTATCTAAATATGGAAAAACAATTATTAATCATTTCCTTTATCGCTTGTTTTTCATTTCAGCGGTTCTCATTACATATTCATATTCTTAAAATAATTTTTGAAGCATATTTGGAGAAAACTCGAAAAATAATTAGAATTTCTCAAGTTAGGAATTAATATAGCTTTGAATGAGGATTCGATAAAGAGAGAAAAAGAAAGAGAGGAAGGAAGGAAGAGAGGGAGAGAAAAAGACAGAAACATCGTGAGACAGAAAAATAGGCGGGAGGGAGTGAGAAAAAGAAGAGAGAGTGAAACTTTGGCTTCGCATTCAATTTCCAATTTTCCATTTCAGCCTTGAATTCTGTTTTAAGCTATGAAACCTTGATAAGCTATCTAGGTAGTAGGTAGGTATACGCACTACGCACTATGCACCACTACAGTGCCGGTTTTAGGATCCCTGCTTGGGGGAGGGGGTTCATCAGTTCCATAAAGTCAAGTGAGAAAGATAGTAAATTGTATAAATCACCAAAAAGTTGATTTAAACACCAAAAAAAAAAAAAAGCTCGAGGGTGGAGTTAGACACCCAAACCCTCGCCCCCCCAAAAAAACAGCTATGCACCACTATACAGGTTTACATAATTTTATGAGCAGTTCAATGCGGTCAACTTAGGTTGTTCAGCTTCTCCGTAAAGAAAAACATGTAATTTTTCTAGCCCTCTTAAACTTGATTTTTCAAGGTTGTCATGTTCATCTAGGTACATTTATTTGCTAAGGTAAGCCGAATTTCTATATTTTTCAATAAGTAGGAATGGACGAGGGGAAGTAGTTACCAATTCAGCGGTCAGAGACGTGGAAGAAATTTCACTCATCCAAGTTGATAACACCAGTAAGTAATTAAAATGAGAACGAAGTTTTCAAAATAACTGAAAAAATTAATTTTTTTTGGTTCCGGAATTTTTTCGATCTTAAAATTTACATTTTGTCATAAGACAATTTTTTTCAAACTAAACAGCTCTGAAACATTTTTGATAAATTTTTAGAAATGAATAATAAAATGAATTATTAATTTATAGGTCATACGCATATTAAAGGATTGATTCAAAATCTTCCGGACTCCGAAGAGAAAATATGCTCGATTTTCACCAAACAGGGGTTCCCAAAATGCGAGTTATTTCCGGGTAAAACATCTAAATATCATTTGAAGCAATGTGATAATACGTTGGAAATCACTGTGAGTTGAAAATGAGGTTAAAGACCTCAAATCAAAATTATACAATGCAGGTAACTTATTAATTACCCATATTAAAAATATGAAATTTAGTGCTTTTTCAATAAAATACATTTTTTTTGTTTTAAATGACAGAATATAAATTTTAGAGCAGAAAAAAAATTCAAATTGAGAAAAATTGATTTTTTTTTCAATTTTTCAGTTTTTAAAAACATTAACCTCATTTTGGTAGATGTTTCTATAAATTTTGAAGACAAAAATTTTTTCACCTTTACTGAGGTTCATTTAACAATGAGGATGACTATGTGGCGGCTATTCTCGATAGATAGGTGGCTGGTAGCCCACCATTCATGAAATTTGTTAATGATTATGCTCACTTTGATATTTACATTTTGTTTTGCTTTCATTTTTGCTTGTTTTTTTTTTTTTTTTTTTGTTTTTTCCTCTTTATCAAATTCAGAGTTTTGAGAGTCGGCGCACCGCTCAGTCAAATTTGGGTACTTGATGGCCGTTCATTATTATTGTGGAATTTTATATCGAGTATTTTGTTAAATATATATTATCATTTGTCAATTGTTCCCCTCGGTTTTTCGAAAAATCTGATAACTGAATTCTTACTAACTCACTACACTATAATAAGAGAAATATAATGAACTTACCCTTAAGCTTCTCTATAGCATCTTCAGCTCAATAAAACGAACGCCATAATCATAACTAATATATTTTTAATTTGTCCAAACAAGCAAAAAAAAATACACACTTTAAATAACGATTGAAAAGAATTAAAAAGAATTTATTACATTAGGACAAATAACATCTTATTCACTACAGGGTAATCATCTAATGTGGTTTACAAATACAAGTTATTGCTATAAAATTTTGTATCATTTTTTACCATAATGAATGAGATTAAAGTACAAAAAAATATATATATTGTACACAGACAAAAACCAAAAGAAAAAAAGGAAAAAAAAATTACAAAATACAACAATTTTTAACACGGCGAAGTATACATAGGAATTCATTTTCCTACTTATTGCGAATAATCTTGTAGCATTATATCGTTTCGGTATTGATTGTCCAAAAAAAAAAAATTCACGAGAACGCGTTAGTACAATAAAAAATATTGAGGATTCTTTCGTCGGGTTTCCACAGCAGGCAAATATTTAATTTAGGCTAATTGACTAACACCAGTTCCGCGGAAATGGTTTTCTCTTTATTACAAACGATTCATGATTAAAGGAACTTTTTAAGCTTACGCCACTATCTACTTAAGAATACCGAAAAATATACAATATTTAAAGTAAATACACAAATTAAATTTAATATTTGCACTCGGCCGTATTATTTACACTATTCGAAAGAAATGAAAGAGAAAAAAAAGTAAAGAAACACGATATATAGATAAAAGGCGAAGAAAAAAAATTCAAACATGTAACAGAGTGAGAGAAACAGTCGTGAATTATAAATAACTGACTAATAACGACGATGTATGGCAAATACACCTATTTGCTGTTACCGTTAACATCGTTACTGCTCACGCTATTATCGTCCGATTGCTTAAAATTAATGAAATTCGATTTCGACTCCAACCCGTTGACCATCTTCTCGATGCTTTTCAGTTCGTTGAGCGGCGAATTATTCGAAGCTGAAGATAGTTTAGGCGAGAGTAGAGATTTATCAGACTTGGGCGATACGGATGGCGATTTCACTTTCGATTGTAAGTTCGGACTGGATGGACTAGATCCTCGATTCGACAGATTCGGCAATACCGCATCGAAGGCCGAGCCTATTGACGAATTGCTGGTCAAACCAGGTGGTACGAGGGGTAAAGAATAAGGTGCGAATCTATGTACGCCGGATGCCAAGGCGGCCGCTTTTAGATGATGATTTTGTTGCTGCTGGTGGCTGTTTAAGGCGTGGTAAGCGTGACTGAAGAATGGATTTTGAGATGCGAGCGCCAATTGCGCGTTAAATAATAAACTAGGATTCATACCGGTCGCTGGATGGGTTCCGGTACCGGTACCGAATAGAGGAGACGACGTGAGTAGAGGATTGGTGACCGAAGCACCCGGGTAGAGACCGTGAGGGTATAAATAAGGTAGGAGATTAGGCGGTGGATGGATCGGTGGTCCTACGGATATGTCGGGAGATGGGTAATCGTTCGACGAATGATGGCCTGTAAATATATTTTCATAATTAGCTATACATGTATTTCACAAAGAGCACAAACAGGTTGATTCGGTATTGGCAAATTTTCAGTATTATCCCAGAATGTAATACTCCTCGAGATCATTCACCATATATATGTACTACAGACTGTTATGCTCGATTAAAATAGGTTGCGAAATTCAAGCACGACTCGAGAGTAATGTTATTAATTCTCTATTCGGCTAATGATAACGATTCATGTGATAACACGCTAATACATAACAACCATTTTAATGTGAGCACGCACACAAGTAAATTCCACGAGCTCGATTTTCGAGTATCTTCATAATAAGCAGTCTACACATGATCGATGCTCCAGATAAACAAAAAAGATTACCCACTCATATGGCCCTACTGTTCATGATACGAAGATAGATAGGTGTAAAGATAGGTAGACATGAAATGTACCAAATAACGTTGAGAAAAAAAAACTGCATACGTAGTTCGACAGCACAATTACACGTCGCTAGTCGCTATTTTCATGAAAAAAAAATTATGCATAATTATTGTCTAGTAAAACTATTGAAGGAGCTATTAAGCTTCAATAATCGAAAGCCCGCGTAGTTCTTTCAATATTATAAAGACGCAAAAATTTCATATCAACTTTGTTGCTGTAAATGCGTATTGAGCTATATAGCAATCTGCGATAAAATCATCAAGAAACAAAAATGTTGTTTCCTCTTTCATCATATCTCAGGACACCCACTTTTGGTGAAACACTGAGCGGAATACTGTATTTTTTGTAACCTGATTGCGGATTATTCGTGTACTAATTGTTTACAATGAAAAAGTTCATGTACAACTTTTGTCTATCTACAATACTGAAGGAGAGATGGAGTTTCATTAATTAAAAACTGTTGAAGCCCCTTCAATTTTATGAATGGGCAAAAATTGTATATAATTAATTTCCTAGCCCATTATCTTGGGTACACATGGTTATTGCAGAGTATTGGAGGGGGGGGGGCTAATTTCTATTTTATGTAAATTAATCGCGAATTGTTATTCCTTTCATTCTGGGACAAGAACCAAAACTAGAACTGGACCCAGAACCGGGAAAAACCCACAACGATATCACAACTCGAACTAAAACCAGAACCAAAACAATAATGAATCCATAACTGAATCCAGAACCATAATATTAAAAAAATTAAAACTGGAACTAATTCCTGAACAAAATGATACGGCTCTGGGTTTTCAATCTGTCTTGTATTAGCTTTGTAGTTTTCTCATTACACAATGAAATGAATTCTGCAACTTCTTCAAGGTTGAAAAACTGGGATCATAACCAGAACCCAGAAAAACCCACAAGGATTTCAAAACTCGAACAAGAACCGGAACCAAAACAATAATGAACCATAACTGAATCCAGAACCATAATGTGAGAAAAAACTGAAACTGGAACTAATCACGAAACAAAATGATACGATTCCGGGTTCTCAATCTGTCTTGTTTTAGCTTTGTAGTTTTTTCATTGCACAATGAAATGAACTCTCAAACTTCTTCAAGGCTGCAAAACTGGGATCAAAGCCATAACCAGAACCCAGAAAAACCCACAAGGATTTCAAAACTCGAACAAGAACCGGAACCAAAACAATAATGAACCATAACTGAATCCAGAACCATAATGTGAGAAAAAACTGAAACTGGAAGTAATTCTGGGACAAAATGATACGGTTCCGGGTTCTCAATTTGTCTTGTTTTAGTTTTGAAGTTTTCTCATTACACAATGAAATGAACCCTCCAATTTCTTCAAGGCTGCAAAACTGGAATCAAAGCCATAACCAAAACCAGGAAACATCCAAAACTACTCGAACCGGTGAATCAGGATCACAAACTCTAAACCCAAACTGGAACCATAATTTTTAGGGTTTTGCAGCCGAGATGAATACTTCCACAATCAAGTTACGAAGAGGCGAGAATAATTATTTCAATTTCATCCTTCGTGTACCATGGAGTTGGAAGTAAATTACAGTTTTTTGGGGGGGAGGAGGGGTGCGAAGGGGGGGGGGGTACTTGATTGTGTATTATTTTTGCATTCATCATTTATAATAAAAAAGTTTATGCAAAATTTTTGCCGATTTGGAATATTAAAGGAGCTAGCAAATTTACTAAATTAAAACTGTCTAGAAGCTCCTTCAATATTACGTGTAGACAGAAATTTGTAATAATATTTTTTGTTGTACAGAATGAACGCTACAACAATGCATAATTAAATCAACAAAAAAAAGAATTATCTGAAATTCATTTTTGGTTCACCTAGTCTTGGTGTACTATAAAGTTGAAAGCAAATTTCAGTTTTTTTTTTACGAATTGATTATGGATTATTCTTGTATTCATTATTTGCAGCAGAACAGTTTATGTTAAATTTTTGCCTATTTGGAACACTGAAGGAGCTATCGAGTTCACTAAATTAAAACTATTCGGAAGCTCCTACAATATTACAAGTAGGCAAAAATTTGTCATAAGTTTTTTTGTTGAAAATGTTACGCGCTGTGAGAAAATCAGGCTTAGCCGTATGTCGCAAAATTGTTCAGGAAAGCTAAAAAACAAAAATATTTTGTAACCGTTATCACTTCTTTTTTTTTTTTTTTTTTCATTAAAAATTAATTATTTCACTCCCGAAGAATTTTGTTCTAATTTTCTCAAGCACATCATGTGATAGAGGAAGTTTCCTAGCATCAAAATTGCAAAAAAAAATCGATTTTTTACGGCTAAGTATGATTTTCACGAAGCACGTCACAAATAATGAATCCATAATGAAATTACCAAGAAATGAGAATTACCTCAACCTTATTCTTAGTACATCTAGTCATGGTGATGGTGTACCATGGAGTAAGGCACAAAATGTGTTTTTTGTGTTTCTTTTTTTTGGTTTTTTTTTGTTTGTTTGTTTTTTTTTTTAATAAGAGTTTTAAATTTATGTAACTATTTGAAATATCTAGGCAAAAATTTTACACGACTTTTTCTTTGAAAAAAGCGAACACATGAATATCCCACAGACATGTCGACCAAAAACACAACTTTTTGCACAACATTATTTGGTAGGTATACTTTATGGTGGCTTTTCTTCTTATCACAAACTGGTAATTCATGTATATAATATGTACAATTGTACACAAACGATTTCTAATACTTTTCGACATGTACGACACGCTGGTGAAATACTGATAAATAAATACCCAATCATCCTGTAAATAAAAGACTCGATGGTATTCGAACATGTACTCACCAGAAGGACCGGGTACGCTGGGCGATCGTTCGGGCGTAGCCGACGGAGACGAATGCTTATACCCAGGATTAGAACTGCTGCCGGGACCGGATTCAGAACAACTACTATCAGGTTCGCTGTCTGCGTCGGTCTGTTGCGCTCCGCTTCCCTGCGGAGGAAGCACGAACGGATGTAGCGGATGTTGCATAGCACCAAATCTTCGTCTCATTTCTTCGGCCACAAACGAATCATTGGCCACGGCGGCGGCCGCCATTGCTGCTGCTGGTAGCGAAAACCAACCTTTATAGATCGAGCAAAAAAAGTAGATGTTTTTTTATCGAAAATTGAATCCATTCGTCGAAGCCGAAGCTTCGGCAAAGCTTCTGCGATAATTACCTGGATGATGAGCGGAGAGATTATTAGCGGAATGTAACGAATGCAGGGGCGATTCAGGACTGCCAACTACATCCAATAGTTTATCATCTTCGTTTTCAACACCTCTGGTACTCTCGGGCCTTTTCTCGTCCGAGCTATGCCTTTGGGCCGCTAGTAACGCTTGCCTGTCAACAAACAAGGCGCTTTTTTTAGTAAAATAACACCGCTATACAATACACAGCACGTACAACGGGTGAAGTAAAACACTTCCTTTCATCCGGACCTATAATAATCGTCTAGCGTCGCTTAATTGGCCACCGAGTTCTTCGGCTCATTTAAATACCTAAACGCACGACCATGGCGCTAAATTAGGACTCCTCGGTATTATAATTTAAACCTCGGCCGCGTTTCCCTCACACTGGAACCGCGCCTCCGGTGAAAAAGTTTAAACGAACGCGCCGACGACAACCGAGAATCAATATGAATGTAAATAAACCGTCGTCGGGTCGGCGTGACAATAAAATCCGTATAGTCGTGCATTATTAAAACGCAAATTGGACGGCTCGACTTTCAATCTTGTCGGCTTTTCCTTAACCGAATTTCTTAATTAAAAATACGCGGTCCAAGAGCAAAGGTATTCGCTAAAACGACGCTGCCTCGTGGTGGAATTTTCAACGCGTCGTTATGGCTTGGAAAATAACTACATGGGCCTACGCTGTCATCACTTCGCCCACATTCAGTCACCTTACAAAATGTTAAACCGAAAATAAAACCACTGGCCTGTAAAGAACAAATTAAGTCGAGTGAACTCTTATTAAAGGCTTCTGACCTTTAGCAAAACGCCCTCTTTTATGCGTCAACCCTTATTTTATCACTCGTCCGAGTCCCGGTGTAGTATCATTAGTGGCTTTTGGCGGCGAAAAAAAAAAAGATAAAAAATTAACTCTCCCTCACGTGCGTCACCATTTTTACGAATGTCGTCTCTGCGTTCGTCGAGTAATTTATACCTTAACTGCCAACACCCTCTCACAGCGAGTAATTCGTTCAAGGGTTGTTTCTTTTTAACCTTTTTACTCCTTCCGTGCCTCCCGGAGTCGATATAGTCGCCGCCAATTATTCTATTCTTGGTCTTTTTGTATTTTTCGAATTACTAGCTGCGACTCGGGGGCGCGTGGTTTATGGAGCACGTAATTTCATTGTTTTACAGACGCTAATAAAAACTACCGAGCGAAGATAAATTAACTTTTTGGTCCGTACCGACCACCAGTCAGCGTTAATTACTCAGAGTTCGGTCCAATTTAACGACCTAGTTGGGTACAAATTCGATAGTCCGGGAAATCTGAGAGTGAACTTCGATATAATTTTCATAAAAATTATTTTCCCGAAGAAATGCTCGAGTTGTTGGCTCGAATGAAATATCGAAAGATTTCATCGATTCCTCAAGTTCTAACTCTTTCAGAGGCGAAGTCTCGAACAAAATTAGTTTTTTTGATTTATTTCGAAAATTTTAGGAGCTAGGGCCAAAATACTTCAGTAATAAACTGCTCCATTCACAATTTTATATTATTAAGGTTATCATCATTTTTTTGGTGAGGATGAATGGTTAGATTAATTTAAATAGCTTAATTAATTTTTCTAATAATAATTGTGACAAAATTTGTTTTTACTTATTATTTTTTAATAATAGTTTTTTTAATTTCAAATAATATTTTTATATTAATGGTTAATTTTTATTTAACAATTTTATCTTTCAATTGTTTAAATAAATTTTTTTTAAGCGCTTATCGAAAATGTGGAAACTTCACAATACCTCAAACTAAACATTACACACATACGAAAATATGAAAATTACGATGCATATTTTTTTCAGAATTTTTATTTTTTAAAGCAGTTACAACGAAGTGAACCTTTTTTTCATTTCCACATTCTCCTCTCCTCCCACTTTCGTATCGCTTTTCTACCCATTTATTTTATATACAGAATTTCTATTCTTTAAAGCATTCTAAAAACCTATTTTGATGCAATGATACTCTATTTTCTTTTCTCTTCCTCTTCGAATCCTATTCGTGATTCATTACAGAGTATTTTTCAAAGCTATTCCAACACTTCTCATCATACTATATCAGGGTATACCCAAATGTGAGCCTAGTTCGGCCACAGTTCCCCTAAATTTTTTTGGCCTATCTCATGGCTTGCATATGCCAGAAAAATCTTTCAAAAAGTGAAAAGTGATCATTGCTCATGGAGGAGAAAATAACAAAATCTCGATTCAGATACTATTGCGGAACGATTTTCTTTTCAATGCAAAATTCAGAGATGGTTCGATTTAATAGATTTTTAAATATAGAAATAATTTTAATTTTACTTTTAATTACTTTATTATTATTTAGATTAATATTAATTTTTTTCTCTTCGTTACTTAAGATTTTAAAGTTAAATAAAACTGTTAATTTTCAAAATTAAAAATATTAAATCTTAATTAAAAATTGATTTTATTCTACTAATGATAAAATTATTAGAATAGTTTATTCAATTTTTAGATTTTGATCCGGACCTGTTTTTTGTTTTTTTTCTCAACAAGTTTGATTTCATTTTTTTTATCACATTCATTTCCATAACTAGGGAAAAAATGTAATTCGTTTATTTTGAACTGTATGCAATTTCCCAAGAAAAATCTGCAACTTAATCAGACCCGTAGCTAGTCTGTCATTTCAAGTGAGGCTAATCAAGTCTTAGGGAGGGCTTTGACTTCTTTATTGCTGGGTACTTTTATACTACATACAAAGTTTCACTAAGGGAGCTCGAATTATTCTTGAGGGGATTCAGCCCTCTATCCACTCTCTGGAAACGTAACTGAACTCTATTTTCCTTTGAAAAAAAATCATAATTTTTTAAATTCATTTATGGCTCTAGGGCTCTAATACAGAAAAATCCTGTTTGATCCACTATGCTCTCCTCCCTTTTCCAGAATTTTTCTCCCATTTCTTGGTAGTACTTCATGCAAAAATTTCACTGTAATGATGGTAAAGAAAATTTAACCATTTCTCTTATCAACCAAAGCAGTTAAAAACGTCACAAAAAGTACAAAAAATTCACATTCATTAAAATTTTCCTTCAAGTCGTAACTAATTCTTTGGCAAAATCATTTGAGATGCATATGCTCAAGTACCTTTCTATCTTGAGATTGAATGAACTCATTTCATAAATTTAGGATTTATTTTAAAAGTTTATGACAAGTAATTAATTTTTTGAATTTTTTTTTATTATTTTTTTTTCAATATAATATACGTACTGAATAAAAATATTAATTTAAACATTTATTAAGAAAAAAGATTAAAGTACCAAGTAGGGAGTAAAATAAGTAAATGAATAATTATCAGACATTTTTGTCTAATTTCCTAATATTTTTCATTTTTTCAATACAGCGTATTTTAGTAGACAGTAAACAGTGTTCGAGGGGACAAGAGATTACTACTGAATATGTAAACAAAAATAATTTATATTAGTACTTCATCTGTGTGATTTCATTTTTCCAAAATTAAAACTGTATTTGCTGAATCAGAATTCCAGAGACAGAACCTATAACGTAATCGAATTAATAGGCGTGAAGTAATGTTTAATTAAAATAAATGAATAAAATTTTAATTATGAAACCATCACAGTTCTACGTTCATCTGTTATCTGTTATATCAATATTCACGTTAAGGCGTATATTTCAGCGCATTTTTTGACATAAACGAACTTCGTATAGGCACTACATGTTATTCTGATGAGAAGTGAAATTCGTAGCATCATTAGAGACATCTTTTTTTTTTTTCAAGAACTCACAGATGACATTTCGTTTAAATCCAAAGTTAAATAGTTAAAACATTTTTCTCGAACTTGTTTGAAGGAGACATCTTTCTTCAATTTATACGTAAATTAGGAATTAATCACAGTCTCTTCATAAGTCATAGTTCATTCTTCTATTTCACCAAAAATAAGTATTTATGTCGAAACAGATTTTTCAAAAATTCGTAAGCATTGTACTTATATTGAAAATTTCAAGGTAAACCATCCAGTATTAAAAAGCGAGAAAGAGCACCTCAAAATGCGGTCATTTAGCAGGCGAACAAGTATGCCATTGTGTATGTGTAATATAAAGTATAATACGTGTAAAGCCTTTAGGTGAATTTATAGGGTAATAATTCGCCATCTTCTTTACGCAAGGTTAGATATCATTTATGTATGAAACAGTCGATATTGAAACCGCTTCAAGGAATAAAATTGTTCAATGAAAAATACAGCAATATCATAGTGAAACTAAAAGGGCGGACGGGGGTGTGCGAGAGAAGAAAATAGCATCAAATATCTTCAGAAAGCTATAAAGAATAGAAAGTCTGTAATAATATCGATGTAATTTTTATCAGCATACATTAAGGATGATAAGAAGGGGTGGAGAGAAGCGCAGGAATGAAATGCAAAATTTAGAATATATTGGGACTGTTTCAAGAAATAAAAATCACATAAAAAACGAAAATAGTTTTCCAATTTTCATACGAGTGTAAAGAACCTATAGATTTAACGTTAAGTTGAAATCTATGTGTTTTTCGAAAGGCGACAACATCGTTCCAGTCATCCTCACCAAAAAAATGATAAGGACTTTTTTCGCGTGAAATTGAAAGAGGAACATTTTACTATTGAGGTATTTTGAGGTAATCGTTCATAGTTATGGAAATAAATCGAGGAAACCAATTTTATAGGCTTTTCACCAAGGGCCAACGCTAAGGAGTGTCAATGGGCACCTCCAACATATCTTTTGAAGCAACAACCTCGATATTTTTTACGAATAAAGAAACAGACGAAGATTAAGACGAAGTTAAGCCCTTTTCGCAAGCAGTTCGCCTTGACTATCGGTTTATTAAGAGATTTTTCAATATACGAGAATTACGAGATCACCGGGCGATCTAAAACAAGGTGGTATTACGAGTTGGTAGATTGAAAAAATTAAAAAGCTTTCGACTAAATAATCAACATATCTGTAGACTTGACGTGCAAGTGAATAATTATCGGTTGTGAAAATACGTTCATTCGGCGCCCATAAGAGGTGGAGCGATATAGGTGGATCGGGCTCGAGCTAAATCAACGATACGGACCACCCGTACAAAAATGCCCTGCTCGCTGCTTGGCGGCGGTTCGAATGGAATTTTCGGGAAAACGATTGCTCATACCGGTAATCAACGAGCCAATCGGATATTTCATACGATCGTGATTGAACGTAGCCGCGAAACTCGGACCGCCGCGACGAGAAATTAATTTCAAAAACGCGTACCGCGCGTTTATCCGAAATTCATTAATTTTGCTCTTCGTTGCGCGTCTTTCGGAACGTTCGAGTTGAAGAACCTAAATCTTTCGTGAGTTGAATAATTCACCGTGTTAAATCAACTTTCGTTACGAAAAGCAAACAATTTCTACTTCATTTACATTTTCCACTCTTTGTAACCGGCGATAGTGGAAGGTGTTCCTTACGCCTACTACACAAACGCCAGATTTACCTACCCGCCGCGAAATAAGTGGCCAACCAGTCGATCGAGCTGTACGTTATTTTTGTCAAGCGAATTAAAGCGTTTTAACTCCACCCAACGCCATCAAGCCAACCACCAATACACAAACCGTCGCAGCGAAAAGTAGATCACGTTAACGGTTTCGTGTATTGAGAAGCTATACCAATTTAAGGCTACCGCATCGGATTCTATACGTGTATTCGCATTGTCTTCGGATGCGATCGATAATGTACTTACTTTTTCTCCCTTTTTCCAGCACCAGTATCTCGGAAACCTTTGGCAAATGGATTATTGTCTATTTTTAATTGTGTTATCTGCGAATAAAAAACATCGAGATTTATTAATTATTTGAATTAGAAATTATTCCCATATAGGTATTTAACTTGACTAAAAAAGCGAATGAATTTTTTCTCAAACATGTTCTTTTTTCATCAAGAATAATTCTCGACAATATTATTTTGAACAAAAATCAATTGATAAATATACCTATTCATTGAAACCTGAAAATTTACTTACAATATGTTACAATTCTCAAATTTCAATCATATGTTACCTGAATCAACTATTTTTAAAACTGGGTTTTCAATTAAAAACTTAGCTATTACAGCACACTAAATTTTGGAATGTATAGAGGGGAGGGTAGACCTTAAATTTTAACGTTTTAGACCATTTGTAATCGATATAGCCGCTTACATAATATATATAATATAATATATTTTTCTAATGAGCTGATAAGTAGCTTTTTTGGCCTTGAGAAGCATTTTATCCAAAATATGTATAGAACCTTTTTTGTTCAAAATTAAAAGAGAATTAATTTATTATATAACAATTTTCCTCGTAAAAGTCATATTTCCTGAGATAAATACGAAAAACTCATTTTTTAGAAGTTTCTATCAACTTGACTAGTGTCATATTGAATCTTAAGAATGAAAAATTTTGAGTATGTTATGTAGGACGATAAGTTTAACAAATGAATTGAAAATGGTATTTTTCACTCACTTTTTCATTACCAATACGATAATTTTTATTTCACATTTTAAAAGGTAAGCCTAAATAGAAAACGAAGGGGAAATATGGCTTTTCCACAAGATCTGATTTTTTTGACGGAAATATGTTGGTGTTATTATTTGATAAAATTTGATAAGTTGGGTAAATTTTGTTTGCATTCATTTCCATCCTTCTTTCGGCTTTGATTTTTTCTACCGAGCTCTAGTTGAAATTTTAATAAACAGGAAAGCTTCGATAAACTACGAGAAAGATGTCTCAGTAGCCTCCAAGAAAACAAAAAGTACTTATAAGGAACCAAATTTGCACCATTGGGAATCTCTTTTAACACTTTAATAAACAAAGCTGGGTTTGGATATTTTACATTTGAAATTGGAACATCGTAATATTCTATAGCTACTCTGTCTGAACTGAAAAGAACAGAAATTGGCCTAAAAAATAAAATTAATTAATTTTTTTTTCTTCAAAATTTTTCGCAATTTTTATTTTTTATTTCTTTTTTAACTTTATATATACTTTTAGCCTAATTTTTTTAAATTAATTTTTCAATATTTATTTCTTATTTTTCATTTCATAATTATTCGATCAGTTCAGTTAATCACTACACTTTTATTAAATGTTTCAACCACAATGTAATCGCGAACAATTAATTATATCTGTTTATAAAAAAAAAAGAAAACAATTTTTTATTCGTTATTATTATGTAGGCAAATCCTACATGAACTAAAAAATTATCTCAAAGTTTTTTCGGCTACAATGTATTCAAAAGGACCCAAAATGATAATTCCAATTGAAAGAAGAAAAATATACTGTAAGTAGTTGCGCAACCAGTGAATGAGAGGGTGGGGGTGGAGGTAAATATGGCTCAAAATGAGATGTAAAATTGTAAGAGTAGAATAATCAATGACTGCAAACCAGAATAATCATTTTTCACAAAGTAAAATTAAATATGATCAACTTCAGGTTGTAATTTTTTTAAATTTGAAATCATGAAAGAAAATCTAATTTTTCACCAATATCTGCGCATTATAATTTTTTATTTGAATTTTGAATTCAAGCTCATCAGATTGCACAGCATAAGTACTCGATTTTCAGAAAAAACTGTTTTTTTTATTTATTTTTTTAAAATATAAATTAACGCTATGTACAGCACTGGGCTAGAGTTGTGCTTAACTAGAGTTACAGGAGTGGATTTAAGGCGGTTGAGTGGAGGAAATTCAGTGAGTAGAGTGTACGAGATTCATTGTTGTTGTTTTTAATTTCTATATTTATTTATATTTTAGATTTAGCATTTTCACACATCTAATTCTGAAAAATTTCGTGCCTACTTTTCCAAGCATGAAACCTCTGAATACGTGGTTCAATTATAATTATGAGCATCATATAAAATATACCAACCTTTTCATTTTGATATGCAGTAACAGCTATAAATTCAGTTTCTTTAAAAACGTACGTCCTAAATGTAGAATATGGTAACTTTAAAATATCATTTGCTCTCACTAAATGAAACCTCGGTTGGTATTTGTGCATGGAATTTAATATAGTCTGAAACAAAAAAGAAAAAATAAAACATTATAAATACGTTTTTAACGTAAATATTAAAAGTATTATTGAATAATTAATACGCCAAAGATCACACCAACGCATAACTTTGGGATGGAACTGCGAGGGGAGATGACAAGGAAAGAAATAACGAAATAAACATTTCGACACTCTTACTAGACATGTCATAATTAGACTTGTGAAACGAGACCGAACAACCAAAAGCGATAAAAAAGGGAAAATCTCTCGATTTTATCTTTACTCTTGGTTTAAATATATTCAAAATCGCTGTTTCATATGGTCTTATCGACTAGTCTGCTGAAGAAGTTATAATTCGATGTATAAATTTCGTGAAAAATCTTTAAAAAGGAGATGGAAATCAGTACATAGTACGTAAAACCACCGGTAGCGGGTTGTAATCACGATGGAATTGGATAAACGTCGATAGAATCTCGAACTTGTCACATATATTCGGAACTTGGTTGGATAAGAGAATAGATTCTGCAGCGTGTTCCCTCTTTATAATCACGCCGCTTGGATATTAATTAAAACGGAGTCGAGACGCCGAACATTCGGATGCTGATTGACAAGAGCAGATTCTTCGTATCAGCACCTGGTTGGCATTGAATCGCCACAAAACCTTGGGTACATTGGTCACTCGTCCAAACACCAAACAGGTGAACCATATCGGAGATCTAGCCATCACCTGACCGAAGAAGCGAATAGACGCAATAATCCAATATTTATGGACAAAACGTCGCCACATTTGACAAAGCCTAAATCCTACACCAACACGTGCCACCATATCGTTATCAGATTAGATATAACGGTCATCGAATACCCGAAAAGGCAGGTGCATAGAATACAAAAATACTCCTCTTTGTACACGTAAAAGCGAAAACTTATCATCGTCGTGTCACCGTACATACGTTTCGTTTAATTTACGAGCTCGTTTAACGACGTATATACGTAGACGCACGTATAGTCGTATTAACTCGATCGAGTATAAGCTTTCGTGTCTTTGACACCTCATTTGCAAGTTCAATAGTGTCACCGTGCTCTCATACAGAAGACGAACCACACCTCACATGATCAGCCAGCCGCAATTAACCTTTTTCCTAAACGGATGCTACATTCTCACCGAATACCGATAACGTCGCAATTATCTCATCACAAGAGTCGTATACTTTTTAACATATTCTGTTAAACGAGCTAAAAAATTTAAATATTATCGTCGCATCATCTACCTTAATATGCTCGTAAACTAGCAAATTTAAAGATTCGTAAGCAAATTTTTTCCTATACCAATTTATAATCAACTTCGTGGTGGGCCTGTAAAGCTGTGATATTGTGTGATTTCATTGACCGAGTGTTAATGAGAAATTAATATTATATATTGCCTACTGATGGCTAGCCTCTTGACAGGTATATGTTTTGTTTTGCGAACGCCGAGTGTCGATACTCGTTCCGGCAATTCTAACATGTATATTAACGACAACAGTAGAGACAAAAATGTGACTTTAAATTACGATTACGGCGACATGTGCATATAAGATCTGTCGTCAAATGTATTTTCGCCAAATATATACCTTTTTACCTACATCCATTAAACAGGTGACCGAATAATGCAATAAAATTCGGATTATAAGATATTTTACGTTTTCGATGAAGTTTGGGGAAAATCTCGTTGAATAATTCTATACTGAACTGCTTAATTCCTTGGGAAATTATTTTTCAAGTGGATCACCATCACCAGCTTACCCATTACCTAGGTAGCCTAAATAAGTGGGTTTTTTTTAGTTCTTATAATTCTGTAATTATTTAGATGGCATCGCAACAAGTACTTCGATACTGTTGCAATTTAAATAAACTAGACAGTAAAAAGTTATTTAGCAACGCATAGAGTATGTCCTCATGAAGCATGGCTTATACCTACTAACCAATTTCATGCATGTATCTTTCTGAAAGGATGGAAAGAGATGCACATAATGATGTTGCGAGAAAGTGAGAACTCGATTAGAATTTATTTGCTTGCACAATGGTCGTTTTGAATTGATTATCGAGATAATATTTGAACTTAATAGGCGAGAATTCTGCAAAGAGATCACTCAATATGAAAATATTTTAACAATTTTCTCCTTCTACATCCTGAATACCTGTAAATTTGAGTCGTATCAACGTTGGAAAAAAATCGTGGATTTATTGATCATAGGGAGGTAAACAGTAAGCACCATGACGGCAACGATTTTTAATCCTTTACTCCAAATAATAAAATAAAACCAAATTTAGAAAAGAATTAAAGAAATGGCCGACTGAAGAGGCATTTTACACGGTGCAATACCATATAGATCATAGATGATTTTTTTTAAATTACTATCATTTAATTAATTTTTTGTATATTATCATTATTACCATAATTATAACTATGCATTTGACTTTGGGGAATTATATGCAATAAAAAAAATTATTTATTTATTCCTTTATTTATTTATTTATTTATTAATTAGTTTCTTTTCTATTCTTTTTATTCATTATTATTAAAGACGTAAAAAAAAATAACATGCAGAGATAATAAGAATAAATATAGAACGTTCCAAGAACTTAAAGTATCTATGGATCATTGCACCAACCTTGGAGGGGGGGGGAGGGAGGGAAGGGAGTTAGTGATCCAACCCCCAAAAGTCCCTAATTTTTCGTATTTTTTCTGAATATTTATTCAGTCAAGCCAAACAAATTCGAGATCACAGTAATCTCTCAAATTGAATTCTGATTCAAAGGAAAATCGTTAGCTGTTTTTTTAAATTGGTGTTTGTAAGTGCTGAGTCATTAATTTTCAGAAATTAAAATTTTTTTACCCGAGTTTTTAATAAAAACGATAGCTATTACAGCCTACGTAATTTGGGAAACGGGGGCTTGGGGGAAGGGGGATAATGAATTCATTGTGTTTCACATTGAGCAAAAAAAAATCAAGTTATCAATTTTTTCAAAAATTTTATTAACGTGAAGAACGTTTTAATATTGAATTTTTCATTTTATTAACAATTTAAATTATTTGTTCATTTTTCATTGCAACAGTATCACCAAAAATCAAAACGTAAATATTTTTTGAAACGCTTAAAAACAGGAAAATTTCTATTTTCACATGAATTGATAAAAAGATATTCTAAATTTATTTTAATAAAATTTATAAATAATTTTTGTTGGTTTTTGAGAGTCAGAATTTTATCTTTGAACTTCCCAAAAAATTAAAATCGTTCAAAACATATTTATGTAAAAATTAAAAAGAAAAAACTTATGATTCTTGGATCATTCTTTACTCGTATCATTGTATTAGGAAGTGCCAAAAAAATCTGCGATTTGCGCTGAATACTTTTTATCTTTAATGTAAGACATTTTCCTTGGTGGTGGTAGTAGTAGTTAAGCTCAAATTAAGATAGCATGGTTCTTTAACATACTTGTACAATAAATGCATTTTTATCATTATTCATACTGTAGGCCCATTTGGACAAAAGGCTCCCTCAACCTATTCATTGATAATTATTAAGCTGAAGTACATAGTTCAGTGAAAGTTCCCTTCTATCTGGCACTCTGTTTTTTCCTATTTCTCCTCGGTGGTAGATTTGGGAAAAATTTTTTATGCACATAATTAAATTTGTAATAGGTAGGTAGTAGGTATACCTACTTGGGTTCTTTATAAAATTAAAAAATTCATTACCATCAAAATTACGTTGGAAATTGTGAAAAAATGTTGTTTTCTCGATGTAAAAAATTGTACGCATGTAGAGGAAGAGGTGTACCTTAGACTCATTTCGGAGACTTTTATTAACCCCCACCCAACCCAACAAACATTTCGCTACGCCACTCCTCCCCATATAGTATTGAACATTAGCCAATCATCTATAAATAATCATAGTCTAAAGCATAAAGTTACGCACTGCCCCTCCGATCTTTCTTTCACAAGGTAAGTAGGTTATAATAGCTTAGTTTTTCATTAAAAATTCGGCTGAAAAGGTAACGAAAGCAGATAGAATTTCGTTTTTTACTGACATACGACGATCTCATCGTGTCGACATGTCTGTACTAGATAAATAATCGTTTATCGACGGGATTGATGAACGACGATGACGACGAAACCTCTAAGCTACTTTCTCCACATGTAGACGGCGCTAGCCCGAAAGTATCGCTACTTTATATCGTTCGGATGCGATATAATTTCGAAAACAAACCATTTAAAACGATCGTAAAAATATGAAAAATGAGTTTCGATATTTATTACATGTCTTTTGTTGCCTTGACGAAGAGTCGATAATTTACGATAGTTAACTAGCATGAACATACTAGGGCACCGCGGTTTGTCCGTGTACATTGCGATACACGTAGTCGTATAAGAATTGACGTCGCCGTCTCGATGGTTTCATAAAAAAGCGCCTGCGTTTAGACAATATGTCAACGGTAAATTAAAATATTACTAGCGACTGGGGTACGTTATTGAATGAAAAATAATTACGGCACGAGAACTCAACTATGGATGACTTCTTTTTAAAACTCGATCCACTATTATCGTGTGTACTTGGCTTCGTGAATTATGATATATCAAGACAAACCTGACAGGTTTCACGGTGATACTATAATTCGTAGAATTTTTCGTTCTAATTAGACGTCTCGCATGTGTTTACCGAAAGATTATATGGAGCCGATGAATATCTACGCATCGACATCTGATAATTTTTTGTTCGCTATAATTCCGCGTATAAGACTGAGAGATCGTTAATATGTATATTCGAAGAAGGAAGTACACTGAAAAAGGGGGGTTTTTACGATGAGATGGGTTTTTTTTTACCATCGCGATTTTTATAATTAGAAAAAACGCAGAACTGGCATAAGCATTCTGCAGTCTTGATTACTCCGCCTACTACACATGGTTAAATTACGCTACCTATGTGATGGTATCATTATTGCGCATACTGCAGTCGTATTATGATATTTTAGAAGCAGCTGTAGAATGCGAATTTTCACAACTCATTTTGAGAATTGAGGAAGTAATTAATACTACCAGTTCGAATATTGGCAGTGAATTAGCCCGTCTCGATTAAATCTAACGAGTGATGGAAAACACACCGGGTGGCGTTTAAATAGAGTGCACGATAAATTCATCGACTCTAAAAAATGGCGAATGGGTTGGCTGCACTGACATTTTTTGAAATGAAAAAGCGCCTATGATGAAAAAGATAGGTTTGTTGGACAATAGATGACTTTTACTTGTGTAGTGAGTTCCAACGCCTTCGCCAGTTTTTGAGTCCAACCAATACGATATTTATTTTTTGGACAATCATATTTTTGCAAATAAAAAAACAATCTCGATAAAAAATAGAAAAAAACCCAACTCTCTCATTCACCTTCTCCAAAATGATTAACCTACAATCGCTCAGCTTTTCTTCTTCTTCAGACAATCTCATCGTAAAAAATTAACATTTTTGAACATTTTTACAGAATAATATTTTTTTCTTGTTAGAATTATTTTATTTTCAGACTTTTCCATTTCAACTATTTTTTTGAATATTTTAATCACTTCAAGACATTTATTCAATTTCTGAACATCTTAATTTTTTTTTATAATTAATATTTCCTTCAATAACAAAAATTCAAAAATTCAAAAACTCAGTTTTTCAACATTCAAGAAGTCTGGACTTGAAACAACGCATTCACTTTTCCCCTCCCTAGACCATTATTGTGCTGAAATCAAGCAGAAGTAACGAAAATATTTTTCGAAACAGTGATACGCTAGTAATGACTGGAAGGAGAAGAAAAGTTGAAACATTCTTTCATTAGTATACTAATGCGAGTATATAGTATACACAGTAATAAAAATCTTAATCTAATCCTGAAATGTAGTCATTTTGGAAGCAAAAGGAGTGAAATACTGCCTAATTTGAAGATTAAAGGAGGAAATTAGGCACAGTCTAGAACTATGCAGAGCACAAAAAGCAAGTAACAAGGGTTATGGTACACGTGATTTACAATCAAAAATGGAAGAAAATTTGAAGTATTAAGGGACCTGCTGAATTACTGTTAATTTATCAGTAAGATACTGAGAGATGAATTTCTTGAATTCTCCTGCTGATTTGAAAACATATTTTTGTTATTTTTCGAAATTTAGAATATTGAACAACTTTTCCCCCCAAATTGGTAAATTACCTAAATTACCAGTGAGTTACCAGTAAATTACCCGTCAGTTACCGGTAAATTACCTGTTAGTTACCAGTAAATTACCGGTCAGTTACCGGTAAATTGAGGGTAAATTACGAGTAATTTATTTTTTTATCAGTAACTGAAAATTCTATATAACTTTTTGCCTATGTTCAAATTGAAGGAGTTGAAAACTTTCGAAGTTGCATTCCAGTAAACTGCCTAGTGAATCATTTTAGAAAAAATTGAAAAAAAATTCCAACAAAATATCGTTATCGTTTTTATTTCAAAGGAAGGAGCATTCATTGAAATTTGAAATATTTTTATGCTGAAATAAAGAATGAATGTAAAAAAAAGAAACATATAAGTAGGTACATAAATAATTTAAAAAAAATTTAAAAACAAAACAGGGAATTTGAAATGCAATAAAAATAATTGAAAAATAGCTATGGATTGGATTGGGAAAGAGACTTATTTAAATTTTAAATCGCAAACAAAATAGAAAAGATTGAATTTTGTAATAAAAAAAAAAAAAAAAAAAAAAAATTAAAATTGAATAATAAATGAAAACTTCATCACCATATTTAAATGGAAAATCATTTAAAAAAAAGAGGCAAATCACAAATAAAAAAAAAATTAAAAAAATAAACAGACTAACTGAAAATTTTTTCAAAAAAATGATTTAATATATCAGCTGTATGGGAATCAAACCAAAACTATTCCGGGATTTTGCACTTGAAGTGGTTCCCTAAGCATCGCTTGGCCAGATTACCTTATGAAATTAGCAATGAATTGAAATAAAGCAAGAACAGCGCCCATTCGTTCTACATTTCTGGGAGAGGAGGGAGGAAATTACTTTAAAAACAGAATAAAAAATGATCATCAAGTATGAAAAGGTACTTATTGCGCAATCAAAACTAATAAAATTCAATACATCACAAACTTCAATATTGGCTACTTAATCGTATAGGTAAATTTAAAAAAAGATCATGCAGTATTTTCGCCACATTTCCTTATCAATTCAGATTCACTCCGAGACCACAATATAAGCTCTTGAATTCGGGTCAAATTGATTCCAAAACAGCAGAGGATCAAAATTTGAGGAAAAATAGGAAACCTTAAAATAACTCAAATTCGATAAGCATGGACTTCACGTGATTTCTATAGGTCTAAGAAATATAAAATATATCGAATTCAATCTTAAGGGTGACGTCAGAGGGGAGACAGAGGGCTTATTTCACTCAAAACGTATACCTCGATTATGATTTTAAATAGAAGAATGAGCTTAAATCAGGGACATATAACAATTTCAGCCTTCTAGGTAAAGCCTGACGGGAGCTAAATCGAAAAACTGCTTTTGAAGGAGAAATTAATTTCTTATATAAGATGAATTTAAGACCACATAACAAATGCATACAAAATGGCGACTACATTGAATTTCGAAGAATACTTAAGGATACCCAAATAGCTTAAATTCAACCAGTATACACTTTTAGGTGATTTTGCGGAGCATAAATAGGAAATTCCTTCCTGACTCTGAACTGTAGGTGTAGAGAGATTACCAGCATTATCTGCAAAGATGAACATGCTTTCGTTGAAAGTATCAAAAATAAAGCACGTCTTCTTAAAGTGGGAAATTTACACGCGAATATCAATTAGAGTCATTTCGAAGATTCCATAAAACTCAACCGGCTACAACCTTGGTTCAACTCACCACAGGTGCAAACGTGCGATGTTGACTCGAGCCAACTTTCGCCGAAATCGTCGACATAAAATCACGCCTTAATTACTCCGCACATGATCCCCCCACACCCCACTAATGCGGAATTTTCGTTACCGACGATCGTAAATTAAGCGCCGCCGTTTACCTCGTAAAAAAAAAGTATACCGAACGGAATGGAAATCGATCACGATTCGCGATAATTAATCCACGCCTGAGCGCGGGCTGGCATCGCGATACTAATTTTTGGTACAGCGCGACAATGAGCGCGAGCACATCGACGGTTATTACCGGCTAATTTATCGTTAACGAATTAACGCTTTTATCGACCAAAACTGGTTCGCTTGAGAGCAACATTCGGTCCATATCATACCATCGTATACGAAGAAGATGACGCCACGAAAAGAAATAAAAATACGCGACCGCCGGCGGAGAGAACGCCAATGTACCAGCCTACCAGGTATCGAGGCCTCAGCTAATATTATCGAATTTGTTATTAATACGTAGAGGCCATGTCCTGGATCGAGGCTCGACTCTGATGTTCCATCGATTCACTTATAATAAGGACAGATGCGAATAATTATTGTAAAAATTTACGATTATCGCGCGAATTAATTCGCCCATCCCTATACAAAGTTTTGCAAGCACCGAGCAAGGTCGCAATAATGCAAATTTCCACAAAATTACCCATCATAATGAACCGAGCTAATCGCCGAAATATGCAAAACTCTAACCAGTTACCGTGCTAGCGCTTAATTAACATGGGTCCGCGTTCGCGCCACGTTTCCTCCGTTGTCCATTCGTGTAGGTAACGGCGGCGACGCGACGATTATTTCTCGAAATTATGGTTAATTGGTCCGAAAAGCGACAAGTCGTTATGCGGCACGCCGGAACGTACCAACCTAATTATCTTTACGCGCTCGTTTTACTTACGGCTGGCCGTATTAAAAGCTTATTATCGCCACGAATAAAAATACAAGCCAACTCGACGTGTCGTCGCTCTTCACCGGTTTCCAGTACCATACGATGACTTCGTTTGTTGTGATTTAATTTTAATAAAATCGTCTCGAATATTTTCCACGTGACGGGTGGTAAACGAAAGTTACATTTGACTTAATTTCGTATGTACTGATTTTCGGGCTCCTTCGGTACACGTATGCTTTCGAAATTTCCACCATCGTGAATCGGTGATTAATCTTCGATACGAATTGTATATAAACACATCCTCATTAACCCTTCGCCGGATGGAAAAATGGGCGAAAAATTCGCGACACGAGTGACAAGCTTTACACACGTCGTATTTTGACAGATACCTAAATGGATTCGAGTATAGGTACCGAAATGCTGTTAGCAGTCGCGTCTTATAGAGGTTAATTAATTAATACGATAATTACACTTTCTTAATCAAACCAGGTAGCGGAGTCGAGTACACACGCGCCTTCTTCCAGCAGCACCCATCGGTTTCGACGCGATAACTATCGTAACGATAATTGCTTCTTTAATGGAAGCTTTAATCTTCGTTTACATTCGATAATTCGGATCCTTTAAATTGTTTTTCATTAATTTTTTTCATCGATCGTCGCACCAACCGTTATATCGATATGGCGAGCGGTACTAGACGTGTTTATGAGCTTATTATTGGGCTAATGTCGACGAGAGATTTGCACGATAAGAGATTCGAAGCGGTCACAATGAAACGTAAAACCGCCTTTAATGTTGGGTTTTTTTTCTCTCTTCATTTTTTACCGCGCGAAGGTAATTAAATTAATTAATTGAAAATTTTATTCGCGGCTAAATTTAGAGAATTTTATGTGGTAAAAAAACGCGCCTCTACAGGTACATAGTTCATACGAAAGGCGAATTTTTTCACTGAGAAACTGGTTATTCGTTAAAATTCGTAGCGATAGAAAATTACTGAACCTGTGTTATAACTTTCAACTTTATTTCGAGATTGTGATTTTTCAAACAGCGAGTATTGTTTCACATTTTATGGAATTAATTTGGAAAAAGTTGTGATTTTATTTTTCAATGCGATTATCATGGTTAGTTAGCTATATCATGAATTAAATTTAGAATTTAATTCAATTTTTTTTTATAAATACCTAAATAATTATTGATTTATATTAATTTAAATAAAAAAATGAAATATTTATTTATTTTTATTTTTATAATAATTAGTGTGGGGTTTTATTTATATTATTTGCACGAAAAAATTTTAGGATATATAAATTATCGAAACGGACCAAATAAGATTTTTATAATAGGTATTATTCAATTTATTAAGGAAATTTAAATATTAATATAATTTTAATTAATCGATTTTTTGTTTTACATTTTATTTTACCTTTTATTTTATCAATTATAATTATAATTCATATTAATACTTTACATTATTTTAAATCAAATAATCCAGACATATCTAGATGAACCACAAGTCATGGAAAAATTATCGCTCACAGAAATAGTGGAACTCGAAAAAGTAATTTTATAGTTTCATCATAGATAGCGTCAACCAGAACGAGAAAAAGTGGGAGATGGTGTTGGCTCATTTGCAACCTAAATACACTGAGCGGCCGCGGGGAGAGGAAAAATTTATTGAAGCGCTATCTCTGAACAAGCTCCATCAACATAGCATTTGTTTACTACTTTCCTATACAAATTATGAGCAATAAATTTTTACATAGCGATGGATTATCTATATATGGTTAATCTATGGCTATATGTGTATGTTTACTTAAAAACTGAATCCAGTTTACTACATAAAACGATTTTCAGTTTAATGAAAATTACTGGTCTCCTTCATTGGAAAGCTTGATGGGGTTTTAACAACGACAGAACATTTACATATATAAAATCGCTGACTCCTTGACCCTGAATAAATGAATATATATAAAGTAATCTCAAATTCCTAAAAAGAAGCAACAGTAAAAGAAATCAAGATTTTACTTCCTCCTTTTTCTCCCTCCCCCTTCCAATATGAACTCCAAGTTCAAAAACCATATTTTTTAACTTGGCAAAAAAAATAATAATTTTGAAAGATAACTCAGTTTTTTTTTTTTTTTTTTTAACATTTAGTGACTGTACAAGGTATAGGAAAAAAACCAAAAGCTGAATTTACTGTAATATAAAAATAACCATTAACCAACATAATCCACAAAATGGAGTTTCCAGAAGATGAAAATAAAATTTTATTTCTTCAAAACTAGGTAGGACTAGAGTAAGCCTCGGTGCAAAAATAACTGTCAAGTTTTTTGTGCAATTTTTTAGTCGTGTTTTTAGTGAAGAACTAAGCTGACAGCGTATACAATTTGATAATGAGGGGGGGAAAGGGGGACCTGAAATGTTTATGTTTCGGATCTTCCTTTTTTTTCAAAAAGCAATTCTTCTTTTTTTTCATTTCATCCAAAACAATTTTTTTTTAATAATAACTTTTTGTGATTTCATTTTCAAAAACATAGGTGTTTTGGGTTCTACATATACTTTGAAAAAATTCAGCTACACAAATCGCTTTCAAAAAAATCCTCAAAAATGTATTCAAATCTTATAATTTCTTTGAGAATTTTTATTGCATTTCTTTCGTACATTTTTCATCACTAAAATGTTACGATTCTCTTTCCTTAAATAAAATGAATGGGAAAAAATTATTAATGATTTTTTGAGATGAAAACATTTTTCGCATTTTGGAAGTTATTTCTATCCAATAATTTACACTCAATATGAACAAAAGATTCCACGTCGAAAAAAAAAACAAAAATTTCGATTTATAACGATTTATTCACAACTATAATTTTTCTCTCAGGCTCCTATTCGATGAAGTTATTTTTCGAAGCGGGGGGGGGAGAAGGGGGGGTAAAGCACTCAATACATGAAAATACATTGAATTCCGAGGGGACAAATAGGAACTCATAAGAGCAAATTCAACCTTAAAATTTCAAATGTTAAAAAAACTCTTTATAAAGAAAAATAATGTATTAATAATATCATAATATACCTAAATATAACTTATATTTTTACATTAATGTACCATGTACATCTACGAGGCTACAGAAACGTAGTGAGAAATTAAATTGGTATCATAAACCCGGAGTAGAGGAAGAGAGTTCTCTGTCCCAATTCGAAGAATTGTCTCGAAGAAGAGAAGGTAATATGGCTGAAAGACTGAATTTGTCAAGAATAAGCTCATATCAAATACATATAAGAAGAATCTGAAGGATAGATGGAGGGGAAGAGGGAATTGCAAGTATGATGGATTGGGACAGAAATTCAGTTAAATAGATTAAATGATTTTTTCACACGCCTTTATCCTTACTAGGGCTCAAATTTCCCTTTGTACACCTGTTCAATGAAGATAAATGTATAGAAATTCATTCATTCGTGGACTTTTATCTGTAGAAGACGGAAATTGCCAAAATTAAGATTTCAACAATTTTTAGATAATATTATAATTTTAAGATAAATTTTTAAATATATTCACAATGTCCGAAAAGTGGAAAAATTATGCGAAAAATATTCGTAGTTTAGAAAAAAATAAAACCATACCTATACTCGTAGGTAGAACAAAAAATTAATCGAAATATAGTGCTTTCGAAAGCACGTCCATCGTTCCAATCTATTCAATATAACTTCCCAAATCATCAATTTTGAGGAAAATTCGTCTAGAAAAATTGTTAAAATACATGAACGAGTTCCAACAGCGTATTCACACATACAATGAGATACTGTACAATGTATACCTCATTCATTCCCATCGCATAATATTCAATACACAGAATACCACGCCAACACCGAACGTATACGGTTGCGAGAGATGCGAGAAAATCAGCGATAATAACCGTGTTAATAAAACTGCATACCCGAACGCCTATTAAATTTGCCTTCACTTCAGAACATTTTCCTGAACCCTGAATCATAAGTATTCCAAGCAAACGAGGGATGTCTCAAATTGGATAAATTTTTTGGCCGCGTGGAAGGCGCAGCCAATGAACGACTGTATGTATTTGCAGTCATGCACGTGGCTATACTTTGTACCGGCATCTGGAGTGTCAAACGTTTCCTCAATAATTAACGATACGTTCGCGTTAAACTGCTCATTTGGTAAACGATCGAGTAAATCAACTTTTAGTACCTTGTTACACGTACGTATAACACGCAATAAACGCCATTTTTTAGCGAATTTTCGAGCGAAATACTTTTTTTTCGCTCGACGAAAAAAAAAAATTAACGAGATTAAACAGCATGCGGTGAGCATAATTATGTAAATTAATAATTAAATCGTTGACGAGCGATGCATTTAATTTGCATAATTATTAAGACGTGCAAACTGCATGCGATAATTTATAAAACATTTTAACATGTTCGAGACTCGACGAACACAACAACCCGGCGATTCGTTTGCACGGGTAATTGCAATTAACAAAGAAAAATAAATTATCGGGTAAATCCGAATTTCCGCGTGAAACGTACAAATCCCATTGGACGCGGACGAAGCGACAAACGAAAAAATTTTCAGCCGTTCCGACCCGCTAATTAAATCGTTGTGGAACCACGTTATTCCGATAAGCATCGATATTTGCCGCTCAGAGGTGTAAAATGGTCGGACGATGTGGCCGTATGAACCGCGAATGATGTATGTTAAACGGAAACGTGTAAAGACATATCTGAAGATCGCGCGGCTAACGGTCCGGCTCTTTGTTTCGTAGCTGCCGATGCGTTTAGATAACTAAATACGCTTAAAATTGTCGGTTTTTCTGCATCAAATAAAAAACCCTGGGACGCGTCAATTCGCTGACGCGCTCCACCGGTCTACGCTTCAATTAAATACGCGCGTCGTACGCGTCTACGCACCTCTTTATATGCTAACTACATCTACACACATCTCATTCATGCTGCGAATCACGTTCGTCACTCTAATACCATTTGTTTACCAGCATCGTACGTGTTTCACTCGGTTAACAAGTTACCAACTTGTTTTCCGACGTCAACCGACCACCGAAACATTTAGAAATTTTACCAACGCCAGACATCGCCGGCAACGGAAATCTAGTCACCTTTCGGTGCCTTCGGTGGTGGGAAAAGCGCTGTTACGATTTTCGAACTTCGTTTACGTGTGAGATACTCATTAAGCTGGCTCGAATAACGTGCTCCTTTTTTTTTTCAGGGCGTACATTCTGCAACTTATTATACCGCTTTGTGTCGAGCACGTTGCATTACCCATTCGTACGGGGCTAGGGTTACGTACCAACGAATATAATTTCGACATCTCTTCGTTTTACTAGATGTTTGAAAATAACCACCAATGACGTGTACGAACTCGAGTACGATATTTTTAAGGCTGATTTACAACGCTATACGTCAACCTAATGGACGACTCATCGACCTCATTCGATCAATTTACCTATTCGAATATCCATGGTTGACAAATGACAATCAAGTTACGTCCTCCATATCTATACGTTTAATGTTTACACCGTCTTCTAATGACAAGTAAATTAACCCGTGTCCGTTGCCCTCTAATTATCCTATACGATAAATGATAAGTCGACCTGAATGGTCGAGTACGATTTTAACCGCTGCCGTCCGATACTCGCGGACAATTTGTTGTGACAACTGGCGTACTTATGAGATAGGTAGGTAATCGAATGGTAATGTAGGAAGCGATGAAAGCAAGCGTGACATAATATACGAACATGCTTCAGTTGATTTTTGATGGAATTTATTTTTCCATTATCCTTCCTCTCAGCGAGTATGCTAAAATAGAACCAGTTGAAATAGAGTGGACATATTAATAAGGTACGAATATCCTGAATTTTAATTTTAGAAAAAAATCTAATGTTTAAAAAATCCAAAAAAAATTCAAGTCCAAAAATTACAATATTTCAAAAATGAAGTGAAATAAAAAAATATATATATTTAAAAATCCAAGCACCTGTAATAATAAGAAATTTCTAAAAAATACATTCCAAGGAAAAAATGTCAAAAAAATTAATATTATTCAAAACAACTCTTAAAAACGGTCATCAATTTTTAGTCGAGTAAAAAAAAATTCAAGTTTGAAAATATAAAATTTTTTAAAAATGGAATAAAATTGAAACACATAAAATGGTAAGATGCGTGCATAGATTTACATAGTAAAACCTCATCTCTTCAATTCCGAAAGGAGTAGGAGGGGTCTGCTTGAGATATACAGTTGAAATTTAATTTAAATTTATTAAATAATTTTTATAGATGATTTTCTATTTGATTTAGATTAGCCTTAATTTTAAAAAGAGTTCGATTTCCTTTGAATATTTGGCTTCCAATAGCATATTTCGAATGTATATGTAAGTGGATCAGATAAGTATGTGGCCAATTATAAGTCTTCATAGTAGGATCTTTTTTTTTCTATTTTTGCGGTGGTGGTGATTGGGGGAAGATGTCTCAGAAGAGAGTATCTTTCTAAATACATACGAATTTGCTAAAAAATGGTAATGCAAAGCTAATAGTATACTCGGAATATTTTTTCAAAAATTTGATGCTTGAATGTTATTTCAAAATCGATGATTTGTTAAAACACTTGAACACAAAAATGAAAAATTTCCAAAGAAGAGATGTAATTAAACCCACCAATACCTATTCGAAGGTATGCGAGAGACCCCTCTATGCACCTTCTGCCAAACCTCCCCGTTAACAATCAGCCATATTCTCCATGAATGCCAAACCTTCAGTAATCTCCGCCAATCCTCAAACATTAGCAATACTTTTGTTCCTATAACAGACGACCCAAACTTAATCCACAATGTCCTTCAATTCCTCAAGCGCTCCCATCTCTTCCACAGAATTTAACATTCCTCCCGGATAGTGGCGTAAAAAACCAATAGCAGTTACAGACGCCACTTAAATTAACCTTTAAAAAAAAAAAAAAAAATTCTGAAAAATATAATTTTTTCAAAAATGAAAAATAGTCGACGAAAAAATTTTCCCAAACATTTGAAAAAATCAGGAAAAATACATTAAAATTTAATTTAAAAAAATTACAAGATGATAAATTTTGATCAAATTTTATCAATTTCGATGAAATTTGATCTAATTTGAATAAATAATATTAGCATGTGACGATAAAATTTGATCAACTTTGATCACATTATACGAAATTATTACTGGTCAATTTGTTGATAAAATATCATAAAAATTTCATCATTTTTGGTGAATCTATTCTTTTTTCCTGGGATGCAAACATGAAACAAAGTTTAAATATAGAAAATCTTTGAAAAATTACATGTACCCGAATTTAAAAGTTGAAAATTGTTCAAACGTTTCAACGAATTGCAAAAATGAAAATTTCAGGCAAAAATTAATTTAATAAAAAAATACAAAAAAAGTTCATAAATTGAGCAATAGGTAAATGGAAATGAAAAAATTACAAAAATAATATCAAGTTCAAAAAACCCAAGTGAGTGGATTAAAAAAAATAAAAAAATAAAAAATTGTGTAAAAATCCAAAAATCAATGAAAAGCAAATAGTTCGCACAAAAATCTCAAAAATAATTTTTTAATTTTTTTTTTTTTATCGAAGCTATTCACGAAAAACATTCAAGGTAGATGGAAAAATCGTGTCAACCTTAATCTGCTCAATGTTATAGCTTTTGGTGACTTCCTTTTGCAATGTGTAACACATATCAAAGGTCAAATAATATCTGCGACACGAAAATTATCAATTCCCAAAAAAAGTAAACACTGGCGTAATAGTCTATCAACGGCGGTGATACGATTTTGGCGCCCATAAGCAAAATGGAGGAAGGCACCCCACTAAAAAAAAATTATGTACCTATTTTATGATTTCTTTTATTCTTCAAGAACACACGGGTTACAAAAAAAAAGGAATTTCAACGAAGAGTATTTTGGAGCGAGGCGCATGGCGCCCACGCCTTCTCCGGCTGTAAGGATTGCTTCCTCTGCTTCCGCCAATCACCGCCACTGTAGGTTATATATTTGGAAAATCTTCCAAAAAGGACATATCCTGAAGGAAATTAATTTGAGACATTGCGAATAAGAACCGAATAATTCAACTAATGAGATTTTACAAAATAAATCAAATCATTTAATGATGAAGGTTTTGTGATAAAATGTGAATCATTGTGATTTTATTTATTAAGAAAAAAAAGTACATAAACAAACAAATCAAACACTTAGCCATCCACCTTTTCTCTACCTTGGAAATCTACCTTCAAAAACCAGTATAATTATAAGGCTATTAAACTAACGCCACCAAATGATAAATACGTCACTACCCATATTTGAAATTTTGAATCAACAAAGTAATCATATTTATTAATAGAATTTTGATAAATTAGCTTCTACAGCGAAACACCAAAGGCCATCAACATTTAATTGGTAAAACAGGCCAGTCCGGTGCGACATTGTATTGGCATAATGTTATCATTAAAGGTGGAAATTTATTATTGTCAAATATAAAATTTAATAATCGAACAATTAACTATAGAGAGGGAAAATGTTGATCCAGTTTTGAAACGACGACATATACTAAGGCAGATTTGCTGTGCTCCACACTTCCAATAAACAAAAATGCTGCGGTCGTTCATCGCTCCAATTACCTCATGTCGTATTGGCGTACCAGATTAAGGAATTAGATGGAGCGGGAGCGTTATTCGATGCGTAATGAATGGCATCAGCATCACACGACAATCGAATTAGATGATGTTGCGACTATGGGAATACGTACGTTTACGTACTGATTGATAATCAAAACACGTATAAGACGACTATGATATTACGGTCGTGTCCGGTCGTGTAATGTATCAAGGAGAGATAGAGTAAAAGAAGAGAGAGACGCCGACGATTCGCCGTAACGCGACATACGGACACACCGTGGGAATCGGTACCTTCTCAAAGACCACACCGCCTATACTCTCTAGTTTTTCTATATACCACCATACCACCGTACCAGCGATGGTCGATGTATATAAAACACGCCTAATCTAACGCGTAAAATCGTTTTCTTTTTTCAACTATATTTTCTTGACTTTCTGCACACGCTCCGAAAAATCGACGCGTTCGTTATCAACTTCCGGTACGTATTGCGTCACGTTTCGGATTTGTTCGGAACGATAAAATGCGAAATAAGCGATTCGGCCATATAATGATCGGTTATAATATTTTTGGCCATTAAACGCGGAGCAGGGTGAACGCCGAAGCTCGTTAGGTTGTAAATTTTCGAGTCGACTAAATTATACAAGCACATAATAAATTCACAGCGACACCTTTTGAAAATTTTCGAACGCCTTAATTCTGATACTCGACATTTGGGCTCGGATTGTGGCACCGACCGGCGGCGAAACTCTCGGCGAATTTACGATACAACGCGTACGCTCTAATTAAAAATTAATCACGCAACGTTGAAAATTTAATACTACCCTGCGAAATATACGACCGCGTGAAAACAACAAGAAACACAAACCCTGTCAGGCGATGAAATTAAACGATACATAACACATAAAGTTTTCGCTTTTTAACACGAACTTATTATAAAAACGGAAATGTCGCCCAAAATAAAACGCATAAAAACCGTTTAGAAGAATAAATTTACCAAAGTAATGAACCGAAACGTACGGCTAAAAAAAAAAGGAGGGGTTATCGGAAAAAACCCCCGCAGACGCTCCATTATATTTTTAAGGTGCCGACTCTATGGTTGACCGCGAGCCGGGCGCATGCTTACGCGACGCGCCCTTCCTGCTTCCGCGACTATACGCGCGTCTTCTAGTCGGGCTTTTTCTTTCGCCCGCGCCGCGATCCGAGACGTGTCGATGCGCCAGACCGTACGGAGTTCGTGTATTTTCCGCCTATGATCAATGCTCCGGAGTCGAGTGCCAATTTCGTACAATAAGCGTCGCGTTCCTTTTCGTAATAGGGCGGATTGTATTTTCACGGATTATAGGTAACGCGTAAAGAGGATGGGAAAAGTTCTTACGCTTTTCCAATATACTTTAGGTTTAGATCAAGGGCTAATGGGCTTTAAACCGAAAATAGGAAGTTTGCTCGTGTAGAAGAACTCATACGGGAATAACATCTGGATATTCTCTCCTCTTTCCTCCTCCCCCTCCGCTGGTAGAACATCTAATATTTCTAGGTACCTAGCAAAAAAAAAAAAGAATTCTGAAGAAGTGTGGCCAATTTTGTAGCATATAACGACAAATGGAAAACTATAGCCTGATAAAGCATCATGCAATTGTATAGGTATATAGTACAATGCATTAGAGAACAGGACTGCAGTACCTAATATTCTCAAAAATTTTGAAATAAAATAAGCATTCAATGGACGACAATGATAATTCACCATGATAAAGCATACAGATTAGCTGAGAATTATGATCAACCCTAGAGCAACACAAATACAGTATATAAAATTACACAATATATTTTTTTGTAAACATCTCACTTTTCGTTATTTTTCATTTCAAAAAATTTATCCATTTTTGAATGGATTTTTATACATTCGTTTTTACTACATTTTTACTTATGAAGTTTTTTAATTTTCAGGTTTTTCAATTTTCATCTTTTTTACATTATTTATATTATTTTTAATATTTTAGAATTTTTTTACTTTCTTGAACTATTTTTATTTTTGTTCGTTTTTTACACAATTTTTGAACAATGCATTTTTTCTTAATGATATTTTTTCTTTTAATGCTTTTTTTTGTACATCATGTTGAATTTTCTTCATTTTTGTTTAGAATATTTTTTTATGTTTGCACATTATTCAATTCTAAAAAATCTGCTCATTTTCAGGCATTTTTTTTTTTTCAATTTTCAGACTTTTCCAATTTTTATATTTTATACATTTTTCATTTTTTATTTTTGTTCGTCGCATCGTGTTTTTTGAATAATGTTTTAATGTTTGAATTAATTTGCATTTTTCATTTATTTTGATTACTTTCTCGTTTTCTCAACTTTTTATTATAATTTTTGTTTTTTTTTTTGCTTGAATGCTAGTCTATTCTCAGACATATCTAAAATTTTGAAAGGTGAACCATTTTAAAATATTTTTTAACATCTGTGTAATTTTAAGCAATTTCAAAATTTTTGTATCTCTTATTTATTTTTCAGTTTTTAAAAAATTTATTTTTTCATTTTTGAAATTTTATCTATTTACAGAGAATTTTCAACTTTCAGAAAACACTTCATTTTTAGACATTATTCAACTATCAAAAATTTGACCATTTTTAGGCGTTTTTGACATTTCTTCACTCCTGAATATTTATCGATCGTTAACATTTTTTGATACCTAATTGAAGATTTGTCTATTTTTAGACATTTTTGAATTTTTTTCCAGCTTGAAAGTCTATCCATTTTTTGACATTTTTTTTAACGATTCTTCATTTCTGAAAGTTCGTAAACTGTTCACATTTTCTGATCATTGAAAGTATGTCTATTTTTAGACACTTCTTTGACAACTTTTCCGATTTAAAAGTTTGTCCATTTTTAGGAATTATTTCACTTGAAAGTTTTTCATTTTAACATTAACACACTATTGAACAATTTTTCCAATTTGAAGGTTAGTCCATTTTCCAACGTTTTTCAACTTGAGAGATTTTATTTCTAGACATTTTTCAATTATCTAAAGTTGGTTCATTTTCCGACATTTCTAAACAATTTCTTTTGTCTATCTTTAGACATTTTTGGGCTATTTTTCCGGCTTGAATGTTTATCTATTTTTTGACATTTTTTAACTATTCCTCACTTCTGAAAGTTCGTTCATTTCTGAACATTTTTAAAATTTCAAGGTTAGTCTATTTTTCAACATATTTGGACACTTTTTCAGGTTTGTTAGTCTATTTTTAGATATTTTTCAAAAATCGAAGCTAGTCCATTTTCGACCGTTTTTTTTTTATCAATTTTTCATTAATGAATGTTTGTTCATTCTTGAATATCTCTTAATGTTTGAAGTTTTGTCTAATTTTAGACACATATTGGACAATTTTTTTACGTTTAAAATGTCAAATTTAAACATTTTTTCAATTTGGAAGATTCTTCTTTCCTAGACATTTTTCAACGTTCAAAAGTTTATCAATTGTTAGACATTTATTTTTTAATTTTTGAAAATTTTCTTTTATATCATACATGTTTCAAATTTCAAAATTTCATACATGATAGAAATTATTTCATTTCGAAGGTTCGTTCATTGTTAAAAATTTTTAATTTCTAGAAATTTTGTCAATTTTCAGAAATTTTTTTTTCAAGTATTTTAAATTTTCAAACTTATTCTATTTATAAATTTTTCAATTTTATTGATTTTTTTTTTTATGTATTGACGCGCCATGTACAGCTACTATGACCAGATTTTCGTGTATACTTATTTTTTTCGTTTGCATTTTTTCAAATTTATTGAAGAAGCCGGCCTCTTTCCACTTCTCAACCGATTTCGTGCCTCTAAGCAAATTGCTGTAAATGGCAAGTTGATTTAAAAAAAAAAAAATGAACAATATAACATTTTTATGACTTTTCTTGATTCTTTCCCATTTGGAATTTTCTCTCTTTTCAGACTTTTTCCCATTCTTAAAAATTTCATCTATATAATATAATTTCTCCCTTTTTTGAGTATTTATTTATTATGAAATATCCCTCGTGTGGACCTTGTCTCTTTCCACAAGAAACTTCTGGCTGAAAAATGGTCAAATACCTGGCACAACCTTCCAGCATCGAACAAACTCCGGTCATTAAAGTCAGTCACAGACTCCTGGCTGACCTCCTTCCGCGCCGCTCGATCTGAAGAAGTTGCCCTCTGCCGCCTTCGCATTGGCCATGCAAAATTCTCCCACTCCTACCTTCTTTCTAAATCTCTGCCTCCTTCCTGTGACCTCTGCTCATGTCCTGTCACAGTCCAACACTTCCTCGTTGAATGTCCTAAATTCGCACCCCAGCGTTCTCTTCTGTCTTTACCACCTACTCTGCACCAACTTCTTGCTGACGATGAGTCATCCATCACAAATCTCATGAAGTTCCTCGGACTCTCAGGCATCTTTCCTCAAATCTAACCAGTAAAGTCCTTACCGTGCCTCTGGCCATAGCAGCAGTATAGGGCACGTTAATTAAACAAGTAAACAAGTAAGTAAATTTTCTCATTTTTGAACATTTTCATTTGTAAAGTAAGAACATTCGTTTTTTTATTTTAATGGGATTTTCATTTTTTTTTTAATTTTTGATCTTATTCCAAATTTACATACATGTATTTTTCAAAAAAAAAAAAAAAAAAACACTAAAAAATGTTTTTCATGGAATTTCACCATCGTATACTTCTGTTTTTATTTTTTTGGTAATGAAATGGCGCTCAAGGGAAATAATCTACAACATATAGGCGCTCATACAACACCACCAAATACACATACACCTTGATAAAAACAAAAAAAAAAAAGAACAGAATTCTTCGCAACCAAAACAAAAATAATTCCCCCGTCACCGGGAACAGCGAACAGCGGCGATACGACAGAATTTACCCTTTAAACATAATGAGCCAATCAGCGGCGCGTTCTTATTAAAACGAGGACACGTTAGAACAGAGCAGCTTTATTGTAAAATCAACCCCTATGCGCCATTCTACGCGGTAAATTGTGAAAAAAAAGAGAAGAAATGAATGGTAAACGGAATGGAGTTGGTGCAGTACATGGAACCGAGAAATTCATTTTTTTCTGCAAGTCTAACGCGAATGATGTAAATGTTAATTGGTAGAATTCTTTTCAAATACACGGTCTACTTCTAAGAGGATGGTAACCTTTTCATAGAATGAATTACGTAGATGACAAATGGTTCGGTCTCGGTGTTTGTGTGTAGAAATTCTTATTCACTGGGTAGCGCGTAATCTGCACTAGACCGCCATTATTGTTAGTCAATTCTAATTCGCAATTTCACCGCGGCGTTATGAGACGTACAGTAAATGCGGACATGTATATGTATTTTTCCATAGACTACACATTATGGCAATTAATCGAAAATGTACAAGCCGGGACTGGTTCAACATGGTCGCGTTAATTAGAAGAATACGAGCGACGATTGCATAAGCATAAGGTAATGGTAAAATGGCCGCCTCTTTCGACAATACCATTGTTGTAAATAGGAAACGACGACGTTCGGTCATCTTGTCACCAAATTCGTCGACGTGATCTTAGCATATAGGGAGTCGGAGGTCTTCTGTATGCCCATTACCACACCAACTGATAAACGTTCGGTTCGCCTGTGGCGTTGATACCGATTTAGGTATTTGTAATTAATTTAAAACAGTTTCTTATTTCGGTGGTCTCTTTATACTCGTTCGCGTATCCATAGCGTAATTAAAGATCATTAAAAAAACATTTCGTCGAAACGCCGTTCGTTCGCGTTATGAATACGAACTAGGCTCATTACACATCCAACGCATTTCCTCGCTTTGGACACCGTTCAAATTTCAGGTAATAAAAAAAGCCCGACAACGTTTCGCCCGAAAGCGTTACTCGCAGTCCCTCGCCATGTATTTCTTTCGTACACGCTCAACTTTCACCAAATACGGAGCCGCTGGAGCGATTTTTATGGCCACCACAAGAGCAACCCGAGTGCCGTGTATTGGAGTCGAAATATCAATCGATAAAATAGGAAAACCGTGTTTACATTATTTTTAATATATTTTTATATAGTCGATAAGTGTATATCGTGTTACCGACTTCCTGTCAAAATGTTCAGCCTTTCCGACGCTTTGTTTGCTCTTTGGAGAAAATGATGATACAGCTGTTAAGCCCCCTAAACAATAAGCGGTGGCGTTCTAATCGGCTCGTTTATCGCAAACTATTACGATGAAAATTTCCTCCGCACATTTATCCTCCATTTACCGCGCCGCTCGCGGTCTACTACATATGCCACATCTACACCGAGATTCGCTTTAAATTATATTTATTTATAAGTTGTCAACTGAAATCCCCGCATTCGGTATTGTCAATATTAGCGCAAGGCCGCACATCAATAGTCCCGACGACACCAGACGGCCGCCGCCGTCGCCGGTTTACACCGTATCAACCTTTTAGCGAAATTATACGCCGCCTTGGCCACAACTCCTGTATAGACGAATTATCTCGCCGAATCGAGAAATCAACAAAAGGGTGAACTCGATAACAATACCACTTCAGATATAGGAGGTTTTCTTTTTAACCTTCTTTTGTTATAGACCATCTTGTATAATTAGGAAATTCTGTAATTTAGAGTTACCTATTACCAACAGCACTATAGTGGTCGTCGTTTTTATGGTCTGATGGTCTTCCACGGTCTAACATGGGTAAAGCTCGGTCACACGTATATACGCATGGCCTTTTGGACGCCAACAAGTCGACGAGTAAAGTTGTCGGTAGGACTCAACGATTTTCGATATTTTCATTTTATTATTTGAAAAGTAATTTTAATTTAACTCCCTTTTTGAGTAAAACTATTTTTTTATTCTACTCAATTAGTATGAAAGAGTAGAATCTTCAAAAGAAAACATTTTTTCAAAAATTAAATTTTGTACATTTCCATATTTTTGGATTCTGAAAAAAGTAAGTAAGTATTTTCTTTATACCAGTAGAAATCCATCTTTAAGCTTTCTTTTGATTAAAAAAAAATATATATTTTCAAAATTGTACATGTTTGAAAAAAAAAGCAAGGAGCCTGCTCTTATTCATATGACTAGTAGGTGCTCTTTGAGTGTATATACACATATAAATCAACTAAGCTTCGAGATGTGATGTTCTTTGTGTAAAGGATTCTTGTTGAGTTAGAAGGAGCATGTAATTAAACGATTCGAATTTTAAGCAACTGATAAAGAGTCCAACAAAAATTGTCAAGTATAGTGCAAGATTTTGGCAAAACCTCTTCAGAAGTTGAAAAAAAAAACAAAAAAAAAAAAACAGAAAATGAAAGTTTGTGTTCATGTACCTACGAACAAACTTCCATTAAAAAATTAATTTATTATAGATGCACATAATAAGTATAGGAGCTGTAGAGTAAGTTGTGGTCGTTGAATACACAAAAAAAAACTCGAATTACCGATATTTATATTTTTAATAACTATAATAAATTTAAAAAAATAAATAAATAAAAAAATTAAAATAAAATAAATGAAAAAACCGTAAATAAAATACATAATTTTTTCCACATCATTTTTTTGGCCTGGCTAAGTAAATAACTAACTTTTTTGACTTCTTCAAATGAAAAATGTAGGATTTTTTTAGAATTAAAGTGTCGCATGTATTGCAACTCCAGTCAAAGGCATAGATAGATTGACATGCCTAGATTTTAGAGAACAGGTCATAACTTTCAAGGAAGACTATATAGAACGTTTTTAGTATTTTTTAGGTTATTGGAGTCTAGAATATTGGATAAGCGAGTGAGATGAAGGTATTGCAAACGAAGAAAAAGTATGGACATTCGAGGAGGATGTGGTAGATTGTCAGTGCATTCTGGCATGAGAAACAGTAGAAATAAAATGCATTAAACACTCACAAAACTTTATTCATTATGCAGAATTACTTGGTCAAATATAGCACACCTTCAGAAGACCGAAAGGACACAGACACCTTGGCTTATACATGAAATACCAAAAACTGGGGATAAAATTTAAATGTAAAACGTAATATGAGAAGGTAATAGCGCTGTAATCTTTCGCAAAAAATATATACAATGCATGTATCCATCGACAACTTTCCCCACAAATGCAAAAATTAATAAAATAAGAAATCCAAAGAAAATTTACAATATTTCATTAAATTTTTCATTCAATTCAGTAAGTAAAGTATTAGTTTCAATTCGTCATTTTTTTCTTGAGGCAAGGGGTGAGGGGGGAAGGTAAAAGAAATTAATGAATTTTTTATTCATCGTGTCTATTAAACATGATTTAATACTCCTGAACGCTAATTCTTTACACATAATTTCGAAAAAATCTTCTGATTAGGTATTTCACTTTTTTTTTGATTTTATATACATTGTGTGATTTGAAATAGGTATCTAATCAAACAAATACAAAATTCAATTCTGAATTTTGCTTTCTATTGTTAATTATGTTAGTTTAATTGTATCAAATCAGTATTACTAAATTAAATGGGATGAATCATCAAACGATGGAAAAAATACATTATCTCAATATTAACAAATATTGATGGAAAATAAATAAAGATCTTTCATTTCCTCATTTTTAGAATCTTACGAGATTAAACCAAAGAAAGAAATTACAAAAAGAAAAAAATTACGAATGATCCATATTATGTTCACCACTAAACCCCATTCATCATTTTTTTTGCACTTTCAATGTCCAAAAAAGATTTTCTAAATAAATTTTAATTCAATTATTAAATATTTTCATTGAAGTTATAAATTTTGACAGTAATAATTTTTTTAGAGGAATTTATTAATTAAATTGATAAAGAATATGTATTAAATCAATATTAATAATTGAATTAGAAAGAATAATAATTTAAAAAACGCGCGTACAAAAAAATTAAAAATTGAAATATTACAGATTTCAAGAGCTCTAGGATTTTTTTTTTAGTATTTTTTCTTAAAATCAAGTTATTTTATTTTTTAAAAGTATAAGAACACATTTATTCATTTTTTTTTCAGCGAGCATAATTTTTGGTTTCTGCATTATTGTGTTCATTCTGAGTCAGAAAAAAAGAAAGAATTACCGATAAGTTTAAGTATAAAGAATATTTTGTCAAATCTCGCCTTCTTTTAAACACTATAAAAGCTTTTTAAATATAAGTTCAAAAAAAAAATTAAATTAATGAAAAAATTTTAATAATTATCAATTAGGTAAACAATCTTATCAGTCTCATTCTCATCTTCCAGAGCTATTCAAAATGAATGAAAAAAAAGAAAAATATCAAAAAATACCATTCACATGGAACCAGGCACGATATATCTAAACTACAAGACGATGTAAGTATACTTCACATTACTGCCTTTTTATTTATTCACAGTACGCGTGGAAAATTCGTAACAACCTTTATTTAATCGTTTCCCACATCCCATAATTCACATCTGCGTTCCAGTTGGCAAACGATCTGACGGCGGTATTCATAAAATTTTGTCACGTTTACCGCCAAACACTATATGGCCGCAACTCCGCACGCAGTAAATTTCATCATGACTCATCGAACACGTAAACGAAAAAATTCCATCGACGGGCTCGAATTACACGATCACGTATTCAAAATGAATCCCCATTATCTGATACATTTCCCCAAACGAAAGCTCGATGCACGCTTCGCGACCGCCACCCGCGAGGCCGCAAAGCGTTCGCGTCGAGTAATGGCACGTACTCGTGTCCTAAAATAAAACACCAAATCGTCTGCCAAATGTCCATTAGACGAAATGAAATTTGGACACTTTGGGCGCGTCCGACGTCGTTTTTTTTTTCAAACACGATTCCAGCGAAGACGGACGTCTTACAGCCACGCCTTTAAGGCCAGTTAGGGTGTGGCTAAATCGCATTACGGCGCTCGTGTAACGGCTCTCTTAATCTTGCACAGGACGCCGTCGCCGCCGCTTCAAGTTTCCATCAATTTTTCAAACTTTCGGGTGTAAAACTCTCGAAAATAATAGCCGCTTGTCCCATTTAATATTGGCGCTCCTAAGTATACGTTTTTGCGCCTATAACGCCGCGTGTGCGTGTCCCGAACGCATAACATTTATTTACTTTTTCATAGTACTATTTTTTTTCGCGCAATTTTACCTTAAATATATGGCGTACAGTTTACCCGCGTTCTCGGCGTATTGGTTTTTTACGAGGGTTTTTTTTTCACCTCCTATGTTTTTCAAACGTTCGCGACGCGCGTCCTCTGTCATTATGTATTGCCATAGCGTACATACGGAATGGGTACGGTCGCCCCTTTCCTCGCCATTAACGTGGCCACGAGGTGTGATATTTATTTTATTTACACGCCAATGGTGTCGTGGATATTTTCCATAAATTTACACGAAACGCTGGCTCGACCGCGAAAGCTCGTATAATGAAAATATATTTTCACTTTTCACCATTTTAATTCTGCTAATCGCGAGCTTGATTTATTGATTAGATTTTTTTTGTCGGCCCTTCGTTTAAAAATACGTTTTTCATTTTGTTATAGTATGGAAATTTTACTTACAGTAGGTAAATAATGGATAAATTATTCGTGGGTAAAAAAAATACAGTCATATTTTCGTTCGATGTTCCAAATATTATTATACTCCCTTATATATGAACAAAATACTCACATAATATTGTTCTTAACCTTCTATAAAATAACCAAAATACCACTCTTATTATTCTTTTAAAAACCTTCTCATTCTGAGGTCATCTTTTAGCACCAAAAGCAAACAGTAAGTATAAGCATGTATAAGTAAGATGGACATTCGACAAAAGCAAACCACAGACTGCAGAGATACTCATATATGTCAACAATAAATTTATGTTATACAGTATCCATTGCAATCAACCTAAAAATAATTATATTTAATCACTCAGATTTGAAATTCACCATGGAAAAGAGAGGAGTGTATAGTAATGGACATGCTCAGAGCTCAACGTGAATTTCACATGTAAATTGTTTAGAGAGACTGAACCAGAAAGGGCAAGGGTAGGTTTTCCCCTTGAACTCAGCTTGAATTACTATCATGGGCTAAATTATATAATCATATAATTATTATTATATTTTTTTTAACCTTGATATTTACTTATAAATTAATTTAAAAAAAAATTAAAATATACCTTTTTTAAAATTATTTTTTATCGCTAATCATTGATTTACAAGTAATATATATGCATAATAAATGATATTATTTAATATCATACCTATTAAAAAAATATTAATTTATCAATAGGTAGTGGGTATTTAATTTGGAATTCATACCTTTTTCAACAGAAAAATATAAATATTATTAAATAAAATTTAATAGGTTGAGCAAATTTTGTTTAAGTAACCCCCCACCCTCCCTTGCCTTTCTTTAGCCCTGATTTCACATACGCGATTGCTGTGCGTCTGCGGTTAGAGATGTGGACTTTTTCATCTGCGAAAGGTCATTTTTGAAAATGGGAAATAAATAGTTGAACTACTAGCAGGACTGAAGACAATAAACTTAATACTCTTGGGGTAAAAATAATTTTCGGTATTTTTTATTTATTTTTTTTCTGAATTCGAATTAATAATTTTAAAATCTAAAATTTAGATTTTCGAGCTCTCGAAATCAGCCCCCTCACCCCTTCCTCTCATTGCTCTGAGAAAATAGAAAAATACTATTAGGCAATGTTAAGAAAAGTTTGACCTGAAAGGAAATATATACAGTGTAACTTCGATTATTTGATACAATTGGAGAGATGTGGGTGCCGGATGGGCTTGTCAAATAACTGAAGAGTCGGCAAATGACATCAGAATTTTTGAAAGCCTTTTAGAGTAATCAAAATGAGAACAATTAGTGATAAAGCATAAGAAAATGCCAATGATATTTATATTCAAATAATGTTGAAAATCAATCCATTAACCGAATGTAAATAAAATAAAAATAAATTGATTTTTTTTTTTAAGAATCGATACATTTATTTAATTTTTATATTCATTTACGTAAATCGAATTTCAAGTTTAATAAATCTACATTATTTCAAATTTCATGAGTCAAATAATGAGGAAAATCATCAAACAAAAAAGAAAAATATTCAGCGTTCAATAATTCAAATATCAAATAATCGAGCTCTACAATTCTGCATAATGGAATAAAAAACATCGATGAGTTTCAAATGAAAAAAATAAAGGAAAAAATATTATTCGAGAAATAATATGAACTGGTGTCTAAGTAGATGATTATATTTCTCAAAACATTTTTTGTCCATAATTAGTTAATGTTTTTCATTGATGAGGGTAGGGGAAGGGGGAGCTCTAAAACAGTACCATTCAGAAAAAAATCAGACTAGGGAGCCGGAATGAAATAATAATAAACGTAAAAAAGACAATGTTAATATTTCCTATTTGATAACTGTGGTGAAAAATGATTTGAAAATGAATACGATTTCCCTTTTTTTAGATGTTTAAACGAACTTTTTGGTAATTTAAACAATTTACTATCTTTTCAACTTGACTTTATGGAACTGAAACTCCCCCAAGCAACGGACCTAAAACCGACACTGTCATGAGGGTATGGAGAATTTTTTTATTTTAATTTATTTTTTCCAAATTTCGAGAGGGGGTTGTAATTGGAAATTGTTTTTTTTTTTCTAGCTCTAATTTAACGTTATATAAAGTTAAAAATAAGTGATTGTTTGTAGAAAGTGTCCTATTCGTATAAGTAACTCATGAGGCTGTGCGAGACGGCATTCGAATAAATAAACAAATAAAAAATAAATTTTATGCGATATGTTCAACCGAAGATGAAAATCAAAAGATTGATAACTAAAAAAATGAAGCAAAAGTACTTCCAGAACCTTCTCCCACCTAGAAAAAAAATTCCAGCTACGTTACAATTTTAAAATCAAAAAAATTTATGACTCTTACGAACTTTCATATTAGATTAAAATTTTATAAATACAGAGAATACAAATATATATACCTTGGCGTGAAAAAACTCATGAATACGGACACCGTGATATAATTCGTAAAGCCATTTTCAAAAGAAAAATGAAAAATAGGTATTTTTCTACTCGTTGAAAAACATATAATTATATACATATATAGGTATATTTTTTTAAATAAAAAATAACGTGATTTGGCAAACATTTATTTCAAAGACATAGCTATTTTCATTAGCTTTTAAAAATTTATTTGAATTTTAAAAAGTCTGAAAATCTGAAATCACTAAAAGACCTTGAAGTATTCATCTTCATCATACTTATTCCTTTGATAATTTTCTTTCAACTTCCAGATTAAAAAAATAAATATCAGTAACGTTAATGTAGGTATTAGCTATTAAATATAAATATGTATTCTTTCTACGTCTCGTCGGTACATTTCGAGTAAAAATTTTCAATTTCCACAACCACAAGGAGCTTTCAAAACCCACATTGGATACGATCTGAAACACCATCGACGACTCAAACGTTGGTTAAAAATGGGGGGGAAAAAAACACCGGCGAAATTTTACTCGCGATCAATGAAGGGCGCCAATCGAGAAAAAAAGCCTTCGTTTAAAATTCCGAGCACAAATAATTCGGCTACGAATCTCGCGCGTCGACGAAGGCAAACAGTCCTAAACAAACTTTACCTCGTAAATTAACAACACAATATAACGAAGCCGAGGCGAGGGCACCGAAGAAAAAAGTATTATAAGTTTTCCGGTTTCTTGATTCGTATATAGTGCCAAATAGAAGAGTCCATCTTTTTCTCCCTCTCCGGGCCAACTTTCAGCTGCCATAAAAATAAGGCCGATAAAAGTTTCGCTGGAAGTGGAACGCTTACGGACTTGTGCGTTTAAGCTGGAAACTCTTCTTTTTTTTTTCTAACTTAGCGAGTATATCAAAGGATGCCATTAAGCGAAGGATAGAATCCCTTTATCGAACTTAAGCACGGAATCCCTTCGGGAAATTATAGCGAATACACATATCGCGGTATAACGTATTTGTTATAGGGGATCCGATCACGATATGGCAGCGAACGCCCCGGAGAATTGTACGTTACACGTTTAAGGATATATCCTGGCGTTTTCTTTCGTCGTATACTTCAAATTCGTATAGTGTGCTCGTGTACGCGCGCATTTCTCCCAAACACCATCGAGCGCTGCTATCGAGTAAATTCAATTTTTTCATTATACTGGAAAAACGTCACGACTCACGAAGCACCTCGTTATGCAATCTTGCCTCCCTTCATCCCTACGTGAATTCTAAGACGCCTCGGTTTTTTAATTATACTATAAATACGTATGCAATTTACCGGAAATTCCGTTTCATTTATCCTGCTCTTGGTCATGTTAGATTGGGTCGCCATCACATTCTGCGCAAAAAAATCCAAAAGTAAATTCACCTTATCGTCATCAACGTTTCAATACAACTTGCTACATAAAACGCCACCCAACCCGAGTCCTAGCCCCGACCACGTTGTGCAATCGAAACCGCGATTTTTCAAACCTTCAGTAACGTAATCTGGTAGCGAGGTAGGTATTAGAAAATATCGAGACCTACAAAGTGTTTCCGTTGAACAAGAAGCACTTTTCTTCTAATCAGATAAATAATAATCTCGTCTACGTAATGCAATTATCCGCGTTCGCACACGCAAAACGACAAAAAAATAGGAGAAAAACGCGCGCACGTCAATATAACTCGCATATATGACAACGACAAGCATCGAAGTAAAGGTGGGCGACAGGGGAAAGAAACGAATACTTTCTAAAATAACGCTCTAATTAGAAAGGTAAAAATTTCCTACATACTGAAATTAATTTCCTGGAAATGTCGCATTATATTGTCAAAACGTACGAGCCGATTAACAATAGCGAAATCGACGTCGACGTCGGCGTCGCCTCGTTTTCAAGACGACCATAAATTAATCACAATAACGTAACACGCACTTTTCGTGTAATAAAAATTACATGAAATATAGGCTATCTGAAATATTGATAACAATGGTTCCTAAACTGATTTAATTAATTTTTCAAATTGCCCTGCCACCCCGCATTTCTCGTCCACGCGATCAAATATCCCTTTTATTTTCCAAACTATTCGTCGACGCGCACGAACCGTCGACACGAGCGTTTCGTGGAAGTTTTTTTTTTTCTGGTGAAATTTTAATGCATCGTTATTATACCTCCCATCGGTTACGGATACGTTTTAATCTTATTACGCAGATTTTAATATTCTTGGCGTAGAAACGGCGGGGATTCGATGCCCGAATAACGTTCAAGACCTATTGGGTAGGTACGAATGGGGCTTGTGTGATGGAGTGTAGAGCTATTAGAGGAGATTTTTTTTTGGAACCCTCGTAAATCCGTCATTGATAGCGGATTTTAGCAGCTGTCTCGATGCTCGTTATTTCGATCGCTTTTCCCAAGCGATGAGTCGAATCAGTTAAGCTGTTTCAGTAGCGGTCTCGTACTCGATGGGTATAGTCGATGTTTTGATTGAAATGTACCTAATTATGAGGCGAAATTATCTTCAATTTGAAGCCAAGTGATGACTCGTACAAAAAATTTATACAAGAATTTTTTTCTCAAGATTTGATCAATTTTATCTTTATTTTATGATTCTATGTCACAAATGGAATATGAATCCTCAATCCTCTTTCAACGCATTTGATACTTTTCTTTTTTTTTTTTTTATGTGCCATGTACAGCAACAATGGCTAGAGGCACAGCAACAATCTAGATTTTACTTGTTAATGCTGTGGACTTTAGAAAAAGGAATAATTTATCAATTTGTGCCTGATTTATCATTATTTCATTTTATAATTTTTTTTATTTTTTTTATTTATCATTTCTTATTATGTATACGATAAATATATATTTTTTTCAATAAATAACTATGCGATCGCTGCAATTCACCGATCTCTTTCTCACATGTTCTAGTCGAATGCCCTAAATGCTCAGCGAAAAACGCACTTCCAATAAAATGAAATGAAACTCATTCTCCATAACAGTCCTACCAACATATCACACCTACTTCGCTTCCTACGTTCAACATCCCTTTACCCACTTATTTAAAAAAATAATAATAATAATGAAATGAAATAAAATAAATTGGCCTCTAGCCCAGAGCTGTACACGGCGTATGATAAAAAAAAAAATTAAAATTAAAAAAATTAATTTGAGTAACTCATCCAAAATTCTCCAATAAAATAAATCTTCCCATTTTTCTTCCGCTGATAAAATAAGATTCCACGAAAGTAAACGTGCATGAAATTTTCATCTGCAGAAATATTCGAACATTATCTTAAATGCTGGCTAATTCAATTCCATGCGAGAAATTTTTCACGACATCAGTATACCAGCCATAACTTGCTAATTACATCGAGTCCATTTTATCTTTCTGGCTTCGTAATGAATAAACTAACACTTCATGACCGAGGGTTCGAAACAACGAAACCTTTTAAATGCAACGAGTTCGATACAAAACTGCTACCACGGTAGCTGTACACGCTAAATCAACTTCTGCTAAATATTTTAATGCTTTGAAAATAAAGTATTCGTTTCACTAAGACGATAATTTAACCCAGAGTTAGCAGTGGAAATTTATTGTTTTTTGACTTACGTAAATATATATTTAGATTTTCGAGCGATTTATTTTCTTAATCGTGTTTGTTTTAATTTTAGGAGTTAATTTTGTGAGATGACAAAAACATTATTATTTTCGACCATCAGATATTATAATAAGCTGTATGCTTATTATCAAAATTTCTCAACATGATTTATTATTTATTTCAACCATTATGCTGGTTTGCAACCCTGATTATATATAAATGACGTCTTGCTATTGGCAGAATGAGAATAAGTGCGACAAACATAGAAGATGAGAAGTAATGACGTATAGAGAGAGGACGATAGGCCACGGCTTCCCTTAAAATTGTTGGGCTTTCTAATTGGATCAACAAAGTATCCAAAATATATCTTAAAAATTGAAAAGTGATAGAGAAATTCAGTGAGAAAAAATGTTGAATCAAATAATCACGGATATTTGGAAAAGATCTTCAAAAAAATTCCGATCAGCCACTGATAATCCAATAGATACCCAAGTTAGCCCTTAAATACTATTTTTGAGGAAAGGGAGTCTATTTTCTGCCTGATTGCACATTTTTATTAATTATTTATTTAGTTATCATATCGATAGTCATTAAACATACAAATCCAAGTAGTGGGTAGTGGGTACCTATAGCTTGTACCTGATGATTATTTCTAAAAGATGAATAAAAAGATATTAGCGAGCAGTGAGCGCTTTAAGGATACTTTTTGTATTGGTAGTTGGTACCTATACTCGAATAAAATATATTATTTGGCGTATATACTAATTTGAGATATCTATAGTTCCTTATGCTACAGGGGCAAATATCGGAGAAAGAGTGAAGGATAGCAGTTGCTAAATGGCTTTCAACTAACATGAAAAAAATTTCAGCTTTTCGCATTCATAAAATTGATTTTTTTCAATCGGTAAATAATAAAGTTGGAAAAATAATGTTATTTTAAAGTTTTTCAAAACAACACTGGGTACCATAAGAAAAATATTATTTGAATAAAAATTACTATAATTATTTTTCCAAATGAACAAAGAATAAATAAAAATGAAGTAATTAAAAATTAATTGAAAATTAAATTTAAGAACGAAAAATTTATAAATCGAAATGTAAAATATAACCTATTATAGGAACGGTATAAGAAATTATTTCAACACAATTTTTGAAGTTTTTCGGCTTTAAAAATTACATTTTATCGTTCAGAAAAGTTTTTATTCGATATTTTTTCAAAATCTAAATGGTTTTTTTGATTTTACAAAAAACGCAAAATTTCATGTATTTTCAGAAATGAATATTCATTGTATCTTGATTTGAAATCTTCAGGACCCAGGAAATTAAATATGAGAAACTTCTTCCCCTCAGGGGTTTCCAAAATATCACAACTTTGCCCCCGAATCACATCATTAACATGTGCTACTCCGAAATAACGCATAGCTTGAGAACCACTGTGAGGTAAAAACCTATGATATTTTCACTCCTTAGTTCAATAGGCCTAAAATTGAGCCTATAATCTATTCACGATAATATAATTTAAATTACATCTATAATTCATTTTGAAAAAAATGCAAATTTTCATTATTAAAAAAGAAAAATGAAAAAAAATGTAGACTCAAAAATGTTGAAAAAATTGGTGGTTAAAAATTAATTTGGTCGTTACCAAACAAAATATAACTTTTGAAAGTTAAAAAAAAATTTGATATCTCCAAAAAATTGAGTTGTTAATCTCATAATTATTAGTAGATGTTTCTATAAATTTCATGGAGCTGAATTTTATTTACGTTTTTTGTGAGTCATTTGACAACTACTTTACTCTCACCCACTTACTTTTTGAGGGAGGGAGAGAGAGAGAGAACAGGTTGTCTCACAATTTGATTCACCCAAATTATTTGAAAATGCTTGAATAATATTTTCTCCTTTTTCTTCATCCAACAATAAGTTCTATTAAAATTGATAAGTCCATTTGTCACATCTAATTTTAAGAAATCAACGATTAAAAAAATTGTCATCTTCAAAAAATTTCAATTCTAATTTGACTAATATTATACACTGCTTGAAGTATATCTCGAACCCTTCGAAATTATAATCAGTATATTAATTAATTTTCTCGAAACACTTACATCAATCATTGAAAAAATGACTGCTCTCACTGAAGGCTGAGTGAACACTACTGGATCACTAAAAGAAAAGATTAAGAACTATTCTCCATTAATAGGTAAATCGAGGACAAGAGTCACGATTGGGTAAAGGTTATCAAACTTCTGGTATTATAACCAATGACCGAAATTTGGTAAATTATACCCTGTAGCAATTCTTTTCCACCATTTACCAAATATTAAAGAATTGTGTCTCTGAACAACCATAATCATTCTTTTTGTCTTAGTGGTAGTTGAACTTGATTTTTTTTACGATACAATATTACAAGATTCATCAACACAAAATCAAAAAACAAAAAAAAAAAACAGAATATTCTTCTTACCAATCCAAGTTTTTTGCCAGTTAACAACGAATAGTAATTTTTAAATAAAATTGAATAATAATAAAAAACTGTGGAGTAAATTATATATAGTATATTATTTTCATTTCGATAATAAAATGGATTGGCTTATTAACGAAGCCTATATAATTTATAATTCTAAGAAATAGCTATCATTTTCATTAAGAAGTGAGCTAAAAAAAGACTCGAAAAATTTACCCTTGAAGTAGGTATGAGGAACAAGATAAGAACATAACTGGCAAACCTAATTTTAAAATTAGACCTTAAATATTTTAATGAGAAATACTCGCAACGAGATCATATTTTAAAAATTTCAAAAATCAGTGCTACCAACAAACCATCGATTTCACCACGGAAGGGAGATTTCGAGTTTTAACACTAACAGAAGCCGGGTAATTTATCGCAGAACATAATGTTTAGAAATTTCGCGACGAAATGCTCGAAAACCGAACTCATTTAAACTTTCACCTACATATCTGATCCATTAACGGTAACAACGACGGTAATATTTCTTATCAGCTATAACACAATGCTTCGTTCGAGTCAGAAAATTCATCGTTCTAACGGACGCTCCAATCTACGCCAATAATTTGCGATTTTTAACAAGAACGGACGAAAAATAAAACAAACACGGAGACTCCATAACGAAACATAAACGAACGATTTTATTGGCCATTATGAGCCGAGTAAAACGTTTAATATTCGGTCTTAATTGCCTCTAAATATTATGAATTACGTTTGGCGGAAAAATTTTACGATCGTGTTGACTTATTGACAGCGCATCATACGATACGCGTAAAAAATCTCAAATTAATTTTCACCATTTTTTAATACGTTTCGATGAAAAAACTCGCTGCTCGTCGAGCCATCAGCGACGGTATGCTTAACAGCGACTCCAGAACCGATGGAAATTTCGCATGGGCGTACCGCGTGCGGTCATTAAAACGCGAAATAATTACCCAACACTTGAGAAAATAAATTTCCATACGACAATAAAGTAAACACCGGCGACTTCCCTTGTGGGAGTCCGAATGACGAATAAGAGCGGCATCAGTGAAAGTGAAATGTTAACACGGACAGACACATGACGCGCATCCCCCTCGTCCACTAGCATGTCGCCAGGGTGTAGGACAGAAATAAGTGGCTTTTGTCGCATCTTCTAAGACCTTCTTTCATCTGGACAATACGGTAGTTGAGTGTCTTGTCTATCTATTATGTTGGCGCCTGTAACAGCGTTAACTACCGAGGGTTTCCCAAAGAGCGCGTTTAATCGTGGCGACCACGCATTTGTCGGCCTAGGTGATTGGCGAAAGCTTTACATTATTTGTACGCGACAGAATAAATATTTAATACTCACAAATCCGTGTTTATCCGAGATATTATTGGTTAATTTTAATTTATGAAATGAAACGACTTTCTGCATCCATTGTTCACCGGTCGAAGGCGAGTCCGGATGTATGTACATTCTTTTTGGCATTTCTGGATCAGCTTTTCCTGCTACCATCCATCTGCTGCTCGCAAAGTAAAAAATCAACGATTAATTAAACGAGTCGTGGGGGTCTTGAAGGTTATGACTTATGATAAATATAGGTTTTTAATTTTATCTAAATCAGCGAGAATGTAATAAAATCGAACAAGGTTTTTGAATTCTTTGAATATTTTTTCGCATGCATATTTTCCATCGTGATCCGAAATTAACTCTACATATTTTTACATTCGAATTACTACATCGTTTTGCATGAATGTATTTTCTTTATTAATTTTTCTTCTCCTTCAACTACTTTCGTGTTGAAAAGATAATTTCAAAATTTCAACATCGAGGAAATCATTATCCAATTTTTCTGAAGCCCTCTTACCCCTTATAATCCTTCATTCGATGAATTTTCTTATTAGAAAATTTTTCCAACTCAGTGGCAAAGCGATAAGAGAAGAATTAACTTTTATTTTATTTTTTTTTTTTATTTTTTTCTTTTTTCATAAGTTTTCATTTCATTCTTATCGTTGGTGTAATAATATTAGATTTAATTTTAGTTTCGTTTTTTTGCTTTTTTTTTTTTTTTGTACTGTGCTCTGTTATACTAAGCCAGAAGCACGGAACAGTTAGAAAAACTACATTTTAGAGAAAAGGTGATGCTTTGATACTTCGAAAAAAATTATAGAACGCACTGTAATTTGTTCAGATCAATGTATATTCACATATTCGATTTTATTTCATTTTCCAAAATATATGCAATTTTACTGTAAGCTCAAAATTAAGAATAACTATGAGGCGTGACTATCAAGTTCCAAGTTGCTTTCAGTTAAAACTAGAGTATTCTCGTTTGCACCATTAAAAAGAGATAGCGTAATTTTCCTATATATATATTTTTTTGATGGGTGGGGAGGGGTAAGGTGTATTTCGTAAGCTACCTTCTTCCAAAACGTGTGCTGAGATGGGACTGAGTAAATTCAATCATAAGGAGGTGGGGGGAGGGGAAGAGGGAGCACGAATTTTAGATATTGTGCTGGGATTATAAGAGAAGACATACAGTCGATGAAACAGGTTAGAAAGCATTGGAAGAAAGGCAAACAAAATCCAAATCTAAATTGAGAGATTTTCTCATCGTTTACTTCAACACTACAGGGTGTCGTGCATCACAAATATGCTCATAGTGGTCATATAGTGAACATCACGTACTATGGAGAGGTTTTCGAGAGAGTGAGAGAGAGAATATTCAACTTAGCAGATTTAATTTCACGAAGATTGCATCTCTCACCATGGCAATGCTTGTATTCACACTTTCTTCAAATTCTATCAATACTTGTCTCATAAAATTTACCTTACCATCACTTCCATCTCTTTAGAAACCTGAATAAATATTCTGCCATCTTTTTATTCCACATTAATAGTAGCTCAGCTCAAAATACATTATTATGAGGACTTGGAAGTAATAAAAAAAAACTAGTAGGCTCGCACACGATAGACATCATTTATAAGAACTTTTAGAGCTGTTTCGGTAGAAGAAGGGAGGGGACAAGAATATTGAGACGTGACTACAGCCAAGAATTTTCAAATCATTCCCCACTCATGTGATTTAGGGGATGTCGCATATCAAGGTCGCAGTCGTTAACCTCTCCGACTTCCAGGTCGAACGACTCCAAATAAAATTAAGATTCATTATCAATGCTGTATATTATTACGATAGGAACTCGTGAATAGGGAGATAGAGCCAACCTTGAACAATACAATTATATTATTCGAACGAGTATAAATACAGTCTTTGATAGTAGTTTAGTATAGCTATACGATTTTAATCACAATTTCTTAGTAAGGACGAGGAATCAAGAAAAAAATGAACTTCAATTGATTCTATTCGATATCGAAGTCCTTTCAACAGACTTCATTCTAATTCGAAGAAGCATTCCAGATCTTTGCTTTTTGATAATCATTAATTGACCTTTGATTCAGATTTTTGAAGTTTGAAGATTAATGACTTTAGGATTTTCATTAGAAAACGCATTCAATACCGAGTATCTAAAATATACTATTTCTGTAACACGAAGTAAAGTTCGAACTCATCATCGCACTAAAATAATTCTTTTTAAACATTTTCATGCTCATTATAGTCGTCATGGAATGATGCTTTTAACGTTGGTACGCAAGAAATCGTTATATGACTACAAATTATTTGCAAAAGAATTTATTCTTGAACGATGATAAGTTTAAAATTTATTTGGTGACAAGAAATTATTATATTATTTTCAGTATTTAATATTAAATAAATTTTTTCAGGGAGGGCTCAAAACCATTTTAAGATCAACGAGACGAAATTATTGGAACTCAACGGTCACACCTCGTATTTATCTATTCTATAGCATGCAATATTAAAGGCTGGCAAAAAAATTTTCGAAAGGCAATTTAACACTAACAAAAGCCACTCGACATTATCCAATTTGCCAACCCTGTAAATAAATCGCAGTCTGCAACATTACACACGGAGGATGTCTGAAAAACGACAACAAGTCAAAAAAATTACAAATCAAATCATCACAATGAAGAAGAAATGAAAATGCTAAATACATTACCGCCGAATGTGTAATCTCGCAGACTGGTTAAACTGTAAAATATTACAGGGCTTGCAAAAAGGCCAACACATTAAAAATACAAGACCGACATAGGTACGCAATTGCTGCCCCGGCAATAAAAAAATTTTTTTCGACGAGGCCGAGAAAAAAATTAATAATTTTACAAATTTACACAGCTATAGAAAAATTGACCAGATACCTGTTGTGAAATTTATAGCGGCAGTCGTCGGCAGCTACGATGTCCATAAGTAGTATGTATTTGGCCTTTTTGTCAAGCCCCATAACCCGCACCTTGTACGCGGGAAACATACGCCTAAAAGAACAAAACAAAAAACCAAAACTTAAAATAAAATAAAAATAAATATCTCGTTTTATTCTACCTGTTGTGAAACTTATAACGAAAATCGTCCGAAGCCACTATATCCAATAAAAGTATATATTTCGCTTTCAAGTCCAAACCGGATACACGAAATTTCATTTGCGGAAACATTTGCCTGCGAAGAGAAAATATACGTCTGAAATACCGCTCGAACGACGCCTTCGTTATCACATAAACGTCGTGGCTTAATTTCGTAATTAAGGCGTCCGAAGCGGACGAAAATATAAGAAAAACGCGACGACGCTCGGTTACGCCTTTTTAATGTCGATTTTACTCGTCCAACAATGTATGAACTTTAATCTACCATCTTAATGCTTTCGGGTGTAATACTTCCCGTTTACCAGGCTTAGGCGACCTTACCAGTTCATAATTAAAACCAAATCGAGCTACGGTATCGCGAAAGTATTTCGATTAATACGTCAACTTTCAGGTTAATATACTGTACAGATTTATGGAAGTAAATTACACTCTGGGTGATTTAATAGTTACCATCATACGACCCTAAAAGACTCCAATGATGAAAAATTTACTGAGAAGCAGGGTTGCCAACATTTAAAAATATAGAATTATTAGTTTCAAAACTAAGACATTTATAAAGACGAGTATTAGAGAAAGATGCCATATTGGTTCAGATATCTCATACCTTAATGATTTGAATACATAAATTATACATCACCAAAATTTTCAAAAAATCGAGCACATGAAATCGTATATAATTCGAAAGCAGATAATTTTTGAAATGCACCTTCGAAAGGTATATTCTTTCCGATTATAGTATACTAGCAGGTATGCATTTTTTTTTTTCATTTCTTTCAAATTTAATTTTCCACGAATCAATATGACTTCTTCTATCCTCTTTCAACATGTACTCTACTCAAAATTAACATTTTCCCTTTAAACTATCTAAATAAATTTTCTTCCATCAAAAATTCGAAATACCTCAACCCATTTTGAGCACATGCTTTTCTAAAAAGTTGAAAATATGACATTTTTTAATCAAAAAATGCACATATTTTGTAGAAAGGGATAGTAATGTCAAGTGGTAAATTACGTAGTTAAGTTAGCGCTCATTTACCAATAAGTGACCACAAGATAAATTCCTCAAATTTTCCAATAATTTATAAACAGGGTTTTTGTACTGTTTTATGAAATTTTTCATCATTGGACCAGTCCCCCCCCCCTAAATCTACTTTTTTGTATAGATTCAAGTCCTTCTCATACCGATAAATTACTTAAATTAAAAGTAAATACCTTAAATTTCCAGGAAATAAATTACCATCAGCAATTAACCATCACTATATTATTATCATACAAAAATGAAAATTCATAATTTTTTTTTTCAATGATTATTCCCGCTACTTCCTCTCATTAATGAATTGAACTTTGTTTATTAAAGTTGTATATTTTCTAATATGAAAACTAATAGTAGAATTTGCAAGAAAATAGTGGAATAATGAATGAACAATGGCAATTTGAAAAAGTAACGATTTCGAAAAAATAATTACTAGAAAAACACAGGATTCTCGAAATTTCTTCGGCAAACAAGAACCATAAACAATATTTGAGTTAAGAACGCTGCTAAAAAGTCATAACCCAGGAACAGCGTTAGAACCAGTAAATTGTTATTGGAAGATGGGGTGGGGGAGGGGGTGTAGGAATGAATATAGTTGATATTTGAACTTGAATTTTCTTCAAATTTCAAACATTTTTTTGAATCTTTATTTACACGAACTCCCTCCTCACCCTCTTACTACTGTCGCTTGTAACGATATTTGATCCAGTTAATTGATGCGTATTATAACACGCCAAATTTTCAACATTAGATATTCAGGTGTTAACAAATACTTTTCAACTATCACAAGAAAGGCTAGTGGTGGAAAAAATTGATTCTTTTGATGTCTCCCATACCTACGTCACTGTACAAGTTGTAGAGATGAATTTAAAGTTTGCCACACCAAGGCTAAATTTTATTTGTACCTTAGCATATGCTTAGCTATATGTATTTTTAGACAACTGATCACGTCTTTCCCCCCCCTCCCCCAACATAAAGTCAAATGTTGTGTAACAGGAAATAAATGCAATTTAATACTTGATAAATTGAAAATTATAAATTTTGAAGTAAATCAACAATTTGCAGATATTTCTTTAACTTGTGGAGCGTAGATTACATGTGGTTACAAGAAGGAAAAAAATTCTTATATCGAAAAATTATTCAAAAATTAATTTAACTTCTTGGATTTTTTTTCAAACTAAGAAATACAAAAAAATTTTTAAAAACTAAATAAAAAAAATTAAAAAAAAATTAAAAAATATAAAAACATGAAAAAAATCAAAGTTTCAAATTAAAAAAAAATCACAAACATAAATTATAAATTTATCTAAAAAATTGAAGACTATCATTTCAAATTTTTTGCAGGCTATTAAAAAAAAGAGGTAATTTTTTATAGACATATTCAAACTGAAAAATATGTATAAAAAAAATTATAAACAAATTTTGTAAATATATTTTTCTTTGTATCATTTTTAAAATGAGGAAAAATTCATGGTACGAAGAATAAATGTATCAAAAAAAAAAAGTATATGAAGAAAGCTCAAAAATTTGAAAACTATCTAGAGGATGAAATTTCAACTTCTTTATAATTTTTTATAATCGTCTCCAAATCATTTGCTATAACCACTCTCAAAATTTTGCACCAAAGCCTTTAGTCCATGTAGACTGTGCCTATATCCTTCACTGCCTAGCTTACTCTTAATGTTGGTAAAAATTTAGCCAACACTGCATCCACATTTATCTGTGAAGTCTGAATCTGATAACTAACTTGGCTACAGTTTGTGTTGAGTTGCACTATATGCTCCTAGTGCAGAAGAAAACCGCCTCTGTCGACGAGCCGACGCGATAACATCGAAAGATATTTTACACGTTTTTGCAGGCGCCAAAAGCGAATGTAAAGCTCGAAAAAAAATATTAAAATAAATACGACCTTAAATCACCACAAAAAACTGGTTTAAATTGAACAAGACGATGGGATCGAATGAGGATAAATTTTCATCTTAAAGCTAGGTAATTTTTTGGCGCGCGTTGAAAACAGCTGTCGATGAGATAAGTCGGCCATATTTAATTCGGGCGACAATAGAACGCGTATATGATATGGAAGTTCATTATTTCTGGCTACGTACGTACGAGGGACGGATGTTAAACCGCGTTTTAATATTGTATTCGAAGCCGGAGCGAAAAGCAACCCCTAACTTTACGCTACGTACGACACCCTTTAATACAAATCAAAAAATGGTATATCGCCCATCGTACACAATACGCAACGATGATGGCTTCGAGTATTAAGTACGTACAGTTGACTGACGCTTTATTATATTCCGATGACCTCTACCGCCTTCCGTGCCCATATAAAATTCCAGTTCCAGCATTCGCCGCACCACCCTCTCGCCTACGCGTATTCTTGGCGCCATGCATGAACGCTAATGTTCATTAACCATCGTTCACCATTCCAAACATCTCGTTGCGTTTTGGTCGGCGAAAAATTACCATCACTTGGTCCACTTTTTAAACCGATCGTCTGCGATTGCCGCAGCTGGTCGCGTAATCTAAATTACCAACGTAGAGGCCTAGACGCAACACGAACACTCGGCAAGGGTAGAGAATGCTCGTTTGTCGGCGCTATTCCCATCACCAGACGAGCTAGGTGACAATATTAACAGCTACTACTGATAATTCCTTAAAAGGGATGAGTAATCCTTTTCAAACAGATACAATATAAGGCTACTAAACACCCCTTGATATTCGCCCGCTAATCCGCTCCTATCGTTTACCTATGAATACTCGGGCCGCGTACTTTCCGAAATTCTGGCTGTTTATTTTCTTTATAGGTGTTCGCTTTTATACCTATAAAACGACCAGTCAACCGTCCACGTATATGGAGCAGAAAAACCTCGCGGAGGCGGCATCTAAAGGTAAACATCCGGCGGAAAAAATTAGCGAGAATAGCGTGAGAGTGTTACCGAAAATATTCGTTAGCCCGATAAAAAGCTTTTTTAATGCCAGATAGCGGCTTCTATTATCTTCAGATAAGTAACAAATGCGCTAATAGGCAATACAGCCATAATTTACTCAGAATTTAAATGACGCCACTTTTTTTCATCATTTTTTTTTCTACAGTGTAGAAAACATAACCATCGCGAATATATTTCTGGAGCCGAACTCTTATCTGGACGATAAGCTGATTTAATGACTTGGAATTTGTTTCCGATGTCGCTATCGAATGTTTCAATTTTTGATTCGTTTGTAAAGAATATAAACACTCGTGACTTTCCTTTCCCCTCTTACCAGTTGAGCTTAAACTAAGGTGTAGTAAAGCTTCGTTCATATTACTATTTTTGAATGCATTTTCCGTTCGTTAATGATGGATTGAATGTATATGTCCAATTTAAAAATTGCGCAAATTTAAAAAAAAAGATTTCTTTTATTTATGATTAGTATAATTATGCGGAATTGAAAATTTAAACGTCTTCTGATGAATGACATATGCGCTAATAGGGATCATAGTCAAAACTTATTGAGAGAGAATTGAAATGATGCCACTTTTTTTAATATATATATATTTTTTTTTACAGAGGAGGAAATATAATCCTCGCGAACATATTTCTGGAACCGAACTCTTATCCAGAAGATAAGTTCATTTAAGGACAAAGGAATTCGTTTCCGATGTCGCCATCGAACGTTCCCTATGTCCTGATTTCCTCTAGACATTATTTCAAACTTTGCATAAATTATCTAACTCAAGTATTTCGAAAAATTAATTTATATTTATCGATACGGCATGGCATCTTCAAAGGTACTCGAGTTTTTTCCCTTGATGAAGATATTTATTAAATTATCACGCTGAAAAAAGAAAAAGAAAAAATATATATCAGTAGAAAAATACCGTGAATTTTGGAGATAAACACTAAACCCGAATAATGTAAAAAATACGTATAATATGAATTTCCAAATTATTCGGGCTTCATTGCATCGTATAAGTCTTTGATTTATGACTGATGTACTGAAAAGTGGTATAGCTGGGGTAAGAGGAAAATTTCTCGGACGGCAAATTTTGATATAAAATTTAATTTTAATTCAGCACGATAGGAGGAACTTACATAATATCATTTTTTCATGATTATTTTATGAATGAGTGGGAAAGGGGTGGAAGGGAGGTCGAGGCTTGAGATAAAAAAAATACGCGGCGTAACGCCAATTTTCTCGAGGCGAAAAATTTCTTGCCCCATCAGTGGTACTGAGTCCTTATTTTTACTCAGAAATTAATCAACTCTGCACGATAATATGTTCGAAATTCTCACAAGCGCTAAATATTTTAAATTTTTGTACAGAAGAAAATTATGATTTTCGAATTTAGCAATGAAGACTTGAAATATCAATCATAAATCAAACGTAAGTAGTACTGAGTTTCAGAACACGAGTAGTACATCAAGTTCAACTTCATTTCATCCCATAGGTTCCTTGAAGTATTCATTACCTTGTACTTCTTTTTTCATTTCTTTCAGTGTTTACTGTTTATTTAATTTCCAATTCTTGTTATCAATATAAATATTTAAGTAATGTAATAAAAACGTGAAATATAGGAAAATACATTAAAAAAATTAAAAATTTTTCCGTAAATTATTATTAATAGGAATAAAAAGATTTATTTTCGTGGTTAAATTTAAAGTGAAAAAATAATTTTTTTTATAGCATAGTCAACTGCTATTGGGTTGTCTCAACATCTTTCAGGGGGTTTAAATTTGGTGGAACGGGCATGAGCGATTCAGGTGTAGGTACTAAGACTTTATGGATAGTGGAAGTATCGTCTAAGATGTTCTGTTCGGAGAAGGATTTGCAAATATATAACAGTAAATTCATCAGTTCTCTTTACTATAATTACGTAATACTTGATTATTTTCAAAATTATAAAAATGCAATTTTTTCCTTAAAAAAAAAAAAATGTAATTTATACTATAAAATCTGACCTTCTCAATTTATATGCCTTCAGTCTGAATTGCAGCTCGTGATACATAAAAAATATATAAATGTTAATATTATTTTTTCTTTCCAGATTTTTGTTCTTAAGGGGAAATTGCACACTTTTGAAGCCAAAAAAGGTTATTTATAAATTTAAAAAATATTTCTTACAAAATTTATAACAATGGACTTCTCCAAGAATAAAAAATGAAAAATATGAAAAACACCAATCGGTTCTAAATTTACTTTTAATATTTCCAAAGGGTTGAGTGATAAAAAGTGGTGTTTTAAAACTCAGGACGTACACAAAATTTAAAAAAAAAAATTTTTTTTTTTTGGATAAGCTTTTTATTCAAAATCTACTACGAAAAGCGAAAATTAAAAAACATCATTTTTTTTTTTTGGGGTAGATGTTCAGGTTCAGGTTTATTTGAGTGGTGCAAGCACCATACACTTTGGCTATTTATAGCCCACAGTGTCACAGTTGAAGGAGGGGACAGGAGGGAACATATGTTCATAGACAAAATAATGAAAATTTATTTCATAAACATCTTAATATTCAGAGATTTTAGTATCTAAACAAGCAGACAAAAATGTAAAATTTGATTTTTTTCGTTTAAGAACAAATGCTAAACTTTATGCATACATTTCAACTAGAAAAATTACGATGATTCTTCTTTACAATTTTACTCCCTTTCTTTGGGTGGCAAAATTCATTTTCATCTTACAACGCTTCAAAATTATGCAAACAATTTATTTCGTTTCCAACCTAAAAGATACATTTAGCAATATTTTCTGAGAATCCTACTCGAAATTTCTTATGAGCACTAGATTTCCGATTATAAGTTCAATATCCATTAAAATTAATCTTCATCGAATACTAAGTACGCGAATATTTCATAAATTACGATAAACTTAATTTCTCATCCAAATTGCATTAGATATCTAATTAACAGGAAATCGATATTAAATTCTATTTCGAAGCTTTTCGACGATATTAATAGATAGTCGATTAACCTATATGGAAAAACAAACTAGATAAAATTTTATTTTTGAGTCTTCGTTCGTGATCCATTTCAACCCCGATATAAAGTTCCAGCAAATACTTCCGTGTAGGAAACAAAATACGATATTTTTTCTAGGCATGGAAAATTCGAATCAAATAAACAAAATTTATTGGTACCCGAAGTTACATTCGAGATTCGTAATTTTTAATGAAATTTAACAGTCTCTTAGGAGCAAATTTCAATGTATATTTTTTAATTTTCGTTAGCAATCTCTTCGACCCCCTCCCCCCTCTATGTAGTCATATTATACATAATTACACTGCGTACCGATGAATAATCATCAGCATTTTCCAATCTTTGGAATAAGCATGTTTCCATTTCGTATAACTTTGCATCATTTATTTTTAAACCAGATCACGATATGAGGTATCGGTTGCATAAGCATCGATAACTTTTCATTTCTTTTTCCATTACTTCCTCCGAGAATTTTCGCAACACTTCATTAAGATTTTCTCGATAATCGTTTTTCCATCTACATATCGCCCTAATCAACTTCATCGGGCTCTCAACAGTTGGTAATATACGCGCGAAACTAATTTAAAATTGCGTGAAAATTAAACCCGGCAATATAAACCGATAACCTACGGCATACCAGCGTATCAACTACTTTCCTCTTTATTTCATCATTAATTCCGCAACTTAAAGAGTTTTCTTTTAGTTTCTACCATTAAACGCTCTTTTCATATTGTTTTCCAAGGCGCTGCCGGTAATCGTGTGGATTTTAACCTTTTGTAAATATCAGAGACTTTTCACATAGGATGTTAACACTTTTCACGTGCACCTTTTTAACCATTAACTTCCATACGTAATTACCTATTTTCTATGTTTCTTGAAGATAAATCTTTCCCACAAGTAATTCCGCCAAATAGTTAATTACTTTATTACAGTCTAAACATATTTAATAGGCTAATACGATGTGTAAATTTGACTCGATTGTTTTTAATTAAATAAATTACTGAAAAATTAATTCGTTTGTTTTTCTCGCGCATAAACTAATTAATAGATCATTCTCGATAACAACACGTATAAATAAAATTCTAATAAAATTATTTTAAAACGTAGTAGCCATTTAGTGGAGTCGAATATGGTAAAATGGGAATTTTTCTACCAACTGTGTATTATATTTAAAAGGGGTTTAAATTTCCATCATCTTGATAATACGAGTATGGGGCATAAGACGGGTATTTTTATACGCCTCGAGTATCGTAAACATGGTATTTGATTCGGGTATAAAAATCCAAAAACGGTTATTTATTTTTTGTATTACAAGCCATTTACAAAGAATGAAAATCTAAATATAAATCAAAAGACGTAAAGTATCTTTTAAAAGGAGTTCTTAAGGACACTTTGACAGGGTGTTAACTCGTTTTTAGACATAACAGGTAGAAAAGTGTTTCCATTTTAGGACCGGTTTACACGACCGTACCATGGATGGGGTCGCGTGGCATCTGTTAGCTTCTAGAATCATCTACGATAGGCGAAAATTACTCGAAATTGCGACCGTTATCGGCGATAATCGATTACGCGCCGAAGATCACGTTTACCGATGGCACGACCCGATTCGATATCTCGATAAAACGATTTAAATATGAACCCGAGCGCTGCGGTCGGTGGCGCAATGTGAACGGGGACTTGGAAATGAGAATAAAAACACCGATGAGGCCATAATTCATTTAAGTGCCGGCCGACTGACGATCGAGCTAAGACAATAGAGGAACACTTAAAGTCCTTTTATTTTTCTATTTTTTTTTGCCTTCTCTTTTTATTATTGAAGATCAAGAATTGGCGCCACACGGTTACCGTGGTTCGTCCGATCGACGGGGGTCCATCTCTCGCTGTTGACCGAAAGCCTTGTATACATTTTAAACCCGATCTAAATGTAGCCCCGGTTTAAGGCTCGTCTGCGCTAGCACCGCTAACTCATCGACTTGTTACACGCCGAAGTCGCTCGAACCGTTCGGGATCACTAAAAAGGCATTAATTTACGTTCTTGTAAAATGCTTAGTTTTTCGTATCCGACGACCGTATCGCCATCTCACTTTAACATTCGTTTTCGTAGCTTTATCTGATAAATCAACAATCTGGAAGGCGCTAAAATGAAGTAGGTACATAACTCCACAACACTGATACCGAACCGAGCCTACAACTTGTTTGATTTATTAATAATTAAAAATACAAATCTCTATTATCTTTATACGAGTTTTCGAACCACCGATGAATACACGTTAACTCGGCGAATAGGAGGAGAGGTTTTATATGAAGATATTTCGAGACGCGGCCTTTTGCAATAGTCGTTTATTTTTTGTGGGCCAAAAAGTGATTTAGAAAATGAACTTTTTCAATTTATAGATTGGCTGAAAAGTAAACCGCGTAAAATAAATTCAAAGAAGCTCTAAGTTGAGATGTGCAATATCCTCATCTCAAGGTGTGGTCAATAAAGGGTGGGAGCTTTTGACAGGGTTGAGGAGAGGGAGGGGCAGAGTGGGCAGATTGTCCTCGGGTTCGGCAATATTTCATTTCATGAAACGTTTCACAATTCTGATTAAATTTTTTACATTTTTTCGTTGAATTAAAAAACTAATTCTTGAAAATAATCTCAACGCATCATAATAAACTTACTTACGAGCTTTATCTACTCTACTTTATTTATCGTTCATTTGAGGAATCAACCAAATATCCCTCTAATCCAGAGATATACAGTTATACACAGCACAATTTAAAAATAAATAAATAAATGAAGAGGAGCCTAAAAATTATTTTGGCCGACTTTTGAAGGATCATGATTTAGGCCAATAAGAACTTTTTAGTGATATTGGAAACATTTTTTTTTTTTTTTACTAATAGAGATTCTCATAGATGAAATTATGCAATATCCTCAACCTTGTCCCTCCTTGATGAGGTAGCACCCCTTATGGAAGATTTAAAGCGAATAATATTTAATTTCAAATATTATCCCAAGAATTCATTTTAATTACATTCTGAAATTTTTCAATAACTAAACTACTCTAGGGAAACCCTCAAAAATGGATTTTGCTCATTTTACTGAGTTAAAATACCTCTTAAGAAAAAATGAACAAGAACAAAATTAATATATTTTTTATTTGAAACAAAAAATAAAAAAAATATTAAGTACGCTACAATGTCGAAAACTCTCTTGTTTGATCATTAAGGGCAAATTTTGAGTCAAGTAGGCACTCTATCGAAAAAACTAATATTATCTTTTTTATTGCAAATTAAAATCTGATTAATTTTGTACATGACCTTTTTTCTCGTAAATACCATATTTACCGCGAAAAATGCAAAACCGACAATAATAACTATTTGTTATTGGTTAAAACGCTTATAAGTGAACGATGAGAAATATTTCTGACATTTGTATTAATTTTACACAAAAAATGAATTGAACCTTTTTTTATAAGGAATTAAATGGAGAATAATTTTATATATGAACATTTTTATCGTAAATACCATATATATCGAGATAAATGGGAAAAACTTTCCAAAATGAACGTGTTTAAATAATATCCTCAAAAAATTAGTTGATAAGTGATTTTTGGCTTTGCAAAGCATTCTATTAAAAAAAATGAAGAGAACCTTTTTTGTTCAGATTTTTTTTTTTTATTAAACATATTTTTATATAATAATATAAATATATTTATTAAAATCTATTTATATTTTAAATTTATTAATTTAATTAATTAAATATATAAACATATAGGGGGCTTTAGCCCCCTCTCGTTCATTCCTTCTGTAAGTGTTGTGACAACTTAGATAAATAACAAAAACTCATTTCTGATAATTCAATCTTTCGCTTGGGAGTCATATGAGAGTTTAATTGCAGGGAGATTCTAGTACATTATTATAATTAAAATTGAATTCTCAGGGTAATTTTTGATTATTAAATTAATATCTTTCCCTTCACACCTTTTATAGGGGCTGGTGCTTTCATGATCACATTTGAGGTTGAAGGAATTGCATATTTTTCATATCTGAGACAGTAGCGTAGCATGACATTCCTTCTGGGGAGAGACAGAAATCATCGAACAGAAATTTTTTATTATCATTTATTTATAAGTCGATCTCGATACCAATTGAGATCACAAATACTTTCCCATTCGAAATAAAAAATTAATTTTCGAAGGGTCTCGGGGGGGGGATGTTGTACCCAACGCCCCCTCCCCCCCCGTATTTACGTCACTGATCTGAGAATCACATTAATGAAAAAAGCGATGTTCCCGCTGCAATCAAAAAGTATTCATTCAACCTCGCCTCCCTTCCTCGTCGAAATTCTTATTCATTATACTTGTGGTTTGGGACATGGTATACTTCAATTTAGGACTTCGAGTGTTTATTTTTCTCGCATTACTATTCGGTCATCCCCTTTTTCCGCCCAAGTCTTATCTATCAAACTTGGAGTGGGGATATGGCGTATTTCTATTCAGGACTTCGATTGTTAATTTTCTCGCATTACTTTTCAGCCATCTTTTCGATAGTGACGATGAACGGAAACTGGCCACAGAAAGTAGACTACAGCCGAGTACAGCATAATAGCATGAAAATGACGGTTTTCATTTCCAATTGGTAGCCACTATCGGGTAATTTTATCCAACGGTAGTTACGTTATTACGACCACAAGATGCGCAGGGTTAAGGTTACCAGCGAGGAAACGAATACGAGACGTGACACGGGCATTCTTGCAAACTCGTAAAATATTTAACGGAACGAAGTTTAATGTCGACACCGATCTGGATACGCGTTTACAAGCGTTTCGATTAATCACAGATTGATAAAAATTTTCGGTAATTGGGTTTATTACCGTCTCGTTAATTTCCACTCTTTACTCTTATATTGGCGAACCGGTTCGTTAATAGTTATTAATGGATAACGACCGCCTAACGTTTACACGTAGCTGGCGTAAAAATCCAACCGATTAGCGAGCGTTCATCGACGTTGAAAGAATTTGCGGCGGGATCGAATTTTCGCATTTAAAATTTAATATTCATACGTCTCTGTCGAGATAAAAATCAACTGGTCGCGCGTGAAAGTTAAAGGTAAAAAGGAGTCTATTGAATGGAGCGAATTCTGTGGGATAGTGGTAGACGAAGGCGAACAGAATGAAGCGCGAAATTAGAGTTTGTTTGCTTTACTGATTGCCATCGCTGGCGCCCAGCAACGCCTTATATCGCCCCAGGCTATACAACCTTACCGTACCACCAGTCCACCACTGCACCACGATCGACGCTTCAGCGCATGTTTGCCTAAAGCCTATACATCGCCGTGTACGCGTCCCGTTTGCTAATAGAGTAGCATACGTGTGTAGGCAATTTCACCAATACCAAGCGGCCAATGGTTTACCATATCGGCCGAGTGTCCGTATAAAACTGCCAAGTGGTAGTGGATTCATAAAAGCCGAATTTTACCAACTTTATGGCATCCCGTTTAAAAGCATTTTATTGTAGACGCGCGAATCGTCGAGTAGGTAAACACGAAGTATACATTGTTCGAGAGCGGTAAAAACCATTACATTTTAATTACGGGGCCATAGCTGTAACCGTGTAACACATTAAAATCAATCGCCACAGTGTACGAGATACAAAAAGCCATAATATCATCGTATTTACACCTGCGTCGATTTAAAAAGGGACTTTTTTTTTTTACAGATTCGGAGTGAAAGAAACTTCTCTTTTTTTTCACCGCCTTTTCAAAGCTGAAATCAAGTTTACACATTTACAAGACTCAATTTCACTTTAACAAAGGTATCGGGAATATTGCACTCGGCGTCAACCAGCTTTGTCGCCAGTATAACGCTTTACATGTAACCGACGTCGGGCTCCATCCATGTCTGATCTGCTCTCAGCGGTTCTGCGCTGTCGTTATACGCAACGCTAATTGCTAATGAAACGTGTCTCCTCCTGGTAGTTTTTCCCTTCGTTTCCTCTTCTCGTTTCTCTCGCATGCTCATGAAATTCGCCACCGTTATGACATGCTACAACTTTTTATATGACGGATGTTACGCGTTTTAATTGATCGACGATACAAGCGACGATTGTTAATGGGTATTGCGTATTCGCAGGCGTCGTTTCAAACGTAAGCGAATTTCTGGTCGGGTACCAGGTTCAGGTTTTTTGTTGATGATGGTGACTGGTGTAAGAAATATGTACGGTTTTTTTTTTTTTTTTTTAATATATGCAAATACTTTATGAAAACTCAAAGGTGAGCTTTTATGCACTACTCAATTATCATCTTTACTTGAGAATTACTTTTCCTCGCGGAATTTCTAAATTAAAAGTAATTAAATTTTACTATTGAAGGTATAGGTACATTTGATTGATGATGAATAAACATTTGCACTTGCAATTTATTGAATGATAATATACTATTAATTCAAGTTTTAAATTAATGGTGATCTGTGAATGTAGATTTTTTGAAACTCATATTTGTATTCAAAATTATTTAGACATAAGAAATTATTATCCAACTACTCTCTGAGAATTCTTATAAATTATTAAAAACAAAAATTCCATACTTAATGTTCATATCGTGTTGGCTTAGTAGGCTTAACAATATATTATTCGAAAGATGAAAATATTAAATAAATTACCTATGTTGAATTCATTTATGTATAGTGATCGTTTAAAATCAATATTATAATGGACTGAAAAATATTTGAATTTATTGAAACCATACAATCATTGAAAATTTATATGTAATGCGAAAAAAGAATAACGAACCAAAATTTCATTATAAATAAATATCTGAAGAAATTGTGTTTCAATGTCGAATTCCCAAACCTTAAACTAAACGGAATCAAAATTAAGTTTGAATCAAGAAATAATAATAACTTTTTTCCATTTAATTATTTTTAAGGGGGGGGGAAGGAGAGTTAGGAAGAAGAAGGCTAGGTGATACGATGATACGGCTCGAAAGAAATATAAACAAAATTTTACAAAATTTATTTTTGAAATCGCATCTATAGGTACCTCATATAGGTTAATATTTGAAAAAAAATGTTTCAGCACATATAATTATTTTTATTTTATTTTTTTTCACCTCATTAGTTTATGGAAATATCGCTTGCTCATATTATTTGAATAACTACTCCCATCGAAACTACGTGAAAAACTAGTGGAGTCCCCAACTTCCTCCAAAACGAATTTCAATTTAACTAAAGATGAAATTCAATTTACTACATTAGAAAAAGAAAGTAGTTGAAGAGTAGGGGAGAAGAGGGAGGGGGAAGTCAAGGTTTCTTTCTTTCCCTAATTTATTGATTTAGCTGATATTTTATTTTGCGATTTTGGATTACTCCATAGAAAGCATAGAAAACAATCTGGAAGTGCTCAACTGCACCCCACCTCTTATTCAGTTTTTAGCTTTCTTATTCATATTAGATCGTCATTTATTAGATTACAAATTAGAACAGCAAAACTGGGTATATGATCACGAAGGGGCTAGGGAAACCGAAAACTTAAAAAAGGAACTCGTGGTTTCAAAAACTATAAGCACTGGGTAGAAATAAAAATGAAAAGGACAAGAGAATTTTCCTAAAGAAAATTGCCAAGTCAATCAAAATCAGCAAAATAATGGTGAAGGGGGAAATAAGAAGTTATCAATTAGGTATAACTATACTGTAGTAGACTTTAAAAAAAAATTAAGTATCATTGTTTATTTATTTATTTATTTATTTATTGTACATTTTTTATGATTTGTAAAAAAAAAAATTTTAATTAAATAATATTTTAAAAAAATAAATAAATAAATGAAAAGCAATGAGGTGAGCTCTGTCTCCGAGAATTTTTTCTTTTCTCTTCACCATGAAATATTTTGGAGTAAAATAGTTCATTTTGTTTTAGGAAAAAAATCAAGATCAGTCCATTATAGGAAAGCCTGAGTGATTATCTGAAAGTTTACTAATAAATTCTTCTGTATAAATGATTATTAGAATGCTAGTTGTCTGCGTTATCTCTCTCAATCAATCCACTAAGAAAGCTTGGACTGTTGTCAGAAGATGTTTTGGAACTTCTTCTAATATACGATTGTTTATTTGTCAGTTAGGGAGGGGGAGGGGGCTGTTATATACTCAAATGGTTTTAAATAAGTGATAAAAAACGTTTTCTCAAATTTTTAAAGGTAATAAATAAATATGAATTTTATTCAAAAATTTCTGTTTTTCTCTTCTTTACTAAAAAGTCTTCAATACGTGCCGATTAAAAATAGTTTAACAGATTGCTTAAGAATTGCTTTAAATGAAAATTCATCATTTTTTCATCGCCTTGTTAATATACTTTCAGATAGTATCATGTAAAGGGTAACAAAAATGTATCAATTTCAGAGTTGAAAAAAGTACGATGCTTCATTTTCGAGGAAACTGGAAAAAAAATCATTACTTCTCCCTCAAAGTATCATTTGTTTATCACTTTCCCCACTGAAACAAAATTTGATCACCTTTTTATGACTTTCATCGCTTTCATCAGAGGTTAGACATCCTGTTTAAGATAAAAATTAATTAAAAATGATTTTTTTCATTTATTAGTCCGACAAATAAATGGTAAAAAGAATAAACTGATATACTCACATAATTATGTTGATTATGATAATTTTAAATAAAAACATAAATAAATAAATCAATGAATAAATAGATAAATAAAATATTTCATCAATTATGAATTTTTTTCATTTTTATTTTATTTTATATAAAACTTAAATATATTTGAATACTTGGGTGTAAATTTATATCATATTTTGAATTTCATTTTATTTAATGACTCATAAAAAATCAATATGAATACAAAATTTAACGTCCACTTAGACCCAAGATCAAACCACAATGAGCAAAACTCCCTCCACATCAACGTCAGAGCGGTTACTGTATGTTAGGATAAAACACAGTGTTTTCTATTCAGGAACTTGACATACCAGGCTCGGTGTACTTTTATCGATTCGATTTTTCATTTTTGTCGTAAACAATTTTCGGTTCTATTGGAAGAGCACATTATCTACATTTCAAAGAGGCTTCCAGCTACGCCGTTGACGCCTATATGGAATGTTTTTTGAATGAACGTGTTTGTATTGTTGTCTACCGAGTGTTTCGGCGATACGAAACGAGATAATTTCGCTAGATTTTTGCCACGTTAAAGAGCTCACGCTGTAAAGCCAACACCACGTTGTGTTCGCAATTAATAAACCGTCAGGTCTGAGATTTGCGAATGAAAACCACCGATGGTACGGGTAACTCGATGAAATGCCGGTACTTGGGTTCATTCGAGCCATCGAAGGGGCCAGAAATTAGCGTGTTTGACTAGTACCCAATTACGGCGAACACGATACTCGGCAGCGTCGTTTATAAGATCCGGTGTGCGCGGTAGGCATGGGCATGAACGCGAGCTTCCATCAGACATATCACGACCAAGTTAACTGGCCACGAAAAAACAACATTTATTCATTCATACGTCGTAATCCGGCCAGAATTTACTAACAACATTCATAAAGAAGATAAAACTGGTTGTTTGCGCGGCCGCAGCCGGGGTACAACGTATATTAGACGGATAACCGGTGGATGTGAAATAATAGCCGCCTGTCAAAACCCTACAGCTTCACGGACTATATGCAGAATGTAGCTAAGTGTGAGTTTCGTTCATAATTTATACGATCGGCGGGTATTTACAATTCCATCGGTATCGGCGAAACACGAAAGACGCTCGATATACTAATAATACCCGAATCGGGTGCTCTACCGATAACATCTTCCTCAGTCAGCCTTTCGCGCCAGCACAGAAGGTGAAAATTAGCGCAAACAAAAGCGCGTTAGTTTCCTCTATTCGTACTGACACACAAAAAAAGCAAGTCCCAAACAATGAGTGCTTTCGGGCGAGCTTCGCGTTCGCGTTTTTCTCGGTTAATATTTAAAATGTTCTTTTTTACGCGCAGCTTATTTCGCGAATCCGGAATTACAGCGAGAGTTACTTTGGTGTGTGACTATAGAGTCGTTTAAAATTTCATTAACGTTTTTTCTGCCCCGGCTAATATAGCCGAAGCGTGTTCCTATGCATGGAAATTATCCGCCGTCGTATTCATCTTCGTGCAGACATGTAATGACTATACGAAGGCGTTACTCGTAATACGTACCGAGCCTTTCGAACGGCTAAAATGAATTTCATCCATGCTCCATCACCGCGTTCGATCGCTTATCGCGTAAATTAATCGCGACGTGATGGACGCTCGTATCGAACGATTAGAAGCATTCGTACATAGGTAAAAGCAAGCCATAAAAGTTCGTGTAAATTACAAAAGTCCAGAGGAGAGACCGAGAGAGGTAAACTCCGTCACTCCGCGCACAAATGGGTGATACGGATGAAACGTGATATAAGGTGTTAACTAGTAAACGCAGAAGTCGACGGTTAGCATTCGTGTTTTTACCACCACAGAGTGATGATTAATACCGCATATAGGCCTCTACAGTGGTAATCATTTTAAGGTGAATAAAAAATTCTACTTGTCATATGAATTCACAAAAGTGCATTGTCAAATGACCCAAGTTCTTCTTAAACTCCTCCTTCAATGTTTCGAGTTAACCGAAGGAGGATACTTAGTATTTCGAGATAACAACCTCAAATGCACCGAACTGGGACTTTCAGAGAGAGCTGAAATCACACATCAAAAATATCTAAATTTTCCTCAATTACCATCCTAAATATAGCATCCAGCCTCCTATGGAATTTCCATCCTAAAATAACAGGTCACCAAAAAATAAACGAAAAAAATCAGTTTTTGGTAGATCTGTCAAAGTATCGTACTAAATAGCATACAAAAATTTTCAATCGGTCACATTCAAGCATGACGTTCTAAAATGAGCGAAACATCCACTAAAGACTGATACTTGGTATTTATCTTAGTGAATATTACACTAGGAGTGAAAATGGTAATAAACAAAATTAATCTGTTTTGAATTCTAAACAAAAAATATCCTATCCGTTTTTCACAAAAAAGTCACCCAAAGCCAAAAAATCTTTCATGAAATTATTTTTGGAGAAATGTCAATTTGGCATGCGTATATTTTTGCAAGTTTTTCGCATTTATCTCAGTAAATATAGCATTTACATTGAAAATGGTTATGTGTAAAATTAATCAGCTTTCAATTTTCTACAAAAAAGATCCTATCGGTTTTTCACAAAAAAGTCACCCAAAGCCAAAAATCTTTCATCAAATTATTTTTGGAGAAATGTCAATTTGGCATGCGTATATTTTTGCAAGTTTTTCGCATTTATCTCAGTAAATATAGCATTTACATTGAAAATGGTTATGTGTAAAATTAATCAGCTTTCAATTTTCTACAAAAAAGATCCTATCCGTTTTTCACAAAAAAGTCACCCAAAGCCAAAAATCTTTCATCAAATTATTTTTAAAGAAATGTCAATTTGGCATGGGTATTTTTGCAAGTTTTTCATATTTATCTCAATAAATATAGCATTTACATTAAAAATGGTTATATGTAAAATTAATCAGCTCTCAATTTTCTACAAAAAAGATTCTATCAGTTTTTCACAAAAAAGTCACCCAAAGCCAAAAATCTTTCATCAAATTATTTTTAAAGAAATGTCAATTTGGCATGGGTATATTTTTGCAAGTTTTTCGCATTTATCTCAGTAAATATAACATTGACATTGAAAATGGTTATGTGTAAAATTAATCAGCTTTCAATTTTCTACAAAAAAGATCCTATCCGTTTTTCACAAAAAAGTCACCCAAAGCCAAAAATCTTTCATCAAATTATTTTTGGAGAAATGTCAATTTGGCATGCGTATATTTTTGCAAGTTTTTCGCATTTATCTCAATAAATATAGCATTTACATTGAAAATGGTTATATACAAAATTAATCAGCTTTCAATTTTCTACAAAAAAGATTGTATCCTTTTTTCAGAAAAAAGCCATCCAAAGCAAAAAAATCCTCATTAACTTTTTTTCCAGAAAAATATCAATTCAGTATAAATTTATTTTTGTAAGTTTTTCGCATTCATCTCAGAAAATATTAAAAAGTATCATGCTGAACTCTTGATTTTCAACAAAAAATATTCTATTAATTTTTCTGGTAAAGTGCACTTTAATATCAAAGAGCATGCACCTCTAATTAAAAAAATTTCGCTTGTAAGCACAGGAGGAATAACTTTTGACAGTTTGCTAAAATGAATAATTGGATATTTTTGTACTAAAAAGAAATTAAAATACTTTTGTATAGCGTTACTATCCTCGTAAAATTTATATTTATCGAAATAAATGCGAAAAACTTGCAAAAGTGGAGATGCTAAATTGAGAATTTTTCAACAATAAATTAATGAGAGATTTTCTAGCTTTGGGTGACATTTTTTCTGAGAAAGGTATGGAACCTTTTTTGTTTAAAATTTAAAATCGATTAATTCTGCACATTACCATTTTCACTCCAAATATAAAATTCAATGAGATAAATGTCAAAAATAAATTTTTGGCGTGTTTTGCTCACTTTGGAAGGCCATATTATTTTTGAATGTGATTGAATGAAAATTTTAATATGTCACTAACCTCGATATAATCACAAATATACCAAAAATTGAATTTTTTCGTTGATTTTTTGGTAACCTACTGTAATGAGGTTGAAATTTAAAAGAGGACTGAGGTCTAAATTTAGGGTGGAAATTACAAAAAATTTGTATATTTTCAATATATCAATGAAGGTGAAATTTTGAAGAAATTTTATTTGAAAGTGGGCTTCTGTCAGCATGAATCATAACCTGCATACACCCAATTTCATCACCGCAACTACTTGACCATCGTAAGAACCGCAAACGATGGCGAATCATCAGACATAGTCTGAAAAGGTTGGCTCTACGGTGCCGCTTATACAACCTTACAGAATGGTACACGGAACATGCATCACAAATATACGCGCATCAATGCAACGCTGGCTTTTGTTCGCCATAATGGTGAGTTTTCGTAATAAATTCTTCACTCGAATGGAGCCCCACCTTATCCAATCGTAACGCCGCTACGTAAAAAAAATTACTTGAAAGGAAGGTCGCAGACAAATTTGCATTCTGCAGACGATTCACGTAGCGTCAGAATATCGGCGTAAAGGCGACCGTGGCGACGCGGCGTATTTCAAAAGCAACAAATTTACCATTGTGATGCCTTGGGCGATTTTTTGTTTCGATGACGTTCACGTCCGAACGCGCCTTCTTTCGTTCGTCGCGTTTATCGCGAAAATGATACCGAGCTTTATCGGCGGTGTGTATCGAAAAATGTATCTTTCATCTGGAAATGCGTATGGAAATACCGTTTGCGCAACTCGCTTTCATTCATGAGCGCCGCGAATTTATTACGTCGTGATGAGAATTTGCGAGATGACAATCTAACGTACTCGACTTTTAGCGCCAGTTACCGCAACCGGGCAGTCCCGACGTCGCCTTGTACACGCGGCGGTGATGTTTTTCAAGTATGACTATCCAGGTACGTGTTCGCATTGTGGACCGTGGAGTGAGATTTCATTTAAGGATATTCGCTGATAGATGCCTTCTTCGGTGTTCGCAATTTTATTATCATTATGATTCAACAGGGCGATTCTAAACCTGATTCAAAGAACATTCGGCAATAGGCAGGAATAAATATGAAATATTTTAGAGTTTTCAAATAAGAAGTAAGTTTTCCAGCCTATTTTAATTTGGAAAGGAGTGATAGAGGAGAAAGAATAACATACCTTCTTCCTTTTTTTTTTCTTCTTCTGTAAGAGAGAAAGAGAGTTGTAGGTTTACCAGTTCAATTTTTTTTTTAAGTAAGTGACAATTTTGTTTTCGCAGGACCCAGTGTCAGAATTAAAGTGTTAAAAAAATAATTACAAAAATTTAGTTCATTTTATTTACAACAAATCAGAATCACAGTAGCGAAAATAAATATGAAAATTTCAGATTTTACCTCTTATGCATAATTGGCAATTTTTTGAAAAAATTCAATAATACATATTTATATATTTTTTAAATATATTAAACAAGAAATAATTTTTTTCCATGTTTATCTCACTATTACGTTTACAAATTAGGTAATAAAAAATTTTAACCGTTCAATCAGCACCAGTGTTACGATTAATATCACTCTCATAATCATTTACTTTATTATCTATACGTTTTTGGCAATACTTTGTTCAACTTACACCTGTTTTTTTTCTTATTGAATAGGTGAATATGAAAAAACAAATGGTTATTTTTCTTTAATAACAATTCAGCATTTTTTTGAAGCTCATAAACACAACCGAAGCAGAATCATGACGGCTTGAATAAACATAAAGAAAAACCAATGTAACTTTCAAAACCAGAGTTGAAACAAAAATGAAAAGATTTTCCATACAACTCGTATACCTTGGCGAATCCACGATTTGACAGTTAGGTAAACATCGGAATTATGAAAGAGAGGGGTCAGCAGTTATTTCAAAGAAACTGGCATTCAACAGAAATGAGTCAGAGCCTCCACGATGCGAACTGCTGCCGAAATAAATCAACCCTTAAATTTCATCTAGCTATAACCGAAAAATCCATCATCTTACTTTGGTAATTTTTTCGACCACACGGAACGTCCGCAGGCGTCAAAACACCCTCCTTAATTATACCATATCGGCGAATTAAAACAAATAAACCAGGTATCCCCGCGCACCAACATTCTTTACCCATCCGCAACTCGCACAGGAACCCAAAAGGTTGAATGAAAAAATTACCACGACCGAAACCAGTCGACTCATTCAAGACGATAAATTCTCGTACGATGAGACACACGCTACACCCCCCCGAAAACGTCTTGGTACCGTTGAAAAACCAATAATTGGTAAAAGATTAAAATTGATAATAATAGTCGAGTTAACGCTGAAAGCGAGGTGGGTATTTAGGCTGATCTTTTTTTTTTCTTATTTTCCTTTCACTAATAACAATTTACTTATGAAATTTTTTAACAAGCTTATCAACCGTAGCCGAAGTTATTATTATGTAGGCATGGCCCATCCGGTGCACGACTTGATAATCACGGGGTTTCCAGACAACAGTTATATTGGCGTTAGTCTATGGAAGATAAATCAGTGTACCCTGTATCCGTTACGTATAAGAATTAAAAATATCTTCGCACATTAAGGCGACGTTGATAAATCGAAATCGACGTATGGTCGCCGTCGACGTCGTACACGTTTACTCCTCTCGTGAACGCCACGATATAATAACGGGGTACGGAGGCTGCATTTTACACACCTAATTCTGTGTAGATATTTCTTCCTCCCATATCCCTGCGTCGTTCGCGTACCGTGCCCCGGGTTATGTCGAACCACCCATATTGGTGGATAGTATAACTAGACGTGTTATTTTCGTTCATACTATTTTCTAATTCATACGTATCAGATAACTAAATTCATTCAATCTTTTAGATTTAGTGGGTTCTCGCGCATAACCAGATTCACGTTAAAATCGCCAGCTCCGGATTGTTATTACCAAATACACGGTACTTTACTACTTAATAATACCTTTCCAAATAATCTAAAACAATTCACACTCTCCGATTTCAACGACCTGCGTTGCTAGTAAACCTATAGGCGTTAGGATGAAATTACCTTCTCTGCATTTTTTAGCTGAGTTTTTAATACAGAAGATGGCTATTATAGTGTACCTGGCTTGGTAAGCTAAGGTCGTGTAAGAGGTTCTTCAAATATTTGCGTTTCAGATCCTTCGTAATCATGAGATAAATGTTCAATTTTTTTATCGGTATATAAACAATTAAATATATATGTTACATACATATTTATGTTTTCTGATCAAGTCGAGATTTGCATTAAATCTGAAGAGCCGGAATTAATCTTAAATTAATACACGTATGTACGTTTCTCTTATATTAAATATTTTCAACAATGTAGTGTACCCCATGGAGATAATCAACAAACTGAAGATACATAAATTTGACGAAAAAATAACAAAGATAAAATTTTGACTAAAATTCATTGGAGTTGCTGATAGTGATAACTAACTTACGATAAAATATAAAAATAAGAGATTCGAATTTGAAAAAATCTCTAATATATAAATTCAGTTTGTACGCTATATTGCTCCAAATACTGCCTTTAAGATACACTGATGCATTCAAAATTGACGTTCTTACATTTCTTGCAACAGGGGCGTACAGATGGGCTTTAATGATTGTATTTTTGTATTATATATTTTCATTTTTCAATACACTTCTCTCACTTCATTAAGTTCGAGATTTGGGAGTTTCTTGAAAAAAATAATTATAAAAAAATAAAGGGAAATCACCAACTCAATTTACCATTTACTCCAATTATACCAAAAACTTACGTAGCTGACAAAAAAAGTTACCTAGCTTATTTTCTATTTTGAATGTATACAATTATATAATGAACAATCAGGCAATTAGAATAAGCTAAAATCGAAAATTTACCATAAATATGCAAGTTGCCCCCTCTCCCCTCCACTTCGGTACGCCCTACGTGGAGTTGCAATAACGTATCTTTATGAAAATCATCTAAATGAATTTGCGGTGCTATCTATTATCTAAATACAAAATTTCAAGCGAGTGTGGGGTGAAAATTGTTCAAAACTTGTTCAAAGATTTTACTTGTGAAAAACTGGAAGTACTCTTGTCACATTTTTAATTCAATACAAAATGGTGATTTACTCGAATTCTGAGAGAAGCTGAAGAGATCTTCCAAGCCTCAAAATTTTTAATCTCGATATCACGCGATAGAGTGAGATGAGAACATCAACATTATCAAATTTCAGCTTCTCAAGTGCAACTGGAGAGGAGTTTATGCAAAAAAAAAAGTTTTTTGAGACATTTAATGATAACGAAATTTCTTGAATCGTCCATATCTCGTCACCAAATTCAACTGCAAAGCCTCGACTAAAAATAATTTTTGAAGCCATTTTTCAATTTTTTCCAAATCCAATGAAAATTTCGAAAAAAATTAATAAAAAAATTTCAATTAGAGTTGCGAATATTTTCAAACCTGGAATGTATATTTCATCTGCCCATCTACGCCTTTCTCTTCCACTCCTATGTAGGGTCGTAGGGTCAGATGGAGAGCAAAATATGAGCCTTTAATGAGTATACAAAATTATGGATAGTCCAAATGTTAAAAAATATTGAGGAACCTCAAATAGCTCAAATATAATAAATATAAGTTCACTGATTACAGATGACAAAAAGTACACAACTTCTCAAATCGAACTGTACAAGTCAGAGTGGAGGGGAGAAGGAGGGATTATCCGGGTTATAATCTTCAAAATATGAAGGGGGATGGGGAGGAGGTTAACGAAACATCAAAAATGTTCAACTACAGGCTAATAGGATACACTAAGCTCAGCTATCTAAATGAATTAGAAAAATGTTGAGACAAGAAATTACGTTTGGAGGGGAAATTCAAGCATGAATTTATGAACCAACTTCGAATATACTTAGAAAGCTGAAATTTGATACATAAGATTCGCAGCGGCTTAGGGACACAATATGACGTCACAACTATAAATTCGAAATCAACTCAGAATGGCGAATGATAAATGGTTCATACTTGAGAAAGGTTTGAGGCACTTCCAATGGCTTAAATTTAATAGATATGTGCACATACGATTGCCACCCTCGGAAGTGCTGTTGGAGATAATGGAGGGAGGGGGGGGGGAATTCCAGCAACAGAGCTGCATATAGGTGTAAAGATATCAACAACATTGTTTACCACTCTGAATGCCTCTCTATCAAAAACTCAGCTCCAGTTAAGCTGCATGGCTGCTTACCTGTTTCTCGTATCTACTAATACCACGTTAACACCTAAAACACACATTTTAAATTATTCGTTTCCCGTTCTCGATCTCATTAACCATCAATCCCAGTCGTACTGGACGTCTGAGGAGAAAATTCGTTATAACCAGTCGAGATAAACGCTCGAGCAAAATAGTACGAGTAAACCCTAACAAAGGTGGCGTCAGTTGACCAAAATGCAGGTAAATCGTAGGCGTTTCGATAAAACCCTTTTAACGAATATACGCCGCGGTGAAACATATTTTCGTACATTTAATAATCCATTTTCTCAGCGGTATGTGAAAAATTTCATTATTTCGCTTCAACTCGTTCCTGAAAAAAAAAAAAAACAACAGCCCGAAAAAAAAAAGGCGAAATCGTAGGCGCCACGAAAACATATATTCATTTTAACAAAACACGACAACGCGCAAAAACCGGAATGTAATATTTTCGCTGAATAAAATCTCGCGTAAACTATTACCCAGCTGACACGTTGTTTATCGCGCGTAAAAGCGCGAAATCTACGCGAGCGCGCTCTACCAAAACAAATAACGTGAATTCTAACCCTTTAATTTTGATTTCGAGTAAATACGAATTCGTTAGTACGAAGGGAAAGAACACCTCGTATGGAGTCGACCAAGTACGACGAGAAAATGATTTTTTCTCTACTTGAAAGAATGAATCGGAAAAGAGGTAGTTTTTTGTCAGGTTGTCGTAAACGTGTGAAGAGCCACACTTCAACCGAACCGTTCAGACGACGCTTCGTCCGAGAAAGAAGCTAATCATGAAAATCAGAAAATACCCTCTTCTTCGTGCCTTTCGCGTTCTTTATTTCTCTTCGAGTACTTCCCCGAAACGAACAGAAAAAGTATCATCTGCGACAGTGATTCTTAAAGGAATTTAACGCATTTTTTTTTATTCGCCAAAAGGAATTAATATTCGTATTTTTTCACACTTCTAAATACGCGATAGATGGTGGAGACACGTACGATATAGCTTGTCGATAATCATTGGTCAAAATAGTCGCAAAATGATGCGAAATAAATAGACTATAGGTACACGCGATTACCAACCACTAGAATTTTTCTCTCGGTTTAGTTTTGAAAAATGCTTCCATATTTTATAAAGGCTACGCAACAGAAAAGCCAAGATGTGCCCTAATTTCGCGCATAATTCCTGCTCAACGATGATTCTTACGACGATGAATAATTGAATGAGGTTTTTTTCTCGCGTATGCTTCAGAAAATGGCCTATTTTTTATTTCGTACCCATGCGAGTTTTCGATAATATAGTAATTTTGAGTGCATCGAGTTTCACTATACATACACTGTGCACACGCGTGATAAATATAAATATCTAATTTCGCTGCTAACCAATAAAATTAGTTACCAAATCCAATTCCAGAACCTGTATGCGAGTAAAACAAGCTTATCACGTTACAACGTTACACCGTTGACTTTTTACCTTCGGCTTCGGTCTCGACACACCCAGTGGCGTGTTAAAAGGTGGGAGAGCGGGGTCATCGGGCGAAGTATTTTGCGCATACGCTGACAATTCGATAGTGGTAGATTTTGGCGCGAAATATAGTAAAATCGGATGACCATATTGGAGACTAATTTAAGCGCCATCGTGTATAGTGACCGCTCCACCAAGGGTAAACAAATTTGACCATTACGAAAAACTAGTTTTACGAGGTAGAAAAAAAAATTCATAACGTTTCACGGCGAACCGCGTTCGTATTGAATTACGTTAGGGATTTCTGAAATGGCATATTCTCGATATACAGAATTACGAATATGGAAGTATTCGGTTTACTTTTTCGTCACAGACGCTCTTTATTCGCAGAAAAACCGTATCCCGTTTCTTTATCTTGGTTTGACTAGTTCAACATGTCGTCGTCAACTTTGGATGACATTGCGGCCAACATATTTTAAGTGAATACCATGGTACGATGGTACGGGGATGGAATCTAGCTGCGATGATATTTTGCGGTTTCCATACATATCTAGGAACGCGTCTGAGGCTTCCATTTCTATACCATCTACGCCTTTGGTATTTGGTCTGCACGTTGCGTTTTTCCAATCGAGATCGGATCACGTGTCAACATAGAGTAACGATTTCGGCTGGTCAATCGAATCGATTAAATTCGACAATAAAGAAATCACGTGGATGTTGTATTTAAATTTTTCCAAAACGCGCGCAAAACGAAAGAGCTAATGAGACTACACACCATCCATAAATCGTAGCAAAAGAATCCAAAACATAGGAGACACGTAGGTATAATATATCGAAGAAACAAAAAGGTAGAAAAGGTTAAACCACAGTTAACCTACCTACCTGTGTAAAAAATCATATGCGATAATCGATACGAAGGAAAAAAATCAGCTTACCTTTAACGTCGATATTATAACAAGTACGATGATTTATTGATTGTTTGTTTTGAAAAATTCCCGCCCACTCCATGTGTATCTTGATGAAATAATTAAGGCCTCCCATGTCGAAACTAAACACTCGGCATAGTTATTTCACTACACCATGATTAAGGGATTCTGACTTTTTCTTTTCCGCGCCTTAGAGACGCTATAAATTCTAAACTAATGTAACCTCTGGAGATGGGATTTTTTTCGTTCGCTTTTGCCATCGATTATACGCTGTAAAATCCAATTACGCGTCCAAATCAATTAATTATACGAAATATCGGAATTTAGTTTGCAATTCGGGTACCATCTCAATGAGGAATATTTTTACTCTACGATTAGCATATTTTTTTCAAGTGGATAAACCGCTCAGGAAAACATCAAGTCCACATAAAAAAATATCAGCATTGAAAATGCTATAACTGTTTAAAATGATTTCTGGGAGCGAAAAGACACGTTTATTAAACGAAACTATTATCACATTACATATCATCTACGGTTTATGTGATACAGGAGAATGTTCTAGAACTCATTTACAGCATACACATTTAATTATATATGGTGAAACTATGAAAGATGTAAACAAGGTTGCCGAAAGCTATATAATTTGGTTTAGGACAGAACTGATCTTTTTGAGCCTTCCGTGAAGTTTATTTCGTGAATACTCTTCATGTAAATCTTAAAAATATCCACAAACATTTTTTTCGTTTTTGAATGAATGATTTTCGTGTATTTTAAATTTGCTTGTTTTTTAAATGTTTTTCAATTTTTGAAATATTTTTTAATGTTTAGAGCAGGTTTTTTTTTCGAACATCACTATAGATTTTTGGACTTATAGAATTTTTCAGATGTTTTTTATTCTTTTATTTCAGACAAATTTTTCGTATTCCAATATTTTATCATTTTTGTAGTTTTGAATTTGAAATCCACAATATACCTATTCGAGGGCATTTTACTTGGATATTTTTAATTTTTAAATGTATTTTGCAATTTAAAACGAAAAATTATTTTGGACTTTTTTCATTTATTGATTTTTTTTCTGCGCAATGTACAGCTCAGAGCTAGAGGCGCATAAGAGAAAATTTTTAAGCTATTTTATGTTTAGAGAAGGGAGTAAAGTTTCCATGATTTGAGAAAAGATAAAAAGTTGATGATATCTGAGCGACTGTTTCATTATTAGATGAACAATTTTTTTTTTTCATTGGTTCTTTAGTTTTCGAGCATTATTTTAACAACTTTCCAATTTGCACTTTTCTTTCAATTTTTTTCAATACATGTCATGTTCTGTAACTCAGGCTAGGAGCTGGAGACAAGGGGACATGGGAATGATGAAATGAGATTTAAAGAAGAGGTCACGTCGTTTAAAAAACAGAATAACTCTTTTTGGGCTGAAGAGGTTGTTGCAAAGAATTCCTTCAAAAAAAAAAAAAAGGAAGGAAGGAGAAAAGGGAATGACGAGTAAGGAAGTCTGGACAAGTAAGTAGGGTGTAGAAGATGTAAAGAGGAACTTGACATGAGCTGCAGAAAGGTGGTATAGCTGGTGAACAAGGTGACTATGGTCATTGCGGAGTACCAATCCGGAGCAGAGAAAAGAAGTCTCAAATTGAAGGAGTTTGTTGATTTTTGGATATTTCCATTTAAAAAAAATATATATATTTGAATATCATTTATTTTTGGAACACTTTTTTCTCATATTCGACATATTCTTTATTTTTAGAGCGAGTTCCTTATATGTTTCATTTTTTAACATTTTTCAAATTTTTTATCGTTTTATTTTAAAATTTTTCCCATTATAGATCCAGTTTTCATGTCTGAACACGCTGTTATTTTCGCAGTTTTTATTTCTTAGCATATTCATAATGAACTAATGAACAGTTGAACAGGTTTTTTTTTTTTTTTTTTATGGCTATTTTTTACCTTTCCAATTTTACTAATTTTTCATTTCTAGAAAGAAATTTTTTTTTTCAGTAAACTTTTTCTAGTTTTTTGAACATATCATCGTTTTTCTATTGAATGATTTTTATTTTGACTGCTACTTATTTTTGTTTTTTTTAGTTTTGAATTCTAATTTTCTTTACTTTTTTCCAATTACTTATTTTCACATGCTTTGATTTTTTTTCACTTCTAAACAATTTTACATTCTTACAATGAATTTTTCATTCCCACGTAATTTCATTTTTTCACATTTTCAACATTTTTGAGACTTTATAGAATTTTTCTAATATATGTATATATATATATATAATTTGCACTTTTTTTCTCATATCTTAATTTTTTTTTTAAACTTTTTTCAATTTTCAAACAATTCTTAATAACTAGACTGGCATTAAGTTTCACAGTCTTGATGATGCCGTCTATCACGGCGAAACATCGTCGAAGAAATATTTTCTTTGTATGTTTTTTGAAATATAATATACAAGATTTTGTGTTTTCAACTATAAATTTTTTTTGGAAAAATTTTTCTCGTTTTTATTCCTTTTTTTGGATGTTGTTTCATTTTTGAATACTTTTATCTGAAGATATATGCAGAATCTCACAGCTAGAAGCAATGTACCCCCTTTCCTCTCCACTTCATCCACATCGAATGCGAAGAGATTTCTGTTACACATGAGTTGCCTACGTGCACTCCTAATTATTATATCTATCTATCTGGCTTCTGGTAGTGACTAGCTAACTACTAAAAAATCAGTACAAAATTTCACCATTCCACATACAGAATAAGACGTGTAAGAACATCAAAGATAATCGTTATACAACTCTAAAACATACAGAAACAATCAGAATGCACTTCGAATCCCCTAATAAACCCGTCGCAACAAAATCTCCGCGAACTCATCGCGTACAAAGGATCCTTATAATAAAACAAGACGAAAACAACTAACAAGATATTATTTAAACTCGCAGCGTCAAAATTATATAAAGAAGCAACCGACAACTAGTCAACTTTCACGACCGTTTCAAAAGAATATTCCATCTAACTCTCGAGGAAACGGAATGCTCTCAAATTTTATCATTTTTCATAAAAGTTTTCTTTCTAAAAGCTTTTTCTCAATAGTCAATAAACTTATTTCTCTGGTTGAAAATTTTTACGCTTTTCGCGGATTATACGTTGGTGTTTTTTTTTTTCACTAGATAGGAAAAAACCATTAACCGAGGAACTTATTTCGAAAGGAAAACTTGGTGAAATTCTTCTTAGTGAAAAGCTGAATTTTCCAAACTTGACGAGCTCAAGAATATACATGAAAAGCAACCAACGGGGTACAAAAACTAACGGTAAAGAATAGGTATACCATTTAAGCTTCACGACACGCGAAAAAACCACCAGCCCTAATTGGAAAGTCATCGCCAGCCAATATTTAAAAAATGTAAAAAAAAACACGTACGGTATTTTCAAGCAACTAATAATTTTCTACGTTCACATACAACCGCAACGCCAATTTTAGTACACGTAATTACCCTCGAACGATGTGACGTGCCAGATTAGGGTACACAGTACAGTGCTCCAATGAAATAAACTTCTCCACCTAATGTTTACAAGGTGTTAAGTGTTGACTCGAGTTCGCAGCGAAAACATCGAATGTGTAAATGCTACCGCATTTGTACGAGTGCAAACTAGTTATGAATTTGTTATTTAAAAAAAGAACTTTTTTTTTTTGGTCTGCGTTTCGAGTCTGGAAACCCATTATTATATAACAAAATTTCAAACCAGTATGAGTTATTACTAATGTGAGTGATGTAATTATTAGTTTCAGCGTACACCTAGACCGTATTACAGGAGGAAGACGATAATTATCTACGCGTTGGTTAAGACTATGAAAAAAATCGTATCTTCGTTTTTGAAACAATTACTGCGCTTAAATAAGATATCACTATTTTATAAAAATATAGCATAACGGTGCGCCTCCAGATATAATAAAATACCAACCTCTGGTATTGATGATTTTATATGTTCATAACTTGAAGAAGGAAAAAAATATTAATTCAATAGAATGCAATTAAATTAAGGATATCGATATTAACGAAAAACAAACGTGCGAGAGCCTTATAATTAATACTGAATTAAAATAAATAATTACTACTCTTCAAGTGGAATTTTTTCTCTCGAACTAACAATGTGTTAATAGGTATAAAGTAAGGATAGATATACTTATATGAAGATATTTGATATTTACGAGCAGACGTTTTATCGATATCTCGAGTATACTGTTAATATTTATGAAGATATTAATATTAATTAGCCCTATTTTACGAATTAAATCGCGTATCGAAACGATTAACGAGTATTAATAAAAATTAATAATATCAATTATCTTCTTATTCTGCACCATCAAATCATATATAAGTACCTTGGAACGTGAGAAGTACGATATTACAAGTATTTACATTTTATTTTATCACGATCTATCTAAATATTAGAATACGATAATCAATCAACAACACGACTAGTAATATATTCGCTAATAAAGTAAGCAAATATGAGCGAAAAATCAAACACGTTGTTCTCTTCAACCCTGCACATCGTAAGGAATTTACCGCGACGTTTATTGGAATATTTTGGACTCGGTGAATTCGTATAACAAAGCTGATAACCTCATTAAGGTTAAACGAACACCTTAAGAAACCCTATTAAGCACGTCTGTCGAACCAACCCATCTCGCCTTTTACACCCGTCTTACGCGATACCTATATCGAATGGTATCTTCGAATCGGAATACCTAATCACCCATCTACGACCACGACGATTAGCTATTTTTTCACACGGTCGTTTTCTACATATACGAAGCTCGTAAAAAACCCCAAGAAGCTGATAATGGCGGCGATTCGAAGTACGATTCAATTTGGTGATTTTATGTCTTTACAAATGAGCCCCAGTCTGGTGTAGATTATCAATACGGTAGAAGGTTCGACCGACAATACCATCGACAAGAATTTCCTGTTACTCAACCTATTAAAAGCGAACGCGGACCGCCGGCATTTCGATATCGTTAGGGAAAACAAATATCATTAAAAGGTTTTCGGAACTTTAATTAGACTATTCAAAACGGTCGTCGCCTCGCCGGTTGCGTGTTCTTTTCTAATATCGAGTCCAGATTCATATTGATAATTTCACCGAGGCCGCACACGTTTCGTAAAATCCTCCGTGCAGGTTCCAAATATAACGTAGTTTAAGCGATTTGCAAAACGTTTCGCCTAGATTACACATCAAAGCAAGCAGGAACGTTTTTATCGGCATGAATTGCGTAATTATCGGATACCTGGGTGGAATTACGACGCCGTGAAAAGGTTACTAGACCTTGAGTGATGTCTGTGTAGATACGAATTATAACATTTATTGTGGTGAAGTACCCGACAACGTTTTTCGAACCATGGAACATCGGTCTAATGGATAAGTGGAGGGTGAAATAAAAATTTCAGAAGAATATGTGTACTTGTAAAAGGCCCAACGCATCCATGAAACTATAATGTAGAGCTAAGATATATAATACAAATTTTAACACTCTCTCGCCTCGCTTTCCCCCGCCCATCACAGAATACATCAAATCACACATTTAAAAAGGTTGAGTAATTTTCTAAACTTCGAAAAATTGATTGAAAATAATAACATATCCATATTTTTTGAGCAGGCACAACATCTCATTCTTAAATGAAAATTGCACTAGGTATATTAATAATCAAATGGTTCTGAAAATTAATAAAATTATCATTTATAAAAAAATTACCTTGATAATTTCTTCAAGAAATATCACATCAACCACATTCTGCTTTTAATTTCATAATTTTTTTTTTTAAATGTGTAAATTATCATTTAATTGTATTATTAATAGGTAGGAAATAGGTATAAATACTTAATATATAGGTACCTAAATCTTACTAAACAATGATATTATTAAAAATACAGTAAAGTTCAGAATACCTATTTCACTTTCGAATTTAAATCAATCGTTAATTTTATATCACAAATGAAATAATAAATTAATAAAAATTTTTTACTTGATAATTATTATAATTAATAATTTTGCTTAAATTAGATTACTATTTTTTTTAATTTTAAATCAGATTAATTTTTTTCATTCCTTTGTTTGTTTTAAAAACTAAGTAGGTAATTTTATACAGTATTGAAGAGACTTATTTTCAAAAAAAAAAAATCAATACTAAAATTTTCACAGATGAATAAAGTGTTGAAAATTAATGGGTAATTTATTTAAAAAAGGCTTGGTGAAGTTGGTCGAAAAGAAGAGCGAGGGGGGAGAGAGGGAGGGCCAAAATGAAAGCAATTAAGCAGAGATTTTAATATAGACTATACGTATAAACGAGTCATTATCTAATACTATTTCTTCATTTTTAGTGAACTGCTGAATTTCATTCTTTACAAGAAGAATTTTACTTTTTATGAAGTAGTTTATTAGATACTCAGTACCATGTCAGTTGTGCACAAAGAGCCAAAGTCATCAATTTTCAAACTTAAAAAAAATGTACTTAAACCCAATTTCAAGATTTTAGAATTTCTTCGAACCTGTTATCAAATGACTAAATATTTGGAGAGGCTCAGCTTATTATTATTATATTATTTTTTTTTTTTAGCAAAAAATGAATGCAAATAATTTTATAATGACTCCAAATTTGTTCAGTTGTATTAACTATTTGTTGTTTTTTTTAGCAGAGTTTTTCATAAAAAACTAAGCTATTACAGCGTACGAAATTTTGAAAAGACGGGGAGAGATCTCAAATGCTTTCGTTTCAGAATATTTGTAGTAGTTCTACATACTTCCATTACAATATTTTTTCAATTATTACAGATTTGTTCATATTTTTTCTCATTTATTAAAATATTTTTTAGCTTACGAAATAGAAGAAATAATTGAAAAATAAGAGAATAAAAAAAAACACCAAATTAAGGCGGTACATTATAAGGCAAAATACCTAATCAGCAAATCCATCAGAAAGTTCCACCTAATAAACCCCTTTAAGTTACGTTTAATGACTACAGCCAATTTATATGAGTTACCGTAAAACTACATACACCTCACTATATGGATATAGCGAGGTCGAGGGTAAAATAAAAATAAACACAACCTCGTATTTTCCATACCTTACGTGCGCCTTAATTGTCGCACGTCGCGGAGGCTAATTAAAAGCGCACCTTTCAGTACCCTTTTCCCTTTTACACCGTACATTTGATTTAGTCACAATTGCAGCTTTTTTCTACACCCCAAGTATCCTCAAAGCTTTACCAAAGGTAGATCGGAGTTTGAAATTTTTTTTCGTAACTCGCAAAAAAAAACAACACGACACACCAAACACGAACAAAACCTTCAAGGTAGTGTATACACGCGTTAGAGTAAAATGAAATTCGTGTTCGACGCTAAATGATTATTCGCGAGCAATTATTTTTTATCGACATTCGTCATCGGAAATGTTATTATCCGTGTGCGAACACAGTTACCCTCCATTATAGAGGCAGTCGGGCGGCGATATAGACACGACAATAATACGAAATGACATTGTGATAGTGGGCTCGGAAAACAGGGCAGGCGGACGAAATATAGAGATAGCTATCGGCTTGTACAGTAAATAATTGCTTGTTCGTCGTGTTCTTGCTTATCAGTAAAACGCGGCTAACAACCAAGACCCATACGGCATACGCGCGCACAACTATACATCCGTACTGGTAGACTGGTACCTACACCTTTATATTCGAATTCGTGTCGGCTGAGATTTAAAAAAAAATTTTCCGGGTATTACCCGCGCGCGATAAGCGAAAAGTGCGAAATTTAATTACTCATTTTCGTCCA